>NW_012193230.1:294681-322686 GCF_000504015.1 Erythranthe guttata
TCGGTAAGTTTTCTCAGGCATTTTCGTTCTACTCTTCAGAATTTCGGCACCTCCTTCTCAACATGTTCCACGTGAAATAAGAGTGTAACGCGTGCGTGAAAACTGATCCCTTTTTTTCATTATCCCGACCTTCTTTAATGATGGATCACCATTCAATTCAGAATCGGACCTATTCGATTAAGTATTGCCTTTGCTCTTCGAGTGTTTACCTCTCTTTGAACGAGCCAAAGCCATAGTCTGTAAATTGTATATAACTGAATTAGAATCATGAATACTTATACAAGATAAACCAGATATGTTAGTCAAAAATACGTCTAGCAAATAAAATTAGCAAGATTTGATGCAAAACAGAGGAAAATTAAGTTGATTAAATTTACAAGAAACATATATTGATTTCTCATTACCTAGTTCATGCAGTTCGATTCAATCGAGGTTGAGTACACGAGGAGTTATACGTATATTTTGACTGAGGATTCTTGTCTTTTGGTTCGATCATCGGGGTGGATTTGTTGCCCGATTGAATTAGACTTTATTTTTCTCTTCGAGTGTTGACCTCCCATTGAACCAGCCATGGCTACAAACTGTAAAATGAATATGACTGAAAATTACAATCATGGCTACTTATACAAGATAAAGCATTCATCAAATATCGATATACACGTATCTCAGTAAAAAAAAAATATTTATATACAGAACGGTGGAGGAAATCGTAATGGAATTTTTGAATTCCTACGATCCGATCAAATATTTTTTTTTTTAATTTGGAACTGTATTTTTTGTTTCATTCTCCACAGCCCAATTTCTGATTTTTTTTTTCTTGAAAATGTTTGGACTAGAAATGGAAATTATAAATAAAAAATTTCCAGAAATTCCAATTTCTCAAAAAAATTAAACTTTTCCAAAAATGTATCAGAAAATTCTATGCTCCTAAAACATGTGTGCATACAATTAATATTAGGCTAATTGTTTCAGAAAAAAAATCAAATATTTCGAAAATTAATTCAAAAGGTTCTAGTTTCATACTTGAATCGGAAGGACCGCCAAATCGTACTTGAATTGCGGTTATATTGATAATTAATGCCCAAAAAAAAACACAAGTAACGTGGTTCAATTGAAAATGAATGAGAGGTCAGAAAGAAGTAAATTTATCAAAAACAGATTGTATGGCCCATAAATTACGACGAGATCTTTACAGGACAAATCTCCGATGGCAAGGTTTTGGCCAACTACTCCTCAACGAGTAAAGAAGAAGTGATTGCTTATTTTAAAAGCATTCTCTCTTAACCTAGTCTAACACTGAATAAATAGCAAAATGAAAGTTGCAGAGGAACAATGTGGGAAACCAATATATAGGCAAAAAAATCTCCTTTCGTTTAAAGAGACGATAAGATTTTCCGTGTTCCAGATAAGAATGACGCGGACGTTAGAAATAAGATAAGGTCAAATTTAATGCACGATAATCTGATGACATGTATAGACAATTTTCATAAATACTAGCAAGCATCACGGCGTTGCACGTAATAGTATGATTTTATATATTATATAAATTTATAATAAAAAAATTAAAGTTAGATATGATAGTTGAAATTAAATACAAAATAAGTAAGATCAAGTGAGTACAAAAAATAATGTTCTGATTATATATTTATGAATACTAAAATACAATTATTTTAAAAATTGAAATGAATAAGAATATAAAATGAAGAACAACATAACTAAAATATTTTTATATATAAGTTCATACATGCTTATATTAAGTTTTCTTTGATTTTATTGTGATAGTTGAAACAATTTTCATTTTAATGATTTTTCTACATATTTTTTATTTGAAACTATTACTTTTTTTTTCTCGTGTTACTTATGTTATGGGCCCCTTGTCAAAATATCGACACTTGAAATTTGAATATTAATTAATCTTACCTATTATTTTTTTTTTTTTTTCTGTTTAGTCACATCTTTTATTTGTGACAGATGTTAGAATAATACATCTTTCAATTTACAATAATAATTTTCTTAAAGAAATTATATTAAGTTTAGAAATGTTAAAAAAGTTGAGATTCTAATTTAGGAAGGTTCTTTGATGAAAAATACGGGTTTTTCGGGTTTCGGGTTTCGGGTTTTGGGTACGGCTTGAGCGCGAGCTCTATTGCAAGCCAGTCGAAAGCCAAGGCTCCAAATACAGTTCCAGCTGATTTCGCCGAGCTTGATTAGCCATCATAGATGATTTTCTTGGGCACGAGGAAATACTGTAGAAAGAGATTTGGCGAGAGAGAGTTAGAGAGAGGGAGAGATGAAAAGAGATAGAAAGAGAGAGATGTAACGGTGGATGTGGGTGTGAGTGAAAGAGAGAGACGGTTAATGGGGTTAGGGCAACTTAAAGGGCAAAATAGATACTTTAAATTTTCTAGGAGGACCTCACAAATTAAGATTAAAATTTGAGTTTTTGACTAGGGCTAAAAAATTCATTGGACCTACTCATATATATTTTCAATACTAGGGGGTATCACTCATTTTCCCAAAAATAAAAATAAAAAATAAATTCGATGATGTGGCTAATGAAATGGATGGTTTTAGAAGGAAATTTGATCTTGAATATCGAAGACACCAAAATAATGGAAAAAAATTAACGTATATATTTACATATTTACTTTTTGTTATATTTAAATATTTAGCATATTTAAAATATACCATCATATTTATTTATTACTTAATAACTAATGTTTAATCAATATTTCACAGTTTTTAAAGGGTTAAAATAGTAATTAAATTCATATTTATCTAAATATTTTATTTGTACAAATCTATACTCAGCGAATACAATGAAAGTGAACAAGAAATCAAATTCAACCAAAAAGAAAGAAAAAAAAATTGCTATTGAAACTTATTTAAAGTTAAATGACATGCACATGTTGGGAATCGGACACGTGTACGCAGCGGAAAACAAAAATTTTATGCGATTTAAACAACTTTAAAACACATAAACACATGCCCGATAATTGAAAATAATTAATTGCGTACCTTTGCGCTTCCAGCGAAATTAAAAACAACATACATGCTTAATTATTCAACCGAATTTAAATCAATTAGGATGCTCGCATTTAAATCAAATAATCATGCTCGCAATAAATAAACGATTTCATGTAGTCACATAAAATCATACAAGTTTCATACTAGAACGAACATATATATTCAATTTAAACGTAATCGAATCTAACGACAATGGATTCGAAAATTTACCTCTTGAAGCGTGAGGTAGGCGCACTATGCAAAACAAGATTGCCACGGAAACCAATCCGTGCAATCCGGGGCAGCAGCGGCGAAACGGCAGCAGCTACTAGACGAGCTGCGGCGGCGCGTGGGATCGCGTGCGGCGCCGGCTCGTGTTCTGCTCCTCGATTCTTCGATTTTCGATCTTCCTCCTCTCGGATTTCACCTCGTATACTTCGATCTACTAAACACGTGGCACTAGACATGTAATAGTTAGAAAAACGGAAGAACAGAAAGAAGGAAAGAACTACCAATGCGAATCGGCCAAGAGATGGCCGATTCCGGCAAGATTCCGGCGACGACGGCGGTGGTGGCCGCGGGGAGAGTGGCCGAGAGAGAGAGGGAGCGGCTAGGGTTAGGGTTCCGTGTGTTGTCTTTCGTGCAAGACCTATAAATCAAGTATTTATAGTGTCTTGCATAAAACCCTAACGGGCTGAAGAGCCTGTTTGGCTAAGCTTATAAGCTCCTAAAAACATCTTATAAGATGTTTAGGAGCTTATAAGTTGTTAAAAGGTGTTTGGTAAAAAAATTGCAAAAGATCTTATTTTTTCCAAAAATAAGTTGTTAGGGAGCTTATAAGATGTTTTTAAAAAAGTACATCTACCCCACCTTTTTTCTTTAAGATCTTATTTGCTTCTTTACTAAAACACTTAAAATACAAAATTACCCACAAATACTTTATTATATTACATGAATACTAATAATATTTATATTTTATCAAAACAACCTATTCTTGTAATCAAGATTCATAATTAGTTAAATATAATTATCGTAATTATCATAATAATTGTAAAAAAAATTATTCTCTATTTATATTTTATATGTATATAAAAATACACGAATATTCTTATTATCTCCATAATAAATTATATTTCTTTCATCTATAAAAAAAATTATATTTCTTTTACAACTTTTATTTTATATTATTATTATTATTTGAAAAAATAATTTGTAAATATTATAATAATATTTTAGGAACACAAGTATTTGAGTCATATAAGTTTAACAATTATACTGGTGTCATGTACTTTTTTGTCATTATAGCAATAAACAGACCTTTTATTTCCAAACACGTGAACAACTTATAAAAACAAAAAGTAACTTATAAGCTACATATCCAAACACCTTAAAAAATAATTTTTAAAATAAGATCTAACGGCTTATCAGCTCCTAAAATATCTTATCAGATGTAGGAGCTTATAAGATGTTTTAAATAAGTTGGACCGGGCCCAACAGCTTAAGTTCGTTAGTTCTTTTACTTGCTCGTCTCTCTCAATTCAATGATCGGAAAATTGTAACGATTACATTTTCGGAATCATTACAATGTCCTCGTCATTACGAGTGCCAACTCTCGATTTCCAACTTTCCAAAAGTGGAAACCCTAATTCAGTGCACTTTCTAAATTTGGAAACTTCCCGATTTAGAAAGTCCACTAATATGTTTGCCTATTCTTTTCCTTTTCTTATTCTCATTCATAATTCCAAATTACGAATGTTGGACCCAATCATATTGACTTCCAATCATGCAAAGATAAACCATTTTATCTCTGACCGTTTATTCGAAGATCTCATGTGCACGAGCAGTGTGACCATCGATGGTTCAGGTGTAAGCTAGCCGTGGGTCCACAACCCTTTGTGGTCAAAACTCATCCCTTAGAGTTACGATTAAGATGAAACTCGTTTCACCTTAATCATCCAACGAATCAAGATTGGCGTCTAGCAACTACGCGTCATGATTCCCTAGATACAAATGAAGTGCCTGCAAGAACCTTCAGATATAGTTAACGTACAGTACGATCCCTTCTATTCATATGTCCCGATTGAACTAGAGGCATTGGTTCATCGAGACCTCTTTATTTTTTCAATGACCGTGCGATCGTTCTAAGTGTTGTAATTGTTACGTGCATGACTTAGATAATCGAATTCTCTAATCATCACTTAGTCAGCTCTGGCCAGAGACTTAGAGAGATTACAAACTATAAGAACACGCAGGACATCCAAGACTATTCTAGCGATCGAATCCCCGACTACAATGCACAGACCTCCCACTAGATTTCGGACTGCACGAACACTGGCCCTTGGGATGGTCCTCGGTGGAACTCAGGGACAGGTCACGATACAGCTGGTCCTCTAGTGAAGTCACGGTGATGTCTAGGTCATAAGGACTAATGGTGTACAACTATACCATAGATATCTCTACTCGATTATTGTGAACCACTTAGAGATTTCTAGGGTGAGGGAGTTCAGTGAACTCGTCAACTTACGAGCACCCACTTATGCATGCCGATATCACAATACCGTTTACTGATGAGATGCAGTACACATACACTAAGTGCTAGTCTCTTAATGGGAAAGGCCGATATCCTCATTGGTGGCGTAACCCTTCGACTAGGAACACGTTTAACAGTTATAATACTTAAGTAAATATCTCACGATCCTAACGATCAATTACTAGTACTTGTAATAACTGTAAGGACTATATCTATGCTTGTGACAAAGGGACAAATACATAGAATGCCAAGTTGTTTTATCATTAATACGAATAAATGTTCGTTTATTACCATAATGAATACGAAAGACCACAACCACATGTTGGCTTGTTGGTCACCTACTCTAACAGCACAGTTAAAATTGTTATAAAAAATCAAACACACATTTACTAATTAACCAAAAAATTAATTAAATATATTTAAAGCTTTGTTAGCTTTGTTAAATTAATAATACCAAAAAAAACATTTTAGAGCATCAAAACATAAAATACATTATCGAGTAACAAATATTCATATATAGGAGTAATAGAATATAGTTAATTACTAATTTTATCAAAAACTATGAAATTTAAATTAAAAAATTAAATACTAAAAAAGTGCTTATTTCCTTCATCGAGTAAAAAATAATAATTTGATGATATATTTTATTTTCTTCCAAAATCATCCAACGATCGGCCACATCATCTAGTTTATTTTTAATCTATATTTTTTTTAATTAAATGCCAACTCATTCAAACCAAGCATTGAATTACGTGTTATAGCAGGTCATATGACCGAAATTCTAAACTTTTGTAATTTACATGACTAAAATTATGATTTTGAAATGTGGTGGACTAAACCTCCCAACTAGTAAACTTAGGGTCCATTTGGATGGAGGGGTTTGGAGGGGGGTTTAATTTGGGGAAATGATTTGAAAGACTCCAATTTGGAGTCATTTGAAATCCACCTCAATTGCTCCAAAACAACTAAAAATGAGGGATGCAGATTTGAAATTCATCTCCAAATCCCTCAATTCAAACAAGTTCAAGGGATTTGTTATTATGGATTTGAAACCCCTCATCCAAATCGCTCCATCCAAATGTACCCTTACAAGACTAAAAAACTCGTTTTGCCATTAATGGAATATGTAATGTCACATGTGCGATGACTAGGGTGCCAACGTGGATGCCAAATATCAAAATCCAAAATTTAAGGTTTCAATTTATATATTATATAACTTTTTGTTTCAATAAAAGTTCAAATCTAATATTTTTATTTATGTAAATTATTTATTTAGTTTTTTAAGCATGTTATAACTAAACTATTTTATCCTTGATAATATTATTCTAAGTAATTATTTATATGTACTTATAGGAACAATAACTGTAAATAAAATACACATTTCATACTCAATTCATTACACTATGTTGACGAAATAAATGCACACACACTGCGCACGAAAAACACATGCACAAACATTGTGCATACCAAAACAAACCATTCATATGTAATAATTTTGCCACTTCGACAAAATACAGCATCCAATGCCTCATTACTTAAATACAACATCTTATACGAACCCCTAACTTTTGAGACGTGCAAAATGGAATTCACAGACAAAAGAAGGTGTGCTCTCATATACCGGTGCAGTGCAACACAAGTCCGGTGGGCTTTTTCCTTGCGAATCAGAGTGTTAGTGAGAAACACAGTCTTGCAAATGACCAAGAAGCTTTTGCAAACCATCCTTACTATCGAATGCTTCGACGACCGCAACAAAAGCAAAACCGGGCGAAATGAATAAACCGTCATCTTTGCTCGATAATTCATCTCGGCACTCGAGAAGCTCAAAAGCTGACTCGACTACTCTTTGGGAAACATTTGAAGGTATTTGTATGGTGCAATCAATATTATAAAACTAAAAATGAGTCTTGACATACTAAACACCAGAGAAATAGGTGAAAACGCCACCACAATCCAACATATAACACATCAAACTTCCTTGGCAGTATTGTTCTAACTAATTATATGTAATTACTAATATTATTTTTTATTGATAAATTACGGATTTCATACTCAAAATATGCACATACACTGCACACGAAAGAAATGCACAAACATTTCGCACACACGATACACACTAGGTAGATATTTTGTTCACAACTTTCTGTGCTTCACAGTACTCAGCAGCTCACTAAGAAATTATGTTCTCATTCATTTCATCTTCACTTATGTATATATTCAACGACAAATCACTCCCACTCTCTTCTTCATTCACATTCTCCTCAAAATCATTCTCCATCTGATTCTTCTTCTCCCAGATCAATCATGTACCGATCATACCCCATCACTGTAACGCCCCGCGTTTCCGATACCTGGTTTCCGTATTTTCCCTCTCGTCTCCTTTGCATGAATATGTGTTGTATGTGCGAATTTTATTGATCGCTTTTCAATTTGCTTTATTTGCTATTTATGTGAAATTATGTGAACTAATGTGCATTATATGTCTACATGAATATTTTTGATTTTATTCTCTATTTGCGCAACTAAAATGTATTTCATGTGTTTAATATAATTGAAGACGTGAAATTATGTGATTTACGTGGATATAGTTTTAGTAACATAAGAATTTATTTTCTCACAACTAGAAAGTTTATATGCTTAATTGATAGTAATTTCCTCTCTTTAAATTGGCTATGATTGTATGTGTTGCATGCATACACTTATTCCATGTGCATTTCCACTTGACTTTTCATTTAGCATTATTTTTAAGATAACTTAAATGAAATTGCCTAGAAGTCCCTCTAGATTATTTCAAGTTACTCCTAATTGCAAAAAGACCCCTCTTCAATACTTACTCATTAAGAATACAAGCCTCTTGAATTCTATAAATACCACCCTCTCCTCTTCATTTCCTCACACCAAAAATCAGCCAAGTCCCCTTCTCCTTCCCCCTCTCCATCGATCAAAATAGCCAAAGTAGAAGAAGAAACCTCTTCTTCTAATTCAAGCCTTCTCCATTAAATCTCTTCCTTCTTCTTCTTCTTCTCGTTTTTCTTTCATAAATTCCTAGCTAGGATAGTTCTTCATCTCCAAAAGGAGATTCTTCAACCAAGAAGGGATTCTCTAGTGGGTTTCAAATATATACAAAGCCTTTCAAATTCTCAAAGACCCTAATGTAAGAATCATGGAATTCTTGCTACATCAAGCTAACATCAATAGTATTTCCTTCTCTTCTCTTTTTGAAAAACTCCCCTTCTTGAGTGTTTGAAGAAATCGAAAGTTTTATGAAAGAAAGTGCTCATAGTATGCTATATTATATATTTAGCCTCATGCATGTTAAGATCCATGCTTGAATCCTTGATCTTTGATGAGAAAAATGATGATGATGTTTTGATATGTTTAATTTCATGTTTAAAGCTTTGCATGTGAGAATCTAGCTCTTGATTCTTGATTCTTGAAAGAAAATAGAAGATTGGTGAGAAAACCGAAAATTTGATGATTATATGCTATGAAATTAATTATCTTGATGTTTATAATGATTGCATGTTAAGATTTACTAATTATGATTATATGTTTAAGGTTTTGATTTGAGGCACATAAGTTGATTGGGTCTAGAATCTTGAAATAGATGGTTATATGTAAAATTTTCAGATTCATAGGTACGGATTTTAACCCATGTTTCACCCACGAGTTTATTTATGAAAACTACGAAATTTTATATGAGGATAGATCTCTCTATTATGGTCATATTGATAGGTGGCTTGTAATTTTTGGAGTAGAAATGAATGAGTTATGAATTATTTACCGAAACTGTACAGAACTAGAGTTAGTTTAGAATTAGTAATTAAATCTAATGTTTTCCTCTTTCAAATTTAGTAAGTCCAATTGGATTAGAACGCCAACTTATAGAACTCATCTGAGATAATATTTGACAGTGATTGATACAGTAGATAATTTATAAGAAATATTTGAAGTCCCCTCCCCTGTTCTGAGTTTTAAACTGCACTACTGTACCATTTTACTTATTTATCCTAATTTCCTAAATATTTTCTAAAACTGTTTTTCTGGGGTATATAAGACTCCTAAGAGTATATGTAGTTAAAATTTCAAAAGGTTTGGATGAATATGTAAAGCGCAATAAATTTTTAAAGTGACTCCCTCTCTTCAGATTTCAAAACTGTACCACCATAGAAATTTATTTATATCTCTTACTCGGATAATGATTTTTCTAAACTGTTTCTCGGTGGTTTTAAAGACATATAAAGGAGTATGTTGTAAAAGTTTCAAAGGCTTTTGATTTGTGGTTCAAGAGAAATGATTTTTCAAATTTAGGATACCAAAACTGTTTTATTTTCTTAAGTTGACTATTTTTATCAAAGTATGATTTGTGATCATGGTTCTAATATACGAGGTAGGAAAGATAAGTTAGTGATGAAGGTGAAACCTCTAAGTTATGGTCTAATGATCTAAGTTTAGGTATTATGTTGCATGTTATAAGAGAGAATTAGAGTCTACTAGCCTAGAACGGTGTTATGAATCAAGTGCAAGATTTAGAAAAATGATCAATTGATTTATAATGATAAATTAGAATACTTGATTGTTTTCGTATATTATTTGTGATGTTATGTGACCCTTTTGAAATAAAGGTTTATGTATTAAGTGATTAGACTAAAGTAATGCCGTATATGATAATTTTCATAATTCATGATATGAGTGATATTGATATGCTATGAATGACATGGTTATATGATTATGTGATTACAATATGGTTAAAGTTGAAGAATGCCCTTCTTGGTGCTACTATGTGATATTAAATATTTATGTGTGTTTATGGAATGAAAGGTGAAGTAAAGGTGCTATGTTCTATATGGTTATGTGTTCAATGATTTGATTGAAGATGTGAAGTATAATTGTTGTGATACTTGTTACTTTTATGTTTGTTTATTTGATTAAACATAGATAGATCATGTAAGCTTCATGTCATTCATTAGTAAGTCTAAGATGCATACATCACGATTTTTTCAAAGTTCAAAATGTTTGGAAATTGGTTGTGGATCTAGGTGAATAAGTATGGGATACGGGGGGCTGGTATTCCGTTAGTGGTTGATAGTTGGGGTCCACATAGGGGCCTGTCCACATAGGGACTGATTCACATAGGAATCGGGATTATAAACCACTAACTCGGCTATAGTAAAGTTATAGCCGTGACTATATTCCGATTAGTGGTTAATAGTTGGGGTCTACATAGGGACCTGTCCACATAGGGACTGATTCACATAGGAATCGGGATTATAAACCACTAACTCGGCTATAGTAAAGTTATAGTCGTGACTATAGTAAAGTTATAGATCACAAGCTCCAAAACACACGGCTTATTGCCGAACTCCACGATTGTTTTTCCAAACGGGCCCAATGTTTTCTCATGAAAAGTTTTAAAAGTCTAAAGTCTCATTTTCATGCATATTGCATATTATAGTATAGAAAAGAAGGGTGTTAAGTACCCGACTTTTGCATATTAAAGTAAAGAGAAAGAAGTGTGTTAAGTACCCGACTTTTGCATATTAAAGTAAAGAGAAAGAAGGGTGTTAAGTACCCGACTTTTGAAAGAAATGAAAGGATGTAAAGTATCCTTGAAAGATTTTAAGGAAAGGTAAAGGTAAGGTATAGTAAGTGCAAGTTTCGAATGATCGTAAATTTATTATGTGTTCGTGTATGCCTATATATATATGTGTGTATACATATAAATTATGTGTAAAGTCTTTTTCAAAACCTTGTTATTACTTCCGGATTCTTACTGAGTCTTTTTAAAGGCTCATATAGATGTTATCTTGGTGTAGGTAACGCATGATCCGAATCCGAGGAGCAAAGTTGAACCAAGTTCGGGGAAAGCCGAGGGATCGAGCCGTATGGAATATATGTGGATTTTAATAAACTTCCGTTTTGGTACTTGAATCTTCTTAGTGGATTGTAATCCGTAATACTTGAATATTTTATCGGGAAACCAGTTTAACCCTTATGTATAATGTAATGTTTTCCGACTATTCTTGTTATTTTCTAATGTTGATTTCTTAAGAGCTCCACCACAACCCGATCCATTATTTAAAGTAAGAAAACGTTTAAAGAAAAATGTGGCACCGAATAAAGAGAGAATGTTTTTGACTAAGTATATGAAGTGTTCGACTTCAAAGGTTTTTCAAGAAAAGTTTTTATCGAACAAAAATTGAAGCGAAACACTTCAAGTATTTTCAAAACTAGAGAAAACTTTACCACCTTTCTCTAGAACTTTGTTTCGAAAAACAAAACCGTTTTTTTCAAAAGGTCTTCCGCTGCAACTTAATAGAAAAACCTTTATACCATTTTCCGGTATAGAGTGTAAAGTAAACGGGGTGCTACAATCACTATTCCGATTCCATTTCGGATTCGGATTAAACTACAGATCATAATCACCATCAATTGCATTATATTTCTCTCACTAAGTTCGTATATCCTAGCCGAAGAGCCCTTCATATCCGCGTCTATTATCCATAGCAATCAACCCCACAAAAGAATCGGTCGGTGTGGTTGCAAAATCGAGCACACACTATTTCATTGGAGTTGTGGCGATATCGGTGTAGTTCAAAGCGTCCAATGTGCGGAAAGCAGAAACAAGATTGTGCTTCATTCGACAAGGGTTACTGCAGACTTAAAATCCTCGCGGTCTCATTGTAACCTGCAAAAAAACGTCGTATGGCATCAAAAATATTACAAGAATAAAAATAAATCTTGCACATACTAAAAATCGGAGAAATAGGTGAAAACGCTTGTGAATAAGCAGGGGAAGAGAGATTAAAAGTGTTTCGGCAGTTCTTGGAAAAACAATTCTGCCTCTGCATGCCACCACAACCAACAAATAGAACGCCAAACTTCCTTGGAATTATTCTTCTAACTAATTATATGTACATGTTAATAGTATTTTTTTATATATAAACTACACATTTCATACTCTAAATATGCACATACACTGCACACACAACACCTAGATTTGAGTGTGAAGAATGTTTGAATTTATTCGAAAGAATCCACTTTGAGATGGTCATTGAATATGCACATGCAGAGATTTTGTTCCAGATGATGGAGCATCCATTCCATAAGCAAAACGTGATCCGAGATCCAACAAAGCAGAAGCTGGGCCCCACTTTGATAATGAGACTGCAGAAGAGTCGCACAAGATCGATGACTAGTAGAACTCTCCGCCACACTTTTGCTGTCACCTTTATAATCGAACACTTTCACTTTCCGAGAATTTCAATTTGAGAAGAATCTCCTAGGAAAGCGATACCAGTTAAACTTAAAAGTGCCTTTAATTTGTCGCTGAAACTTTTCCTCAGTCAAAATCTACTATACACAAATTTTCAATCTTTTGTGCTTTAATCGAACCCCTCCTAGTAAAAACTTGTAAATTCATGTGTGCCGATCCTTGCTGTCACATTAGATGAAGAATAGGGGCTCTGTGTAACACCCCGCATTTTCGGTAAAATAATATTATGTTATTTTACCACCTTTATGTGCATATTTGTGAAATTTGAATTTATAATAATTCTTGCATGATTAGTATTTACGTGAATTAGGTAATTATGTGATGATTATGTGAATTATGTGATTATGTGAATTATGTGCTTAGGAAATATTTCGAAATAGTATGTCGAAATAAATTATTTTTCATAAACTAGGATTTTATTCTTGCATGTAATTTAAATGAGCATTTCATCATATTTATGCATGCACAAAATTTTAGAAAATAAATTTTTATCATGCATTTTAGGATTTTTAATTAATGTAGAAAATTTGAAAATCCTCCCCACATTTCTTGAATTTTCGGACACCTCACACACACACACATGATTTTTAAATTGCATATTTATTAGTATTAAACATGCATTAGTGTGGTTGTACTTTGAGCATAGAAAGAAATACCCAAGCCTAGCCCCCTACTTTATAGACTAGGCATGCTTTTCACTCCACTTTAAGTAAGACCAAAGGTCTTTCTTCTTCTCCCTTCCTTCTTCATTTCGGCAGCCACAACCCCCACCACCATAGCCACCACCTTCTCAAGCTTGAACCACCCAAGAACCACCACCACTCCTATTTTCTAAAATTGCAAAATCACCCCCAACCCACCTAAAGATTTAATTGCCAAGAAGCCCCTCCTCAATACTTACCCATTAAGGTTGCAAGCCTCCCCACTCTATAAATAGAACCCATTACCAAGTGTTTTCTCATCTCCCCACTACAATCCTAAGAAATCTCTCTTCTCTTCTTTCTTCTTCCATTTTCGAAATTAGTAGTAGAAGAAGCTCAAAATATTTTCTTCAAGAGATTCTTGAATTTGAATGTAAGAGCTTCATCTCCTCTTTTATTCTAAAATTTCCTCTTCCTTCTTCATATTGGTTTGTAATCTAACTCTTAATCTCTTCTTGTATTAGAGAGAAAAGAGCTAACAAATCCTTCCCCTAAAGAGTATAGGTGAGAATTCTTGAATTCTTGCTCAAACCTACAACACCACTAGTATTTTCGTATTTTATGTATTTTTATGTGTTTTCATTGTTGATTCTTGCATATTATGTGATTATATGTTTTAGATGATGATTGCATGTTAGTGTTTTGAAAAGATAGCTTTATTTTTGAAACTTTGTGATTTTTTCGAAAATTGGGGAAAAATGTTTTAAATGGCTTATTTGGCTTAATTAGTGCCTTGCATGTGTTGATCTAGTGTTTGATTGTTGATTTTGAAAAGAAAATGAATTTTTGGCCTAGCCATGAAACTTTCGAATTTTTGGGGAAAAATGTTTAAATTTCTTTATTTGGCTTAATTAGTGCCTTGCATGTGTTAATCTAGTGTTTGATTGTTGATCTTGAAAAGAAAATGAATTTTTGACTTCACTAAGGAACTTCGAATTTTTGAGGTAAAATGCTTAAAATTGCTTATGTGGTTTATTTTGTGTTTTGCATGTGTTGATCTTGTGTTGATTGTTGTTTTAAGGCCTTGCATGTTAAGGTTGGTGATTGAGTGTCGATCCAAGGTCTTGCATGTTAAGATCTAGTGATTGATGGTTGATCTAAAGTCTTGCATGTTAAGATCTAGTGTTTTCTATGAAAAATGGTTAAGAACTAAGAATTTGTGCTAATTTGATTTAAAATACTCTTGCATGTGAAGATCTAGTGTATTTGCTTGAATAAATGTAAAGATGGAAGTCTTGAATTTTATTCTTGTAAAATGCTAGATCTAGTGAACTTTGATGTTAGATTGTTTTTGCATGTTAAGATTTCGGTTATTTCTATGTTTTTATGACTAAATGATTTTGGTGAAACTTTATGTGTATTTTCTATGTGCTCCTATGTGCTCTTGCTTGCTTATGTGAATCATTGGGTGTGAGGATGAGAGAAAGGTAAGTAGAAAGGGTGCATGGGTGGGTGCATTAAGTGTCATGAATTTAAAAAAAAAAGATAAAACTATGTTGGAAAGTCTTTCGAGGTTACGGTAAATTTCTCGGGTACGACGAGCCTGGTACCGTAGGGCCTAGGGGTGGTTTGATCCCACGTAGTTAGACATGGTTCGAAATATATGGGGTTATTTACCGGTAACTTAGATTGACTCTTCCGAGGGATTCCCGACAATTTTTCATGTCATGCATGTTGCATTATGGTGTTGATGATATAGGGGGGGAAATCTCACTCTATGGTCTTGGGACCGTAGGGTTATAAAGGTGGGAAATTCCTTCTATAATCTTCAATACGTGTCATGGCATAGGGTTATAAAGGTGGGAATTATCTCACTCTATGCGTGTGGCAATTATGTGAATGAAGAACGCCGACGAAAAAGGGAAGTATATGATTGTTTTACTTCATGTTGTATGTTCATGTATAAGATATATGTACGTATATATATATATATATATATAGATATATGTATGCCCTATGTGCTATGTGTATTCGATATTACTTCAAGATTCTCATTGAGTCCTCAAAGACTCATATAGGTGTTGTATGTTTGTAGGTATACCCGATTTAGGGCCCGAGGAGTGAAGTTGAGAATCGAGCTCGAGAATCGGAAGGAGATCGTATGGAGGGGTTGTGGATAGTGTTGGCTCTTAATCTAGTTATGTGGTTTTATTTGTATAATATGCTTATAAAAACTTTTGATACGGTTTTAGGTATTTTCTACCGTTCGCTTCCTCCGATCGGTGGAAATTATTAAAAGGCGATATGCGTAATAGTAATTAGGATTACCCTATTTCGGATAATTAATTGGTAATCCGTAGCCTTTTGTAAGCGAAAGTAAATTTTCACTATTTATATGTATGCATGCTTCCGGCTAGTAATTTCTTCGTATTTTGTCTCCATGTTCTAAAATTATTTTCATATAGATTTTCAGCTTAGAAAATCATGAAATTTTAGGAGTCTCTGCATCTCTCTGTTCTCATCATATTGATAGGTCTTTTGCATGATTTGGGTAAGTATTTATTTAGTTATGATTTGTTTCTCACCACTGCATCGAAACAGGGTCATTCGGGTGTTTTCTGGTATAACTAGGGTTTTACTCACTCAAATGCCTTGTTTCCACTTGGAAAATGTTTTACACTTACCTTTCTGCCAGTGAGGAATTTATTATGAATTTTCAAAACTCCCTCCCCTGTTCTGGATTTTTAAACCGAGTGACAGTGCCATTTTATTTATTTCTCCTAAATGGCCATGCATCTTTCAAAACTGTTTTAACTGAGTGATCTAGACCCGTGTTAGATGGTATGGTATAATTTTGGGGTTATTTGCATGAGTAGTATAAGAGGAATTAGTTTTTAAAGCTTCTGCATTGAATCTGTCCGCATTTGCATTAAGTTCATCATGCCTAGGTAATTTCTAGTAATGCATTTAGCATGCTTTTGTGTTAAATATTTGATTAGGGTTTAGCAAGCTGTGCCCTCTCTCCCTCTGATTTAGAAAGAAAAATTTTTACGTAAATTTTATATCCACAAAAAATCATGTTTTCAAAAGTCTTCCGCTGAGATTACATATAATAAGGGTAGTCGAGAGAGGGGTGTCACAGCAGACGTGGTATCAGAGCAACGATCCCGGAAACCTCCATACGACCTAATGATCTTCACGATTCTCAAAGCACGACTCCAACTGAACACTCGGGCAGGTATATGTTTTATGTGAATTTTATGTGAATTTTATGTGAATTTTATGGCTAATGTGAATTGTTTGTATATGTTTAAGTGGAGCAAGAACTCGAGCTCAAAATGCCGCTAACGATCCTCACAATCAATCTCGTACCATCCAAGACCTCACCGCCCTCGTCCGAGAACAAAATGAACAAATCAACCGCCTTGTTAACCTTCAAAACCGAAATCCTCCTCCTCCTCCCCAACCTAGAAATACAGCCCCACAAGCCACCTACGAGCGATTTTTGAAAATGCATCCTACCGAATTCCACGGCGGCCCTAGTCCAACTGTTGCCGAAGAATGGATCAAATCCCTCGAAGTTATTTTCGAGTACATGGTGATGAACGACAGCGACCGAATCCATTGCGCACTATTCTTATTGAAAAACGAAGCCCGAAATTGGTGGGAAGGCGCAAAGAGTGGAATCGATCTAGCAAATACCACTTGGGAAGCTTTCAAAGTTCTTTTCTTCGAAAAGTACTTTTCCAAGAATGTTCGAGCACAAAAGCTTAAGGAGTTTCTCGAACTCAAACAAGGAAACCTAACCGATGCCGAATTCCCACGCCGTTTCGAGCAAGGAAGCCTCTACGCACCTTTCATATCCATAGACGACACCGAAAAGATGAATCACTACCTAAGAGGCCTCAACCCGATAATCAAGCGCGACGTTCGACTAACCTCTGCCTCTACTTTCCGCGGAGTAGTGGACAAAGCCTTGGAAGCGGAACAAGACGAGATGGAAATACGACAATGGAGACCTCCTCATGATGCCTCTTCTCGACCATGGAAGAAACCGAACCTCAACAACGCCAAAGGAAAGCAACCGATCAACCGAGCAACCGTGACCCCGAGCAACAAGCCCTTTTTCCCCAAATGCAAGCGAGAACACTCAGGCGATTGTGTTGCCGGAACCAACCACTGTTTTCGATGCAAGAAGCCCGGACACATGGTCCGAGACTGCCCTATCGCCCCGAGACAAGTGCCGGGACGAGTATTCACCATGACAAGAGACCAAGCCGAAGCTGACCCGTCAATGATCGCAGGTACCGTTAATGTGTATAATAATTTTGTGTATGCCCTCATCGACTCCGGATCAACTCACTCATTCATCTCATGTACCCTCGTTGCCGAACTCCGCCTAGTCCGTAGCCAAGCCGATGCCTTGTTTAGCATACTTATTCCTTCCGGTGATGAACTTAAATCAAATTTCATCATCAAAGATTGCCCTATTCAGATTCATAACCAAACCCTAGCCTCCGATCTGATCATCCTACCCATTAAACATTTCGAAATAATCCTCGGAATGGATTGGTTATCAAAATTCGACGCCCAAATCAATTGCGCCCACAAAACCGTTCGTTTCTCCTTACCGAATGGAAGTTTTCTCGAATTCCGAAGCTCGTACAATCCGTCGATTCCTATCATTTCCGCCATCAAAGCGAGCAAACTTATTCAAAAAGGACATCTATGTCATTTGGTCGACATAGTGGAAGCTCTCAACGAAGATAAAACCGACATTTCCAAAGTGCCAACCGTTTGCGATTTTCCCGATGTCTTTCCCGAAGATCTCCCCGGTCTTCCGCCCGATCGTGAAATCGAATTTGAAATTAATTTGATCCCCGGATCCGCTCCTATCTCGAAGGCACCTTATCGCATGGCGCCGTTAGAGCTAAAGGAACTCAAGGACCAAATTCAAGATCTTATCGACAAGAAGTTCATCCGCCCTAGTTTTTCCCCATGGGGTGCTCCGGTACTCTTCGTGAAAAAGAAAGACGGAAGCCTCCGAATGTGTATCGACTACCGAGAACTCAACAAGGTCACCGTAAAAAACAAGTATCCATTGCCACGAATTGACGACCTTTTCGATCAACTTCAAGGCTCCATGGTCTATTCCAAAATCGACCTTCGTTCCGGATATCATCAATTGAAGATCAAGAAGGAAGATATTCCGAAAACCGCGTTTCGGACTCGCTACGGCCATTACGAATTTGTAGTGATGTTGTTTGGTCTAACCAACGCCCCCGCCGCTTTCATGGATCTCATGAATCGAGTTTTTCGCAAATATCTCGATCAATTTGTGATCGTATTCATCGACGATATCTTGGTGTATTCAAGAAATGATGAAGAACATCGGAATCGTTTGGAAATGGTGCTCCAAACCCTCCGAGAGAACCAACTCTATGCGAAGTTTTCCAAATGTGAGTTTTGGTTAAGACAAGTCCACTTTCTTGGTCACGTAATTTCCAAGGAAGGCATAGCCGTCGATCCAAGCAAAATTGAAGCCGTTTGTAATTGGTCAATTCCTCGTAATGTCGGAGAAATCCGAAGTTTCCTCGGCCTCGCAGGCTACTACCGACGGTTCGTTCCGAACTTTTCCAAGATAGCCGCTCCACTCTCTCGTTTGACCCGAAAGGAAGTCAAGTATCAATGGACTCCCGAATGCGAGTCTAGTTTCCAAGAACTCAAGAAGCGATTAACCTCAGCACCAATCCTCGCTCTACCGGATAAAACCGGAAACTATGTGGTCTATAGTGACGCCTCCAAGCACGGGCTCGGAGCCGTCCTAATGCAAAACGGGAATGTAATTGCCTATGCCTCTAGACAATTAAAACACTACGAGAAGAATTACCCGACGCACGACTTGGAACTCGCGGCAGTCGTGTTCGCCCTCAAAATTTGGAGACATTACCTTTACGGCAAAAAATGTTCGATCTTCACCGACCACAAAAGTCTCAAGTACTTCTTTACTCAAAAAGAACTCAATATGAGGCAAAGAAGATGGCTTGAATTAGTCAAGGACTATGATTGCGAAATCCTTTACCATCCCGGTAAAGCCAACGTTGTCGCCGACGCCCTTAGCCGAAAATCCATGTCCGCCTTGATCATTAAACCGCCGCTCGAATCAACTATCAAGTCCGCTCAAGACCATGATGATCAACTTGTCAAAATCCGAGAAGGCTTAGCAACCGGTCAAAGTTCAAATTTCTCAATAACCGACGGCAAAATCTTGAAATTTCAAGGGAGAATTTGCATTCCGGCGAACAAAGAGATCAAAGGATTAATTCTCGACGAAGCTCACAAAACGCCCTACTCTTGCCATCCGGGTGAAACCAAAATGTATCAAGACTTGAAGAAGTTGTACTGGTGGCCAGGCATGAAGAAGGATATAGCCAAATACGTATCCGAATGCCTAATTTGTCAACAAATCAAAACCGAACACCAAAGGCCCGGTGGACTTCTACAATCCAACCTTATTCCCGAATGGAAATGGGAAAGAGTAACGATGGACTTTGTTCAAGGTTTCCCGAAGACTCTTAAAGGATCCGATTCAATATGGGTGATAGTCGATCGCCTAACTAAGTCCGCACACTTCTTACCGGTCAAGACCACTTTTAGTCTCGAAAATCTAGCCGAACTTTATATCGGAGAAATCGTCCGACTCCATGGCGTTCCGATATCAATCATCTCCGACCGAGATCCCCGATTCACTTCCAAATTTTGGAAAAGATTGCACGAAACGATGGGAACCCGTCTAGCCTTTAGCACGGCATACCATCCCCAAACCGACGGACAATCGGAAAGGACAATCAAGACCCTCGAAGACATGCTTCGAGCATGTATAATGGATTTTGGTGGTAATTGGGAAAGCCGTCTACCTCTCATCGAATTTTCGTACAACAATAGCTTCCAATCTTCGATCGGAATGGCACCTTACGAAGCCTTGTACGGAAGGAAATGCCGTTCTCCAATCCATTGGGACGAAGTAGGAGAGCGAAGCTTATTAGGACCCGAGCTAGTCCAACACACCGTCGACATAATCAAGAATATCCGAGAGAAAATGAGAACCGCCCAAGATCGCCAACAAAAGTACGCGAATAAAAGAAGGCGAGATTTGGAATTCCAAGCCGGTGACCACGTATTCTTGAAAGTCGCTCCACTCAAAGGAAT
This sequence comes from Erythranthe guttata, assembly GCF_000504015.1. The sequence goes on from NW_012193230.1 coordinate 315,344, forward strand.
CATGCGATTTAAAAAGAAAAATTTTTACGTAAATTTTATATCCACAAAAAATCATGTTTTCAAAAGTCTTCCGCTGAGATTACATATAATAAGGGTAATCGAGAGAGGGGTGTCACACTCTGTTTTGGCTCCGGCCACACACGAGGGTGCATCAACGAATAGCGGGGGTAAAGTCGTAATTGGAGCTGATCATTGGAGGTGCTGCTGCTTCAAATACTGAATGACGAGATAATCTATAACGTAATTATCTCGGGGGTCAAGTCGTAGTTGGAGTTCAATCTTCTTTCTGGTGGTGATAACTCCACAGTCTCCTTCAACTTGTGTTTCATTGGCAATACTGAAGTGGATGATAATCGTAGCTGTCGGAAGCTGAAATATGTCTTCATGAACTATCCTTTAATTTGATTTTAAATCTTTTATGTGACCAAATCAAGAATGTTTGGATTTAGGCATTTAGCCAAAAAGAATCCACAAGGATAGTATTTTACAATTACTTGATGAGAGTATTTATAATAAAATACACATTTCATACTCCAGATATGCACATAAACTGCAAATGAAAGAAATGCACACACATTTCGCTCACTTTCTGAAATGCAGCTGCACTTTCTGCTAGATCCAATGCTTGAAGATGGTCATGCATAAGGAGCTCCAACATCAAATTGTGGCAAACCGATAAAGAATTATCAAGAGGAAAAAAAAAAAAAAAAAAAAAAAAAAACGGAATTATTTTCATTAGTGTGGATCTTTCTAACATTTTACTCAAGACAAATGATTCAACAAATTATTTTCGAGATTATCGACTTTTGGCTTTAACAGTTGAACCAAAACGGAACACACTGAGATATAAGAATAAAATTGAACAAATAAGTGAATACACAATGGTTGGGCATTTCTTGGAACATCAAGCAGTCTATCTCTTCATGTCATTACGACCCACGAATATCTTCGTGAATTTCAGGTTCTACAGTCTTTGACAAATCGCCAAGAATATTATTTAAATTCCTAAACAGAGCAAAAGCTCGTATGAGAATCTAGATCAAGTTAATAAATGATAATGGATTAAGAATGTAATAACAAATAAAGGTACTAATCATGGAAATTTATAGCAAGACCTTGAGAGAGCAACAACGTCAGCATTTGTTTTTACATTTCCCACCCCAATTCGTAGATACGGCGTATAAAAGCGATATGAAACAATTACTAAAAGTAACTCTTGTATAAAACTAAAACAAAAGTTTGAAGAAGAATGAAGAACCATTATGGATTGTTGATCTTTATGTATTTATGTATTTCACAAACGTGGAATCATTACATTTGGCAAGTCGGTCCTTGGTGCTCCTATATACGACCTCAAAGTAGCATACTTATTCATTGGCTGACCTTTCTATATTCACAAGGTCCACTTTAAATTCTCTACCCCACAGAATCATCTTGCCATAACCATCCACTTTAAATTGAAATAATCGAGAAAAAACAGAAACTCTCCCTCAAAAACGTGTACCGATGTGCATCTACGTTAACAAGACACACGTGCACGAGAGACAACTTCCAAATGTGCGAAAAACAACCTAAGAGAATACATTAACTAGATTATGTTTCTTTATGTAGTTCGTTACGAATATCCTTAGATAGAGTTAGCGATTTATTCGGTTTTCCTTTTACTATTAGTCATTAGATTAGCTGCAGGAAATGACAGCAAACTGCATCACTATGACCAAAGAACCGCCCAAATCACACCTGAGCTTCTTATATAATTAAATTCATCGTAAGTTAATCGAGAAATCGGGGGTTTTGAGTTTCTCAATTAGCTCTGATTTTTCTGTTGTTAAATCTTCCCAATTTTGAAAATGATTTCTTGAGTAATCCTTTCACTTTGATTGAAAATGAATAAATAATAAATAAACATACAGTTAGTAAAACTTAATAAATGCGATCCAAATGATTAAAAATTAAAAACCACCATTAGTTCTCTGGATGCAGTTTGACCCCTCACATTTTAATATGTTTCAATTTCATCGTTTAATTTATTTATTTCAATTTGAACCCAAATTTCACAAATTATTCAATTTTGACCCAAACACAATTTTGAGTACAATTTCGCCCGTCGCCGCCGTTGACTGGTGGTCTCCACCGTTGAAACTTTTTTTTTTCTTTCTGATTTTTCCGCCGGTTTCCGGTGTTGACATTTTCAATATTTTTTTTTCGTTAACATCCTTTTGCCCCCTTTTAAACAGCAATATTGTTGTGGTTGAGAGTAATATTAACTATATTACTGTTAAATACAGTAATATTAACTATACTACAGTTTAACACAGTAATATTGTTTTTTTTTTTTTTTGGGCCAAAATATTTTTATTCCATTTAATACTTTTGAAAGTACAAGGGGCCTCGTTAAAAACCTTGTGGGCTTACACAAGGAAAAGAGTACCCCTATAAACGGGAAGGAATAAAAACGGGACGGGGAAAGTCCTATACTATCAATTACAAAAATGCCCGAAAAAAGGGCTAAAAGGAAAAAAGAAAAGACTACACTACAGAACAAGACTACATTCCGAGAATTGCTAAAAGGCCCCCAGATTGGGGTGAAAGTGTAAATACACTGAAAAGCTGCTCCAAAACAGTTTCCTCTTGGCATCAGATCCAATAATTGCATCAAAGTCCCAGGATGGAGGTAATTATGCAAAATCCAGAAATAGGAACTCCAAAAAGTCCAAGCCTTACAGTAGTGCATCTTCATCCTGGACGGAAGGTATGTACACCCAACTTGTCTCCCAAATAAGCTGCCTTGACCTCAAAAGGTAATGAAGACCCGGAAAAATATTGTAGTGTTGATTTGTGAGTATACGCCCAATTGGCAAGACGATCAGCCACTGTATTCTTTTGACGAACAACATGCTGAAAACTATGCGACGAAGCCACCTCCTGCATACACTGACGAAGAACAAACTCATTTGAGTTAATATGTTTTCCAGCTTTGCCCCTGCCCGCCACATCATCACTTGGTCAAGGCACTCAACAATTTTTTTTTTTTTTCGTTTTTCCGTTTTTTTTTCTTCTTTTATGTACCAGTTTTCTTAATCGACTATGCTTCATAGTCGATTAAGGAAATTCTTTAATATTTTTTTTTTTAATTTTTTTTTCTATATCAGTATATTATTCAATTATGATAAAGCATGGTCGATCAAATGTCTGCTATTAAAAATAACAAATCAAAACTGCAAAAAAATGCAAAATCAACTATATATTACAAAAAAACAAAAAATATAAGACCATTATAATTGATTTATACAATTGGAATCAATAAGAAAAAAAACGAAAAAAAAAGGAAAATTGGAATCGAACTTTAATCGACTACCAGAGCATAGTCGATTAAGAATCTGCTACTAAAAATAACAAATCACAACTGCAAACAAATGCAAAATCAACTATATATTACAAAAACAAAAAATATACAAACATTATAATTGATTTATACAATTGGAATCAATAAACGAAAAATCCAAAGAAAAAAAAAAAAATTGGAGTCGATCAACCTTAATCGACTACCAGAACATAGTCGATTAGCTTAATCGACTATGAATATGTACATAGTCGATTAAGATTTCAGCCTGCATGAGATTCTCTACACGCGCCGTTATCCGCCCAATCCACCAAAAAACCCTAAATCTGCCTCCACATCGTCACCACACCGCTGCCACAATACACTATTCAACCAATCCCTAACAATAATAAAATAAATAGATTAAATAATTCATTAAAAAAAACACAAATTAGCATTTCAATGTCCACAAAAAAAAAAAAAAAAAAAAAAAAAACGATTCAAGTTATTTGTCAAAACCAACATCAAAAAATAAGTAATAAAAACAAAAAGAAAAAAAAAAAGCAAATACCTTCACCAACATCAATTACAACAGTGATTTTCTCATGCCTCATCCTCATAGCCTTCTAACGACGAGCGCCAGTCATCATCTTCAACGTCGTCGGTGGAAACCACCGCCGCGAACTACAGATCCATCACCACCCTTCATGCGGCGGCGGGAGGCGATGACAAACACTCTCCACCACGACCACCACCACCACCACCATCGGTCGACGTCTTCCTTTTCTTCCGAATTTCAGTCGAGAAGAGAAGAGAGAAGAGAGAAGACGAGAAGACAGAAGAGAGAAGACGAGAAGACGAGAAAAGAAAAAGAGAACGACAAATGAAATGGTTAGGGTTTTGAAGAGATTTAATATTAATAAGGGTGGTTTGGGAATTATTAAAATAATATTTGGGTAGGATATTAGCTACGGGGGTTTTCTCTAATTATTTTTGGGAGGGGGTGTTTCCTTAACTCATTTTCCTAGATGAGGGGGTTCTTGCTAATTAGCCCAATATTAATATGTTGACTGTTCAACAAAGGTAAATATAGTAAAAAGCCAAAAAAATAATATTACTGTCATCCACGGTAATATTACTGTAACAACAGTAATATTACTGTCCAACACAATAATATTATTGTGTTGAAAATAATATTATTATGTTACTCCGTCAACAACTCAAACAAAACAAAAAATAAAAATAAAATAAAATAATATTGATGTGGTTGACAGTAATATTATTATTTTTACACTTATTTTACTGTCAACGACAGTAATATAATTATGTTGACTTGTCAACAAATAAAATAAAAGGCCCAAAAAAATAATAATATTATCGCGGTCTCTAGTTGTACCGTCAACGACAGTACAATTACATAAATATACTGTCAATGACAGTACGATTACGTTAATGTACTGTCAGGGACTGTATGATTACTATTAATGATAGTACAATTACGGTCAACATTTAGCGGCGGGGGTAAAAAACGGATAACAATTTTAGGGAAAAAACATCACTAAAAACAAGTCAATGCTGGATACAGTCGACGGAAAAAAAATAAATAAATAAAATAAAAAACACCGAAAAAATCAACGCCGGAGACTGGCGGTCAATGCCGGAAACCGGAGGCAAAAAACAGACCAGAAAAAAAAAATCGAAAAAGTCAACGCCGGAAACCAGCTGCAAAAAAATAATTCTGAAAAAAAAAAAGTTAAAAAAAGAGGAAAAATTGGATTTCTGTGGTCAAAGTTGATTAAATTGGGGTTACAATTAAGAATTGTGTGTAACGGGTTGATGGTAATTTTGTCATATACATTAATTTTTCCTTTATTTATAATACATATGTAACAACAAATTCTTATATGCGATATAAACAAACAAGAAAAAATTGAACAAAGATAATTTTTATTGAATTAAAATAAATAAATTGCGGGTTACAATCTCTATTTTAATCCTCTTATTCTTTTCTATAGAACAATATATAGTTGACTTGAATTTTCGGAGTCGGGTCGTTGACTTGATCTTCTCCGGATTTGATTTTGGATTTGAATAACGTTTTCCAATGGTCTCGCGACTTGAATGTCAGATCGAACGTTGAACTTTGACTAAATTTGACTTGAAAATCTTGAAATTGTTGATGGATTTGGCCCTTCAATCTTCCACTGATCTTGACTTGAATTGATTAACGTTAATCCGAAGGTTTAGCACCGTTATCTCGGATCGAACGCTGGATTTGATGAAGAACGCCTTGAATTTTCTCAAGAACACCTCAAATTTGACGAAGAACACTTTGAATGTAGAGAGAGAATCTCACCTCCTACAAATTCTTCTTCCTTACTTCTTGAATTGTAGAGATAGTTTTCTCCTATGGTTTTTCTTCTTCTTGAGTTGTGTTTGAATTGTGAAGGGAGGGTCCCTATTTATAGTGGTAGAACAAGAGTCCTTGATGGGCCTTCTTGATGACATGGCGCGATTTGATTGGCCTGATTTAAATTGATATTTATCTCTTGTAACTTGAAAGAGAAGAAATAATTCCATGGGCCAATAGTTAATTGATATTTATCTCTTTATAACTTGGGGGAGAAGAAATAATCCTATTGGTCAATATATATATTTAAAATCAATTATCTATTTTAATTAGGAATTTATTTAAATTTCTAATATTAAAATAGAAAACATATAATTGATATTTAATATATATATATATATATAAAAGTTTATATGCATAATTACATATTTGCCACTTGTGAAAAAAATCACTCGGCTCTATGGAAATTAGCAATTTAATTGCTTGAAAATTCGTTCGTCTACAAATGCCCCCTCAAGACTTGTTCACGAACAATGCGTCTTGAAGTGAATAAGTTACGATAATATTGGCTTTCATCGGTATATATATAAAAAAACATTAGTTCGATTCTTGTCCAGGCTAATTGATGATATAAACCGATAAAATTTTGAGTTCAATCTTTGTTTAATGAATTTGGCCCAACTATTCCTCAAACTTCAAACTTGAATTGCACGTGAGACAGACGTGCATAATTCTTCTCAAACAAGTATTAAACTTGGTTATATAATTTCTATAGGTTAGAGCAGGGCCCACATAAAAATCAGATTTTGAATGCAACTTCAATTGCAACTCGATTTCTGTGCGAGGCAGGAGAGTCTGTCTCTACTTGGAGTCTCTCTCTTCTTGGAATCGTAATTTCCAATCAGATGGTAACTAGCAATCCACGTTTGTGATTCTTTCGCGATTGGCAGTTCAAAAGTCTAATTCACATTGGACTATTTACTTAACGCCTATAAAAATAGAGAGACCCCCGATTTTTTTTCACAACTTCACCACAACAATAATCGCCGAAGATATTCTCTTGCCCGCTACTGCGTTCTTCTTCCCTTTTCCTTATTTATTCTCCCTTTTTGCTCGACTCCAGGTTTGTTCTGTATAATAGCTTTGTGCGTAACCAATTTCTATGAGCATGCATGCCATGAGTTTGGTAGATTGATAAAGAGAGATTATTTCTTTTATTTCAACATTAATAACCGGTTTGCTTGATCTTTGCTTTAAATTCGGGTTTTGCTAGTTCGTTTTGATCGATTCCAAGTCAGTTCCACCCTTCAAAACTAGGCCTAATCCATCTTTTGATCACGTCACCATGTGTTTGATAATTTGAGGAAGAGAAATTGCTCCTTTTATTTCAAATAGGGATTGACTCTTTTGATCTTTTCTTCAAATTTGAAATTTGCTAGCTTCTTTTGCTTGATTGATTCTAATCAGTTTCATCGATCAAAACTATCCCTTTTTTTTGTTTTTTTTTTTTTTAGCATGCTCTTGATTCCTTTCTTTACTTACTGACCCCCCACCCCCCCCCCCTTTTTTGTTTAAGTTTTGCCACTCGAGAGGTTTGGGACGAAAAAAACAAAATGATTTTAGCCCGGGTTTCCTGCCCCCGCTCTTTTTTTTTTTTTTTTTTTTTTGGCA
>NW_012193230.1:322787-362910 GCF_000504015.1 Erythranthe guttata
CTTGACGATCGTTACCAACCAAACGACCAAGGAACCATCTTGACGATTTATGCCCCCTTATCGGTTCTTACGCAAAGCAATGGCCACGTCTCACGACTCCAAATCGCATGTCCGTTTGGTCCCATTAGCATCCTCATAATAAATACGAGTACGTCTACAGTTTGCGAGCATCAAATCATAAACCCGACAGATCCTCGCTTCCGGAAGAATCAAGCGGTCCAAGCCTTCTGCCGACTTTGGGTGGCAACATGGTGAAGGAAAAAGTCAAGTGGGAGATACTCTTAAGCTTTCCGGTGGCTTTCAATTCATCAAAGGGTACTGGGAATGGAACGAAGACGTTCTCAGCCATTGCCAGCACAAGCTAAAGTCTGCGAAGATCTATGATTTTGTATATGCTTCCCTCTTCACGTACGACTACATTTCTGAAGTCATGAAGGCGTTCTTCGAGGCATGATGTCCAACTACAAATACCCTCTTGACGTCTCCTGAAGAAATGTCTATCTCGTTATGGGATTTGCACACCCTCTCCCGGCTACCTTTAACCGGGCTCCTTTACGATGAAGTTGTCCCTGCCTCTCAAGAACTCGTTGGTTCCGGATGCAAAGGGTGTTCGATATTCTCACCGTTCCTGCCGATATTTATTCCATGCCTACCACTTACTTCGGAAGAGCTCTAAAGATCCATCCTCCCATGTCTCTGTCGAAAGCTGGATTCAGTTTTGGTCGAAGAAGTAGAAAAAATACACTCAACCTCCTCCGCGCAAAGAAAAAAAGGGTGTTCGCCCCAAGTCAACTAACAATACTTCCGGCAATATTGAAGCACATGCAAAATGGAACAACGTTGGAGAAGCTGTGTGTTTCGGGCATTAGCGTTGATGTCGAACTAAGGTACGAGACATACTTGGCGGCCCATTTGGCTTGTTGGCTTTCCACCTTCGTTCTCCCAATTGATGATGTGGGCATGATACGTCCTTCAACGTTCAAGATGGCTAGCATAATGACGAGTGGCGAATAAGTCTCTCTTGCAGTTCCTGTCTTAGCCAGCATCTTCAACGGCATAAATAGGATCTCGAGATCCTTGAGACTCCATCAAGAGAACTCTCCGTTTCCTATTCACTTCGTCTATAGTTGGCTGGCGCTTTATTTCAAGACTCATTATCAAGTTCTGCAAGGCGTAGCCGTAGATGGCCCAAAGATGATATCTTATTCTGGAGAAGGAAGCGCTAGATACTACACTCCCGCGGATGCATGCAAACGGATTCTCAAAGGAGATCTTATGTCTTGGACCTGTACCATGATCCCTAGGAGCGAGTCTTCTTTATATGTTGATGATGGAAAAAAAAGGGTCCGAGAAAATTTATTTCATCGCCATTCGCTCGAGCTATCTCTCCTTGCGACGTGGTAATCGTTTCGTTATTGAGCCCTATAGTCCTCATCGGTTTAACTGCCAATTTGGGTATTACCAAGATGTGCCCGGAGTACTTGATGAAGACGTTCGCGAGGCTTCTTTAATAGACGGACTCCGTTATTGGCGTATATGTGTTTTGCCCGAGTCCATGTCTAAAGTGATGTTTTCTATCGTTCCTCAAAATCCAAGAAAGTTTCACACGGACGACTATAAGAGATGGTGGACTAAAGCTTACGGAACTTATCTTGAAGATAAAGCTGCGAGTCTGATGAACTTGGAGTTAAGTAAGATTCCACTTGAAGACAAAGAAGATGAGGCAAGAGATAGTCTCGGCAATCTTTCTCGTGAAAATGTGCTCCAAACTAAAAACCCTCCTAGAGATATAAAGAAGAAGAACGTTTTGCCTCCATCAGATGAGAGTGGCAATAGCCACAAAGAGCGTCATTGGAAAAAGCCGAAGAGGGACCCGCAATCTTCAAAACCACAAGATCTTCATATTGATAACAGCGTGGATAGTCATTCTCGAACAAATGACACTTTTGCTGAGAAGGTTGCACTTAACACTTTTTTTTTTTTTTTATCTTGTCTTAATGATTTTTTTTAGTTGGAAAATGAGGTAATTGACGTTGACGATCGCGAGGAATCTCAAGCTAGTCATCACTCAACTGCCAAGGCTTGCTCAACAGGTGCAGCTTCGCCGCCGACTGCTTTGATGCCTGCCAGAACATCCAAGATGAAAGAGACCGCGAAAGGGTCGTACAATGGTGATTGTTCAGTTTTGTGGGTGAAAATTTCCTGAAAAATCATAAATGGGTTTTTCTTGGCCAATTATGGCAAGATCTTCGTGCGATGATAGTACGAACTTCAATTGATTCCATTTCGTCTATTCAAGAAGATGTCCAGTTAGTTCTTGGAACCATGAGGGATATTGGTGATTTCGACATATCTTGCATAGAGGAATTATTGAAGTCATTATTTTCCCAGACGTTGGCTTATGATAAAGTGAGGTCGTCGAACTCTTAGAAGGCATCTAAAGAGATTCTAGCACGACAATTAGATGAGGCTAAAGATCGTTTGCATAATACTCAAGCTAAAGAACACAAAGAGACTCTTCAAGTTCAAGCCACCAATAATGATTTGGAGAGTGTCAAGAAAGAGCGTGCTGCTATGAAGGTGAGGGTGGGACAGTTGAGATCATTATTAAAACGACAACAAGAACTCCTTGATACTGTTCAAACCGAAATTCGTGAGATTAACGAAGAGATTGTGCCATTGAAAATACATCCCCTTTAAGTGATTATTTGGTAGAAGAATTGCGCGCTTCTGCCGAGCTTTTAGAAGATGCCAAAGAAATGTTGAACGATTTAGACCCTTTCACTTGAGATAGATTTAGATTTTTTTTTTTTTTTTGTTTATTTCACTTTTATGATTCATGAAATAAAAGTTTCTCCTTTTCCATCTTGCTCCCTTAGTATTCTGTACTTATACTTTCAACGATTTTTTATTTTTTAATTTTATTTTTATTTTTAGGAAAGGACTGAACTTAGAGAATATCTAAGTTGCCTACGTACCCCCAATGGGATCAAGTCATAACGTAGTTCGAAGAAAAAAAAAATAGATTTTTTTTTAAGGAAATGACTGAACTTAGAGAATATCTAAGCTGCCTACATACCCCGAATGGGATCAAGTTATAACGTAGTTCAAAGAAAAAAAAATAGATTTTTTTTAAGGAATGGACTGAACTTAGAGAATATCTAAGCTGCCTACGTACCCCGAATGAGATCAAGTCATAATGTAGTTCAAAGAAAAAAGATAGATTTTTTTTTTAAGGAAATGACTGAACTTAGAGAATATCTAAGCTGCCTACGTACCCCGAATGGGATCAAGTCATAACGTAGTTCAAAGAAAAAAAGATAGATTATTTTTTATTTCTTTTATTTTTTTATATTTTTTATTTTTTTAGCCGTGCACAGTTTCAACTCATGCAGGCCATGAGCCTTCTCCTCCGCTTCGTGCGTAGTACCGCTTCAAGAACTTTCCATTTATCGGACCAATTCTTAAACCATCTTCGGCAACCAACTTGCACGCTCCATTTGTGTATGCTTCTTTGATGACATAAGTACCATCCCACTTTGAAGTAAATTTATTTCCCGTTTTATGTGTGACGATGATGGGCCTCCTTACGGAAAGTACCAAATCTCCAACTTGAAACGATCTTGGCCACACCTTCTTGTTAAATGCCTTAGAAAGACGAGCTTGGTAGCATTCAATACTTTGTTGTGCCTCTAATCTTTTCTCATCAAGAGCTTCCAATTCTGCAAGACGCAAACGAGCATTTTCTTCTTAAGTGAATTCTTCCTGTACAGCTATCCTCAATGACGGAATTTGTTTTCAAGAGGCAAGACCGCTTCCACTCCGTACACCAACGCATAAGGAGTGGCTTGAGTATGTGTTCTATAAGTTGTTCTATAGGCCCATAAAGCTTCCCCCATCCTTTCGTGCCAATCGCGTTTTGACTTGGCAATCACTTTCTTCAACAAATTACATAAAGTCTTGTTAAAGGCCTCGGCGAGTCCATTGGCGGCAACGTTGTACATTGAAGACTTTCTTTGCTTGAAGCCAAACTTTTCACAAAGTTTATCTATCACACCGTTGCAGAATGGATTTCCGTTGTTTGTGATTACATATTGAGGAACTCCGTAATGGTAGATGATGTTGATGCGGATGAAATCGGCAACGTTCTCCTTCTTTACTTCTCGAAGGGGCACTGCTTCAGCCCATTTGGAAAAGTAGAATGTTGCTGCCAAGATATAGAGATTTCTAGCAGAAGACTTCATCATAGGTCCAACCACATCCAAGCCCCTAGCATCGAAGGGCCATGAAGCAACAGTAGGGTGCAATGGCTCCGGCGGTTGATGAATAAAGTTTGCATGAAATTGACAAGGTTGGCATTTTTGGGCATACTCCATGCAATCCTTTACCATAGATGGCCAATAATAACCCATTCTTTTTATTCGGAACTGTAACTTGGGTCCTAACTGATGGGCGCCACAAATTCCGGAATGAACATCTTCTATGGCTTGAATGGCTTCGTCATCACCTAAACATCTCAAGAAGGCTCCATCAAATGAACGTCTGTAAAGTGTATCTTTGTAGTAGATGAAACGAGCCGCACGACGTCGAATATCAACTCTCTGACGTCTTCTCGTACTTCAAGTAATCCACAAATAATTGACGCCAATCTTCTTTCTCAACTTTAAACACGTAGACCACTCGAGTTTCGTTTTCTTCAATTTCTTGATCTTCAAAGATTGGTGGTACGACCCACCTCTTGCAAATTGATATACGAGCACCGTCTTTGGGCATGGCTAAAGTAGAAGCAAGTTTTGCCAATGCGTCCGCTTGTTTGTTATCCTTTCTCGGCACATGTTCTATTGTCACATCACCAAGGTATCCAATGAGTCTTTTAGCATAATCCACATAAGGGAGTAGATCGAGCTTCTTAACTTCGTATGATCCGAGTATTTGATTGATCACCAACTTGGAGTCTCCATATACCTTCAAGTTTAGTTGCTTTATATCCACCGCAAATTTCTAGCCCCAGGATAAGAGCTTGATATTGAGCAACATTGTTAGAGCAATTTTGCATTAAGGTAAACGAGTGAGGCAATACTTTACCGTTGGACGTGACGAATACTACTCTGGTGTCTGCTCCTTCTTTGTTAGAAACTCCATCAAAATACATCTCCCAATGAGGACTAGATTCAATCACAATAACATCTTCATCGGGTAGATCATCGGATAACTCCCACTCTGCAGGGATAGGGTGATCTGCCAAGAAATCGGCTAGAACTTGTCTTTCACAACCTTTTGTGGAATATATGTTATGTCGAACTGCTGCAATTGCAGATACCACCTTGCGAGTCTCTCGAATAGGACGGGTTTTGACATGACATACTTTAGAGAATTCAACCTTGAGATTAGACGGACAACATGTGCTTGAAAATAATGCTTCAACTTTTGAATTGCAAAAATGAGCGCTAAGCATATCTTTTCGATTGGCGAAAAGTTCAATTCATTTGGTGTCATTGTTCTACTCAAGTAGTATAAGGCGCTCTCTTTTCCATCATCATTCTCCTGCGCTAGTAAAGCTCCGGCAGATCGTTCTTGAGTAGCAATATAGAGTATTAACGATCGTCCAGACACTGGTGCAATCAACACAGGAGGATTCGTTAAATACGATTTTATGCTTTCGAAGACACTAGTGCAAGCTTCATCCCATTCAAAGGGAACACCTTTCTTCATGAGTCGGCTGAATGGTTGACATCGACCGGCTAAGTTTGAAATGAACCTTCTTAGGTATGCCAACTTTCCTTGCAAACTTTTGAGCTCATGAATGTTCCTAGGCTCGCGAATCTTTAAAATTACATCAATCTTGGCTTGTTCGATTTCTATGCCGCGATGACGAACTACGAATCCAAGAAACTTCCCCGAAGTAACACCAAATGCACAATTCAACGGATTCATCTTCAATTGGTACCTTTTCAAGCGCTCGAAGACTTTTCTCAAATTCTGGAGATGATCTTCCCTTCTTTTGGATTTAACCACCAAGTCATTCACATAACATTCAACATCTTTATGGAGCATGTCATCAAATATCTTATGCATGGCTCTTTGGTATGTAGCACCGGCATTTTTCAAGTCAAACGGCATCACTTTATAGCAATAGATACCCTTAGGCGTGCGAAAGGCTGTTAATTCTTCATCTTTCGGCGCCATTCGTATTTGATTGTATATAGACGACCCATCCATAAATGATAATGCTTCGTGGCCCGTAGTAGCATCAATCATTAGTTCGGCTATTGGCATTGGAAAGTCGCCTTTAGGGCATGCTTCGTTCAAATCTCAAAAGTCGACACACACGCGAATTTGTCCATTCTTCTTTCTGACAGGAACGATACTTGAAATCCATGTTGGGTACTTGACTTCTCGAATGAATCCAACCTCAATAAGTTTGTTCACTTTGGCCTCAATTGCTGGGACTAATTCAGGTCTAAATCTACGTTGGCCTTGTTTCATAGGGTGAGCTCCTTTCTTCACGGAGAGATGATGTATTGCCACTTTTGGGTCCAATCCGGGCATTTCTTTATAAGACCATGCAAACACATCCTTGAACTCGTGCAACAATTAAATATAACTCTCCTCTTCGTTGACATCTAATAAGGCGCTAATGTAAATTGGTCGAGGATTCTCCATATCTCCTAAATTAATTTCCTTTAACTCATCGATCGTGGCTTTGATTCCTTCTTCAAGCTCGGGTGGAGCAGTTTCGGCGTCTTCTTTTTCAATCATGTCTATTTTACTTAAAGTGATATGATGCGATGATGCCACGCTTTCTCTGTCATCTTCCTCGTCGTCTTGGATTTTTGTAAAGACGACAGTTCGCATTTTAGCCTTCAACTCTTCACCACATGATATGGTCAAATAAGTACGCCGTTTCATGCGAGACGGAACTGAACTTCGAATCCTTCTTATTTTGGTGATTTTAGTATTAGAGACACTCAAAACTTGCGTGTTGCTTTTGTTATGCCCCCACTTTCTAAGTGGTCCAAGCCTATCAAAGACAGATGGCGTATATCTATCAAAACCTTGTTTGTAACCTTTTTCATGCCCCCACTCTCTAAGTGGTCCAAGTCTATCAAATACGGATGGCGCAAGTCTATCGAAGACATATGGTGCAAGCCTATCAAAGATGGATGTCCTTCTTACTTTTGTTCCAGTTTCAAGAAAGTAGTTTGTTGATGAGAATTCATCTTCGATTATGTAATTACTGGTAGCTCTATTGATAGCAATACGAATTGGCTTTTGTGGAACAAATCCAAGACCAACTCGAGGACTTTGAATAGTATGTCCCTTTTTCTTTCAACATTATTTGAGTAGTATTGAGGCCATGCACCTTTTCGCCAACAACTTCGGCAGGAAGCTTGCCAAGTGTAGAATCTTCACGTGGGTTGAAACCGGCTTTTACTAAGAGTTTATAAGCTTTTGGGCCAAAATTTTTTTTCATTTGGGACTCGGAGAATTCTTCGCATTCCTCTTGGGTTCCTTCTGTGGGACGAACAAATCCTTTAGGTGGTTGAGAAGTTGATCGCTTCTCATCAATTGGTGTTAGGGGCAACATCAAATCTTTCAGAGCCTCACACGCTAAAGGAGCCTTGTCTTGATTATTTCTTCGCTTTGGTTCTTCAACTGGTATAATTTTTTTGTCCTATACCGTCTTTTCATCATCAAGATAGTACTTAGCATCGGCAAAGTGGGCTTCTGCCTCGGTGAATGGTTTCTCATCGGCGAGTATTATTTTAACTACTCCGTCTCGACAATACTTGAAACATTGGTGCCAAGAAGAAGGAACCACACTATTCTCATGTATCCAAGGTCGCCCGAGAAGCATGCCATATGAGGTTCTTGCACCAATGACATGAAACAGTGTGCTGGACAATATATCATCCATTAACAACTCTATCCTTATGATACCAAGGGCCCTTTGTCCTTCTTGATTAAATCCTTGGATCATCAAGCGATTAGTTTTGAGCTCATCCATGGAGATCCCCAGTTCCTTTAAAGTGTGCAACGGCAAAATGTTGACTGCAGAACCTCCATCAATTAAAATTATATTCATCTTCTGCTCACGAGCGTAGCCGGAAACAAACAATGGCCTATTGTGTGGTTTGGAACCAAGAAGTAAATCTTCATCAGCGAAAGTCATTGTTGACATGCATTTACCGATCACGGTACAAACTTCATTTGGAGATGGATTCGTTCCACTTGCAACAAGGGGCTCTAAAGTGCTGACGATAAAATTTGTCGTGGCGCTGATCTCTTCAAGTGATATCTTCCCTTGGCGAGCTAGCTGCATAATTCTATCTTTGAATACGAAGCAATCATGAATTGGATGCCCGACTAGTCGATGATACTTGCAGTATTTTGGGTCATCGGTCTTGCTAGCTTCTTCAGGGCGCTTCACTTCAGGTAACTCGATAAGTTTTAAACCTAGCAAATCGTCAAATATTCCAGCCACGTCAGTGTCGAGGAACGGGTACTCCCTTGCTTGCATTTCTTTTAGGGTAAGTCTTCTTTCTCTTCTTTCTTGGGAAAAATCTTGTTTTTCCTCATTGTTTCCGTTCACTTTTCTTGAAATTTGATAGGGGTTGCATTCACTGCTAAAGATTCTTTGCTTGAGGTCTTAGAGAAAACTCTACCCCCTTTGCGAAAGTCTTTTTTTTCTTTCGACTGTCGAGGCTCTTGAACTGGTGGTCCCTCAACTCCACTAGCCATAATGCTCAACTCCATGTCGTGCGCTCTAGTGGCCAACTCTTCAAAAGTCTTAGGTTGAATCCCTTGCAGGATATATCGGAGTCCCCATTGCATTCCTTGAATGCACATCTCGATAGCTGAAGCCTCTAACAATCGATCATTGCAATTCAGGCTTAAATTCCTCCAACGGTTAATGTAGTCAATGACGGCCTTTTCTTACCACTGGCGAGAGTTCGTGAGCTCAATCATGCTCACTGTTCTTCGGGTGCTGTAGAAGCGATTCAAAAATTCTTGATCCATCTGACTCCAACTATTAATTGAGTTCGACTCTAGTTCTGTATACCAATCGAAAGCATTCCCCTTCAATGATCGGACGAATTGTTTCACGAGATAGTCTCCAAAAGTTCCAGCATTGTTACAAGTTTCAACAAAATGTGCCACATGCTGTTTTGGGTTGCCCTTGCCATCAAATTGCTGAAATTTCGGGGGTTGGTACCAATTGGCATCTTCAAGTCGTCTACTCTTAGAGTGTATGGCTTGGTGTATGTTAACGATGAATTTCGATCCCTCATCGAATTTGTCCTTAATAGTCCTCATGTTGAACTCCTTCAATTGGTCTATAGGAATTAACCCCTCTGACGAAATCTGGAATTCTTCAACTGGGCTCTTCTCCCTTTCGATTGGATGTCACCTTGCAGAAGTTTCAGCTTCGGTGTGATTTTCACCTTGTTTTCCCATGTCGTGACTACCGTCAACCTTGTTCCTCAACATCGCGATTTGGGAGTCTTGTTCTTGAATGTGCTTTGTTAGCCCTTCAATGGCCTTGGTCAAGATGGCCATTTTCTCCTCCATGGTCGTAGTATGTGTTGTCATGACGGTGGCCACATCAGAGTAGTTTGATGTTGAACGGGACCTGGATGATGAAACTTCTCCTCTAGATCCTTCCACGCCTCCACCTATGTTGACGAGAAGTGACGAGCCTTTCTCAATGATTTGGGGTGTCGAGCTAGTCTCGGAGGATGCCTGCAGTTTCTTAGTCATACTGCTTGTAACTACGCCCACACTTGATGAATTCAAAGTAACACCCTTCATTGCGAGCAGTTATCGCAACACTTCGAGGATCTTCGAGAGAGAGAGAAGAGATGAGAGCTAGAAATGTCCCACTGGGCGTGCCAAAATTTGTAACAAAAAATTCTTATCTGCGATATAAACAAACAAGAAAAATTGAACAAAGATATTTTTTATTGAATTAAAATAAATAAATTGCGGGTTACAATCTCTATTTTAATCCTCTGATTCTTTTCTCTAGAACAGTATATAGTTGACTTGAATTTTCGGAGTCGGATCGTTGACTTGATCTTCTCCGGATTTGATTTTGGATTTGAATAACGTTTTCCAAGGGTCTCGCAACTTGAATCTCGGATCGAACGTTGAACTTTGACTAAATTTGACTTGAAGATCTTGAAATTCTTGATGGATTTGGCCCTTGAATCTTCCAATGATCTTGGCTTGAATTGATTAACGTTAATCCGAAGGTTTATCACCGTTATCTCGGATCGAACGCTGGATTTGATGAAGAACACCTTGAATTTGCTCAAGAACACCTCGAATAACGAATAACACTTTGAATGTAGATAGAGAATCTTACCTCCTACGAATTCTTCTTCCTTGCTTCTTCAATTGTAGAGAGAATTTTCTCCTACGGTTTTTTTTTTCTTGAGTTGTGTTTGAATTGTGAATGGAGGGTCCCTATTTATAGTGGTAGAACAAGAGTCCTTGATGGACCTTCTTGATGACATGGCGCGATTTGATTGGCCTGATTTAAATTGATATTTATCTCTTGGAACTTGAAAGAGAAGAAATAATTCTATTGGCCAATAATTAATTGATATTTATCTCTTTATAACTTGGGGGAGAAGAAATAATTCTAATGACCAATATATATATTTAAAATCAATTATCTATTTAAATTTGGAATAGAGATATAAAAGGGATGAACTTATTGGCTCTATAAAAATTAGCAATTTAATTGTTTGAAAATTCGTTCGTCTACAACATATTAAAGGGATGAACTTATTGGCGAAAGAGATATAACCCCTGAACCTAGAATAATAAAGATAACCAGTTTGGGACTTATGCACAAGATAACCCCCAAGGCGATGCTTAGTACCGCCCCTATTCCTACCCATTCATACTGATTCTCACATCCATCAGAGATGGTCTAAGGTGGGGGAGGGAGTGAGTAAGTTTGACCCTATCAATCCTCTGCCTTTCATTAAAATAAATTAAAAGCCCTAATTATTTTCTTCTTTTTCCTTTTTCCCGCAATTATTCTCTTATTCCTCAAGGGCGGAGTCAGAGAATTTTGGGTGGGGGGCTAGAAATTTTTTTATGTGCTAAAAGTGTATAAAATGTTAACCTCGGAAGCTAAACACATAAACTAATAAATAAGTGACACATTAATATAAAAAAAATAATACAAAATTTTGCAGATCCCCCTCCCTTTTAGTTTTTGTGAATACAACGTTCCATCTTCTCTCTCAAAAATATGAAACTGCTCGAAAATATCTCCACCGATTTTTCTTCACCCAAATCAGTACACTCACCGGAAATCAGAGCAAGTCACTACGATTTTCTAAAAATACTTTCATCTAGTTGATTGTGGAGCAATTTCACCTACATCGTTCGAAGTTACAGTCAAATTTGCAAAAATACAGTCAAACTCTGTGAAACCCTAATCGAACGAACTTTGTAAGTGTTTTCTAACATTATATTGTACAAATGTTTGTTTTGTGACATAAATACTGCACTTGTGTATGTCTTTTCATTAATAGGGTTCAATTTTCTGCATTGACAGTAATTTTGCCTGCATGCACAAATTTGTGTGTGTGCTATTGTACTACATCTGATAGTATTTTTCTTATACACAAGCCCCTTCTTGAATAGTTGTTTGTCTGTGTGTTATTTTCCTGCATTTGACAGTATTTTTGTTATACACAAGCCCCATGTTAAATACCTGTTTGTCTGTGTGTTATTTTCCTGCTCTGACATTATTTTTGGGATACGCATGCCCCCTGTTGAATAGTTTTTTGTGTGTGTGCTATTGTCCTGCATCTGACAGTGATTTTGTTATACACATCCCCTGTTGAATAGCTGTTTGTCTATGTGTTATTTTTCTGCATTTGACAGTATTTTTGTGATACACATGCCCCTGTTGAATAGATGTTTGTCTGTGTGGTATTTTGCTGCATTTGACATTATTTTTGAGCTGGTGCTGCTCTCCACTGTCGCTTCAGCTTTAGTGTCAAACAATGAGGACAAAAGCTATAGCACGTACTTTTTTTCCTTCCTTGCAATTCATATTTAGTTTTTTTAAATATAGTATATATCCGTTTTCAATTCGCTTATTTATTGTTATACTTTGTTCCTCCCCTCAAATCGTACAAAAACCAAATGACCAAATCCACTTCGGGTGTATGTCGCGGAAACAATGGTAATTAAAAAATATTTATTTACCAAAAATATATAAAATAAAATAAAGGAAACTATGTATTATAAAAAACATTAACATCTAAAAGTGAACAAACAAAACTGCAGGTAAAAGGTGTTGAAGCAGTTGTCAGAGAAAGTAAATTCATGAGAATCACGCAATATGCAACACTTGAAAAAGTTGAGGATTCACCTCAGCAAGAGGACGACAAGGAGGATTGCGGGATATTTTTACTATATATCATTAGACAATACTTCCGTCAACAACCAGTGGACAAGTTGGATGCTAAAAAAAACATTAAGAATTTCAGAATGAAACTAGTTATCTTATTCCTTAACAACAAAAACATTGTTAGTCACATAGTTAAGCGGTCAAAACATTCTGATAGGCTTAATGTAATGTAGGTTGAAATGTACTGTTAAGTTTTTGTAGTATGATACTCTATGGTTGTAGGTTTAAATGTATTGTTAAGTTTTTGTAGTATGATACTCTATGGTTGTAGGTTTAATGTACTGTTAAGTATTTGTAATATGTTACTCTACGTACTTTATGTTTAAACGTGCAACAAATATATTGCTGCCAATACAAGGTGTCTGAGTTTTTCACTGTTCAAATTGCTCAAAAACTAATAAGTTACTGTCACTGACGGTAATAGAACATATTTTAGTGGTGAGAAACGTGTGTTTCTGGCTTACTCCAATAATACTTGAAACCATACTCTCCCTACATGTCACATTATTTTAACTCCATATAGTATAGTATTATTCTGAATTTGAAAAGATTGTACTTACAATTCATACATAATGTACCTGTTGTAGACAGTAATATAGAACCATGCAAAAGAAAATTACATGAGTTAAACAAAAATAATTGTCACTGACAGTAACATAGAATTACTCAAGAAAATTACTGAAACAATATAAGTGTCACTAAGAGTAACATAGAATTACTATAACAATATAACTGTCACTGACAGTAACATAGAACTACTGAAGAAAATTACTGAAACAATATAACTGTCATTGACAGTAACATAGAATTACTGAAGAAAAATACTGTAAGCATTCATATATGCAATCCCAAAACAGTCAAAAAACAAATAATAGTAGTTCTTCAAATAGCTTTGTTGCAAGTTTTCTTGTTGTGGTGACCAATTTCATTACATTTTCCACACTTGATCTTCTCCTTGATATTCTCACCGCGAGATGGAATTCTCTTCTTTTTTGGTCTTCCATTTCGTGTCTGCCAAACTAGAGGTCCAACAACTGGCTGCTCAACTTTTGTAAAGTCCACCATAAATGGGTAAATCGAAAAAGAATAAGTAGATCTGAAATTGCAGGCATAAAATAAGGGGTCAATGTACCCACATCGTTCACCGGTGGGGATATTTTTGAGAACCACAGCCACATGACAGCAAGGGATTCCTTTAAGCTTCCAATCCCGACATGTGCATGTTCTAGCAAACAAATCCACAATCTCGTGAGGGTCTAAATGCACTTCAAAGACAGTCTGATTCGATTTTCTAACAGTTCATGTCCTCCCATTTTCATCAAAAGCCCTTTAAATATTTTCCATCTTTGGACAAAGGATCGTAGTCCAAACACTCGCTTCTGCAGACCTCTCGCAAATTTTATCCATTAAATAACCCCTAATGATGTCAATCATATGGGTAATCGATAAATGTCGGAATTTCGTTACTGTACCATCCCATGATTCCACAACATTCGAATACAACTCACCATACCTATGCCCCTCAAAATACGCATTTGTCCAATTTTCAAAAGGCAAATCTGACAGAAAATCAACAACTTTCCTTCAACCATCAATTTTAAATTTCTAAAGTTTCTCATGAAAGATTTCCTTAGTGGGAGCATACACGCATGCTATCAACTGACTAACTAGAATATCTCTATAACTAGAGCTCATTCCACTCAACTTATACCTCAAATTAGTCTCTAAATGAAATAAGCAGAATGAATGGTGACAATTAGGGAAATATTTCTCACAACTTCCAATATATCGTGCTGCCGATCGGATACGAATGTCAGAACACGATCTGAGCTAATGCAACATCTTAAATCTTTCATGAAACAATCCCAGTTTGAATCATTTTCCTCATGCACAACGGCGAATGCCACTGGATAAGGACCTGAAACAACGTAAATCAATGTAAAAAAAACTTGTCATTTCATGAACACCTGTTCTGTAAGAGCCATATAAAACTATATGTGATAGGAATATAACCTTAATACACTATCTTTAACAGTAACAGATATATGTGGACTGAAACAAAGAATGCAATACAACAAAATTACCATTTCTTGCATCTTTCGTGATGGCGCTCAAAAGAATACCTTTGTATCTACCCTTCAGAAAAGTACCATCCAAAAAAAGAATCGGACAGCAAAACTTAAATCCAGATAGACAAGCACCAAAACTGAAGGAGCAACGATTGAACAAGTTATACTTCTCATCAACTTCTAGGTGAATGATATTGTCTGGATTGCAACGCCCAGCTTCTTCAAAATACGCCTTGAGGTACGAATAAGATATTCCATCATCTCCAAATACAAAACTTCAACTAGATTCCATAGCTCTCCATGTTGTATTGTAGTTAATATCAATCCCATACTTCTTTTTTGCTTCATGAATAACGTCGTTAAGACACATCAGCGGCTTATCCCGAATACCCTCCATGATTAAATCAGCTACGAGCTTAATGCTCATTCTTACCTTCTTGACAGCACTAGACAACTCACACGTGTGGTTTTTCTCGTACATGCGAATAATACAATATTCGGTTGAAGGTTAAATTGTAGCATGAATTCTCCACAAACAGTTATGCGACTCTCTAAGCTTACAAACTGCAGTCACTCTCTACGTATCGTTTTTGATAAAATCGAATCCAAATCCAAGCTCATACGGAAACTAAGCCAGACATATTCTAAATTATGAACGTCCACCACGAAAAAATTGTCCGACATCGGTTATCAGATTTATCCAATGTGAGCTAAGCAAAGTTTTTTGGGGGCCAATGGCACGTAATGGGTTGCATGGGGGAGTAACTACCGCTTCAAATGCAGCGAGAGGTAGCACACTGGATGAACCTACCATAGAGCTGTAACTAGTATCGGATGTACCGAGAGATACATGAACTTCCTTCACAACAATTTCAATCCTTTGAATCAACCATTGTTCCACAATAATAAATAACCCTTTTACATCTTCATCATCGTTGATTGAAAAAACACCAATCTCAGGGATAAAGTACGATAATGACATGTTATCAACACTTCAAGAATTCCATCTTGAACAAAAAAAATGCACAAGATTGGAAAAACTCATGCCTCTTGTAAAATTTGTGATCGAACAAAATTCACCATATCTCAACAACAACACAATTGAACTAGTCATCCTGCAAGTTTATATAAAACATAATTACAATGTTAATAACAGTCACATTACTAATACATCCAGTAAATCCGCGTATACATTCAATTATACTGCCAATGACAGCAACATTATATAAACACTTGCAAACAAACATAGCAAAACATAATTACACTGTTAATAATAGCCACATTACTAATACATCCAATAAATCCGCGTATACAATCAATTATACTTTCAATGACAACAACATTATATAAACACTTGCAAACAAACATAGCAAAGCATAATTACATTGTTAATAACAGTCACATTACTAATACATCCAGTAAATCCGCATCTACATTCAATTATACTGCCAATGACAACAACATTATATAAACACTTGCAAACAAACATAGCAAAACATAATTATACTGCTAATAACAGTCAAATTACATAACCAACCAGCGAAATAACATATACATTCAATTATACTGTCAATAACACCAACATTATATAAACACTTCCAAAAAAACATAGCATGAAAACAAAAATACAAAAAAAAAAAACAATAATGCAAACAGACATTGAAAGCCCATACATCATGGTGTTCAATTTACTACAATTCAAACTATACATATCTCGATGTTGACATTTGTAATTTAAAAAAAAAACATTCGCAGATCAAAAAATTTGACACACCTTCCTTGAAAATTATACTACAGCAGATATGATCGGCGATAAAAGCTGGAGAGGACGGCCGGATAACAGTGAGATCCGATGTGAACCAGGTAGATGTAGCTCAGTTCCAAGATTTAGAGGTATAGAAAGGAATTCGTTAGAGACGAGACAAGAATCGCGCATAAAACATGAAAAACGGGCGTAGGGATTTCAATTTTCAGTTTATATACATGTGTAATTATGTCCGAAAAAATACCCTTGCCCTGATTTTAATAAACTTTTAAGTAGTGGGTTTTTTTTGCAAGACAAAAAAAACTGGATTTCCCTTTTTTAATTAAGTCTATGTGTCATGGGTCTATTTGCCATTTACCCAATACTTAGAACATAGAAGTAACATGATGTGTTGTTTGGTTTTATTACATCAAGGAATCTCAACTTCTATATGCAGGGGTGCATCCAGACAATATTGTAAGGGGGCGATTTTTTTCGGAAATAATATATGTAGGTAGGTTAATTTTTCGGGTGTTAATTTGGGGGCAGCATTCCCGGGTTAATTTCTTTTAGAGTTATTCAAAACAAATTGCTAAAATTAGTATATATTTATAATATTTAGTTAAAATCTATGAATTTTAGTTGTATTATTTTATATTGTCATAACAACTAAAAAAATATCTAAATTTACACAAGAGAATAGAGAAGAATTATTTGCGGGGGCAAAAACACATATTTATAAATATTATGCCAAAAAGTAATTAAAAAAATTGGTTTTATTTTTTCTTGGAGGGGTGGTTGCCCCTTCCTTGTTACACCATTGTCTATAATCTATATGTCTACATCGATGTATATTTATTTGTATAGGTTTTGTAGAGTATAGGTTTGGTGATAGACGAAGAAAGAGGTGATTTGATTTTTAACATTTGTTATAAATTTGGTTTATCCGAAATGCCTAAGTTGGCATCTTTTGTTTCAAATTCCAATTGCAAATACAAGATTATCATTTCCCTCAGATTTGGCTGCTCCAAGGTGTTTTTGGGGATGCCACTGTCGTAGAAAATGGAGAAGGAAGAAGAGATTAAATGGAGGGAAACAAGGAAGAACAAAAAAATTTAGTAATTTTTAGGTATTTGAAAACGCAATTATACCCCTACAAAAATTATTAATGTTATTTTGAAATAATGCTTGAAATAGATGTTGAGTTTTGGATATTCTGAGAGAGGAGAGAGCGTTTTTTTAGGGGTGCTCATAAATTCAAACTGTATCAAACCGTACCGGAATTTCTGTACGTAAAAAGATTGTACGGTTTACCGTATCGAACTACTCCGTTCGCTATATTTTTTTACCGAATTAATTTGGCTTTTTCAGTTCGATACCGGTAAAATTGAAAACATATTTTTTTTTAAAAGGGGAAATATGCAAAACCCCCCTCAAACGAAAAATATTATGAGTTAAACTCATTTGACTTTTTAGACTTTTGCCCACACCCAAAGGTCAATCTTAATTAGTGAAACCCCCCTCAACAACTGTGATAAGACGAAACTACCCTTATTAGTAGTTTTTAAAATAATTGCAATATTTTATTTTCCATAACCGTCTCACGTGATTGTAGGATTACATTAATTCTCTCTTTATATCTTCCATATCTCTCTTTCATTCTCTCTTTCTCACGCAACTTCTCTCTTTGTTTTTTTTTTTTTTTGTTCTTCTTCAGATCTATAATCCTCCATGACTCGACAATGGAGACAACTCAGCTGCACATGGCGTCAGCGCCGGGTTTCGATTCTCCTTCCGAAGAGCGGACGGAAAAAGAGGAGAAAAATCAAGTTTTTGAGACGTAGCAGTTTTCGTGCAAAGGCTAGATCGGAAGATCAACCCGTCGGATCGGCTTGATATTTCTATACAGGATTCATAACACAACAATATAATTTATGAATGGTGGAGATCGGAATCAAAATTCTCTAAATATAGATCGGATCTTAAAACTTGCTGTTGATTTTTTGTTACTGAATAATTCAGGGCAGCTAGATTGGACGCGTTTTTCGTGAAATTGAACAGTTGGATGTGGCAGAAATTTGGATAGAGTATTTGGAGTATATATTTTTATATATTGTACTGATGAGATTGAATTTGGTGCATTCTATCTCCGAATATAAATTGTGAAAGTATCACAATTTGGTGAGCTTTTTTTCATTTTTTAGTCTTCACTTTTTAGAGATTTTCCATTTACATTTTTTTAGGGTTATTTGTGTTTGATTTTGATATTCCAATTGTTGTAAATTAGGCATTTTTTTTTTGTTGAAAAGATGCAGTTTGAGCATTATTGAATATCTGATGAGGAAACTTCGGAATAAATGGTGGCGGTGGCTATGAAATGCACTAATGAAAATGGAGCAACTTGCAAGCCAAATGCCAAGAATTTGTTTCTTAGTCATATACATAATAGTCATATGTGATCACATATATAGTCATATTTAAGTTTGGTAATTGTTTCTGTGTGTTTCGATTTCTTTTTATTTTTTTGTTTTAATTTTTTTTTTTCTACGAATGTGAACATATAGTTTCAGATTTAAGGAGCAACAATAACATGACTATAATCATATTCGAATATGACTATTGTTGAATATGACTGTAGTCATATTCGAATATGTTCTATCTTCTCGTTTCAAGATTCAAATTGTGATTTTCTTTTTGTGGATGTTGATTGGATTGTTTTCTTAAATAATAGGTAATCTTCGTTTTCTTTATATAATTTGATAAATATGATTGTACTAGACTATATAATCAAAAATTTTAAATTGAAAATGTAAAAAACTGCAATATAAATCAAGAATATGACTGTAGTCATATTCGAATATGACTATTGTTGAATATGTTCTATCTTCTGGTTTTCAAGTTGACTTCTAATAACAAGATTCAAATTATGATTTTTTTGTGTGGATGTTGATTGAATTGTTTTTTTAAATAATAGGGAATCTTCATTGTTTTATATGATTTGGTAAACATGACTATGTCATATAATCGGAATTTTTAAGTTCAAAATGTAAAAAATAACAATATAAAGAAAGAATATGACTACAGTTTATAGTCACACATAGATATAGTCATAATCAACTATAGTCATATTCGGCGTTGCAAACTTGTCGATAAAAAATTTCAATTTTTTGTTTAAATTTAAAAAAAAAAAATTAATAATATTTTTATTAAAAAATATTAAAAATAAAAATAAATAAAAAATGGCTAAATAAAGTCCGAAAATAATATAAAAATAAAAAATAAAAAATAAAGTCCGAAAGTACTTTTTTTTTTTTGATTTGGTAGCAATTTATTAGAATGTTGAACCATATTTTTAGAAATTAAATTGTTGTTATGGAAAGAGAGAAAAAATGAATAATTGAGATAAATTATACAAATTAATCCTAATTAGCGGGAGTTAGGTGCCTCATTAATAGGAATTTTGTAAATACTGGGGATAATTATTAAAAAAAACGTGACGGGTAGTATAAGGGTAATATTGAAAATAAATATTCTAGGGGGTTTTTGAAGAATTATGGTATGAACATATACCATTTTTTATCTATAGGAGGGGTGTATTGCTAATGACCCCTATTTAAAAAGGTAAAAACAAATATTTAAGCTAATTAATTCTTGAATTTGACATTCAAGTTTCAATAATCCGCCCTAAAAAAAAAAAAAAAAAAAGTGATTATCAATAGAGGCTAATTTAGAAATAATGGAAAAAATTATCAATATAATATATAAGCATTTATAATTTGTTAACCTTCAAGGATTTAAAATAAAAGAATTCTTTTTAAAAAATATTTATGTATTCGGTACGGCACGGTGTACCGGACATCAAATCCATATGCCGTACCGAATCCCGGAATTCAAAAAATAAATTACCGAATACCGAATCAAATTTTCGGTTCGGTGCGGTTCGGTAACTTTACTGACCGAGTGAACACCCCGACGTTTTATCCTGACATAGGGACGATTACAACTATTCGTGGTCCAAAAAATACCAATTGAACAGAACACCTAAATTTTGAAACTACTTCACACAAGATCTTTAATACCAAAAATATCACCCGACCTGTACATGGGTGAAATTTGGCAACATGAACGTCAGATATATTAGAAAATATTGACGTCGAAAATTTTCAGAAAAGCAAAATAAATCCAAAAATTACTAATCCTACTCTAATTTTTCATTTTCCAGCAAGCAAGTATATCAATTAATGGGCAGATAAAGTGAGAAATATACGAGAATTGTGATTTGTGATGTAGGATCATCAAAGTATAGAATAAAGTGACCGATAATGGTCACACTAATGTAATATGATAGATACAAGAAACATAATATAATTATGCATACAAGTTCATATTTGGTTATTTATGATAAGGAACAGCAATGAGTGGTGTTTCTTTCCTCATAACAATCCCAAATTTCTCCGACAAGTCAATCTTTTGTCCCTCTGGCAACCCCCACTCGTACGTATGAACGAGTGTTGCCAGCAAATACATTACCATCTTCTCAGCCAACGGAATACCAGGGCACACCCTTCTCCCCGACCCGAACGGAAGATACTCAACGTTGTTTCCAATGAAATCAAATTTTTCAGAGTTATCATTCAAAAATCTCTCGGGTTGAAATATTAAAGGATTCTCCCAAACATGCGGGTCCATGTGGATTGACCACATGTTCAAGAAGACCCTTGACCCCTTTGGGATTGTGTGCTCTCCGATTGGGCAAGATTCACTCGGATACCTTGGAACGACGAGTGGCAATGGAGGATGTAGGCGGAATGTTTCCTTTACAACCGCTTCGAGATAGTGCAGTTTCGATACGTGGGATTCTTCAACGACGTTGTTCGCTCCTACAACATTTGTTACTTCTTGCTGCACTTTTTGCATTATACTCGGGTTGTGCAAAAGCTCGGTCATCACCCACTCGACCATCGTTGCCGTAGTATCGCTCCCGCCGGCAACAATATCCTGTAATCAAAGAGCATATTTTATGTCATTTCAATGAAAGAGAATCACAAAAAGAGTTACATTGTTAGCTTCAAAGAGTATATTTGTCTGACTTTGGATCACAAGAGGGTTTATGCCTATAAAAATGATTAGCAATTTTTTTTCTTCAAATTTGAACACAAAAATTTGAATTTCTCCTATATATTCAAGAAACAACAGAACTAGGGGCACGCATAATAAGCAATAGAGGTTAGCACCAATCAAGCTCGAGTGGCTTGATTTTAATCGATTCCCGACTCAACGATCGAGTTTCAAATCATATCAATAACAAAAGTATACGTGTTGAAGTTTGTTTCGTTATGTTAACAAATCAAGTCCAAACAAGCTTTTACTGAACGGTGTCGAATCTAGCATCGAGTAAATTAAGAGACAGAGGGCAAACCAACAAGAAAATGAAATGAAGGAAAGTGGAGAAAATTACCATCAAAATCGCCTTGATTTGAGTTAAACCAAATGTTGAGCCTTCTCCGAGTTGCTTATCCTTGAGCTCCAAAAGAATTCCCATAAAGTCCTTACTCCTTTCTTCACCCTCCATACCACCACCAGCCGCCATGCTCTTCACTTTCGCATCGATAAAACAATCCAAAATTCGTTCCACCTCAACCACCACACCCCTCATTTCTTTCGCGATTCCCTGCAAATCAAACCTAGCCAAAACCGGAAAAAAATCGGAAACGTTAGGCTTTCCCAACAAATCGACGAGTTTCGAAATATGAACCCGAAACTTGTCTCCAAGCCTGCTTCGCTTCGTGGGGTCCATCTCACCTCCCCAGAGCAAGCTCATCAGTACATGGAGCTCTGTCAGGAAAATTAGTTCGCCAATTTGAACGGGACTCCCGATTTGTGTATCGAGATTCCCGATAAGCTTCCGCACTTCCTCCGTGCGGAAAACATTCGAAGCCTGGAGGTTGGTGTTGCTCATCATCTCACGAACGAACAGCTTCCGTATGTCGCGCCAGTAGGGACCGTTTGCGGTCCAGACGATGTCGTACCCACCCGTGGCGACTAGTGCTGCAACCGGCGGGTCCCGGTTTGCGAAAATGGAGTCTTGATCGCGAACTATCTGCTTTATCAAGGAAGGCGAACTTACAACGACACAGAGTTTGCTGCCGAGCCAGAGGCGGTAAATGGGGCCGTACTGGCGAGACAATTGTGTGAACTGGTGGTGCAAGTTGTGTTTGAGAAACGGGAGGTATCCGAGAATCGGAAGGCCGTATGGTCCGGGCGGAAGTGGTGGCTTTGTTCCTGTTTTTGAGTTGCCGAGTACTACTATCCATGAGTAACAAAATAGGGACGCTAGAAGAAAAAAGAAGGTGAGAGCAGCAAGTCCAAGCTCATATTCCATTATGTTTTTTTCTTTGTTGCGACAAATTACTATTGTTAAGTGCAAGGAATATATGCTAGAAATAAGAATTATTATAACAAAATATGAGGATATGAAAGACTAAATATGTGGCTTGGAAACCAAACGTTGGAAGATAGAAGACGGCGAGAGCAGTAAGTCCAAACTAAGGGTTCATTATTATGCTACAATTAGGATTCAAACCAGGTTCATTATTACACTAACCACTAGAACATGTATGTTTTTTTGTACAACTAGGAAGATGCACGTGCACTGCACGTGTCTACTAAAATATTTTATTAAATTTTATTTTGTATATTGCGTTTGATACATTTTTCCTATAATGTTATAATTTCACAATATTAAATCAATATCTTCAAATAAAATATTAAAAATCAACAATAGAATTTTACGTTAAAAGTCCTAGAAGAGGCTATGATCAAGTCAAAATGTTCAAAATTGAATAATCAGTGTGAGCGAGATTTTATGTCACCATAAGGAGTTACCATGTTGCAAATCTTAACTTTGTAAAAGGTTAAATGAAATCTTATAATTTAATTTAACATTTAAAAAAAATCAAATATACGAACATAAATAATTCTAAATTAATATATCAATATTGTTGACTCTAAAATACAAATTATTAATTATATGAATGATTAAAACAAAAAGTAAATTAATTTTAACGTGATGTATAATAAGAAAATATACAAAATAAAAATAAATATAGAAAATAGATAAATAATATTTATTTTAACAAAACTACTTGACCTACAAATGACGTCTTTATTAATTCATATTCAGAGCTAACGAAATGATAACTAATACCTAATAATGGATACATATTTGTGACAATTTCAGAACATAGTAATTATCTTGACATATTGTTTAAGTTCATGTTCATTAGGATTGCCAACTGGATTATGTGAACCAAGTTTGGATTGGCTCAAGCTCACATATTATCTATCATCAGGTCTTATTACTATGGGCTCAAATTAGGCTCAAATAATATTTTTTCAGGCTTCAGGTTTATATCGGGCTTATGCATCCAAACGTGTCCCCCTTCGACTTAACCGTGCTTAATTTCTTCCAAGAGGTCCATGCCATCCTTTTCTCAGTACCAACCCCCACCAAAATCTTTTAATCGCCGACTCCAACTCCTTGAGCAAGCCATGCTGTAAGGTGAAGCAACTCATCATATATGATGTGATTGATTGTAGAACGGCTTTAATGAAAACTTTTTTCCCTGCTTCAGACAAATGTTTTTCACCCCACGCCTTGATCTTGGCCAACAAACGATCTCTGAGAAATTGAAAAATATCCTTTGTTGATTTTCGTAAGATGGCATGCCAAGGTATATTTCGTGACGATCCACCACCCTAAAGACCAACATATTTTGTATAGTTTCTTTCATTGTCAACGCAGTTGCAGTGCTAAAGCACATTGTCCTGCCCGGAGACTCTAGAATATTGGTCAAGGATCGATTTTAAGGTGTTGGAATCTTCTTTAGTGGCTCGGCAAAACAAGAGTGTATCATCGGCAAAACATAGATTGGAGATGATAGGGGTCTTCAGGGCAATTTGAATCCCATGTAACTAACCATTGTTCACGGCTCGTTTACCATATAATAATAACGGCATATGCACAACAAATAAAGAGATAGGGAGAAAGGGGTCGCCTTGTCTTAATCCCCGTGAAGGAGATAGAGAACCAAACTATGAGCCGTTGAATAAGAAAGCGTAAGAGACGGATGAGATACAAATCATAATGAGATCAACAAATTCAGGTAAGAAGCCAAAGCGAAAAAAAGAATTTTCCTCAAAAAACACCATTCAATCCGATCGTATGCTTTACTAATATCAAGTTTAACCGCCGTATAGATTGAAAACAAATCAATTTTCTGAGATGATGAATGCTACAACACACGGATCTAAAATACATTATGATCATTACTCATTAGGACCGCCAATTGAGCCGGGTCTAACCGAAGCCCGATGGCTCGGCCCGACTATATTTGAGTCGAGCCTAATTTTAATTAGTCGGGGCGAGTTCTGAACCATTTAATAAACCTGATTCATTTATGAGCCGATTTTGAGTCTACTATAACTCAAACCGAATAAGGCTCGTCCGATTAAGTTAATAATTAAATATATAATATATTTATTATTTTAATGATATGGCTCATATACATGTTACAAATTAAATAATTATTAGATCATTTTACGTGCGGCGACGGCAATAGTAAAATAAAAATCATATAATTACTTAAGGATTAAATATTTGCAATATTAAACTTCATTTCGTTGAAGAAACATACTATGGTTTTCACCTTATTCTACGAACATGGTATAAATAATTGCAATTCCAGTTAATTAAAGTTTTACACATTTTTTTAAAAAATATAATGAATATTGTATTTTTTGATATTAGAACGACAGCTTGTAATTTTATTTAATAAAAACTTCAATTATAAAGATCTCATGAAGACAAAGACATGAAAATTGTGACACAGGGAGAATTACACTTTTACTCCTTGACTTATGATCGATTTTAGTTTTCTTCCTTGTTATTCTAAAATGGACAAAATACACATTAATTAGCAACTAACTCGAATATGTATCGTACGTGCAATGCACGTAACCCCCAATATATCTGAATTAGGGCAAAATGAGAGAGAATTGCGCTTTTGGTCCCTAATGTTTGGCACATTTCACTTTTAGTCCCTATTTTTCTTTTTTTTAGGAGAGTCCCTATTGTTCGTGGTGGACAAATAAACAGAATTTTGCACTCACTACCCTTATGCAATGTTTAATTACAAGGGTGGTGAGTAGGGGTGAAAGTCGGATGGATCGGATCGGAATTAGCGTTTTCGGAAAATTTCCAAAATATTTCGGAAGTACAAAATCAATTTCAATTCCAATTCCAATATTTTCGGAATCTAAAAATTCATTGCAATTCCAAAAGGCTCGGAAATTTCGAAATTTGGGAAAACAAACGGAAATCACATAAGCTTTAAAAATTCAAAACTTAGCGGAAATTTTCGAAAATGTTCATAATTTTTCAAAAATAAGAACATTATCCACGTCGATAAAAGTAAAACTAATAATTAATAAAGTTCAGTTCAAAAAAATATAATAAAAATAAACACAACATAATATCCAATAAAACTTTGGCTTAATTCCACTTTGCACCCTTGAAATATACCAAGACAAAACTTAAAAGGTGTATTTGTCGGAAAAAATAAGTATTATATAATATATATTATTTATGGGTGTATTTTTCGGGAAAAATAGGAATTTTTCGTAATTAATTTTGGAAATTAAATCGGATCGGAAATCAGAAATTCCAAATTTATTTTATACAATTCCAATTCCAATCCAAAAAAAACGAAAATATTCGAAAATCAGAATTTCGGAAGTTAGAATGAAAAAAAGTTGTTCCAAAATCAGAACTTTTCGGATCGGAACCGGCGGAAATTGGAATTTCCGTTCCAACTTGCAACCCTGGTGGTGAGTGCCAAAAACACGTGTATTTTGTCCATCTTGGAACAATATGGACTAAAAGTGAAAATGAGGCATAACATTAGGTGAAAAAAGAAGAAGAAAAGAATTCAATATGGTAACATTATCTCAATGTTTTGCCCTTTGAGTTGCTCTAAGCTAAATATTAATTATTTGTCTAAACTTTTGCTAATGTTATATAATTTTTAGCCTTTTGTTGCATTAGATATCTTTTTGTTCGTGATTAGAAACTGGAGATCTCTCTTTTCAAAAAAAATAAAAATAAAAATGAAAAACAATATGTGTATTGTGTATTTGATTTTCATCATATTAACTTCTCCTTCTCCTGTATTAGTACTGTAGAAATACACTATTTTAAAAGAGATTTTGTAAAAGTTTTTTGGGAAGTACCAATAGATTGAATAATTGAACAAACAAAAATAATCTTACAATATTTAGTAACTCAGGTGGTGTTTGCAAATGATTATTTAAAAGCAGAAGTTAGTGATTGTGATTTAAGTTAGTCTTAAGTGCTTGTTTCTAAAAGTTTGGGGTGTTTGCAAATATTTCGGAAAATGAACTAAAATTGAAAAAGTAGGGTTATGGGTGCTTTTAAAAAAAATAGCTTAAAGCAGATTATTTTAAGAGAAGCAAAAGCAAAAGTTGATATTGCAAACACCTAAAACCAGATTATGAGCTAAAAAAACCGCATAATCACTTTCAAAAAACATTTGCAAACACCACCTAAGACTCAACAATTGACCAATTTATTATTCAAATAAGTACACCAAAAACAATTTTTTCAAATATTTTGTAAAATACATGTATTCCTGTACACCTTCAATTTTTATCCTTTTTTCGACATATCCATGTATCACAATTCTACCTCGCTAGAATAAAGACACCTCCAAAGGCTGGTTAGAACCCTATAGGATGAAAATTAACTAATATATCAAATTACAACCCATTAGGATTATAGGTATATTAATCTAAATATATATATTAGACGATATGGTTTGATGTATAAATATTGCTATATAGAATTATTTTTGGTGACTTTGAATCGTCCTAATCTACTAAATAGGATTATAGGTATGTTAAAGATTCGTTGAATCGTTTAGCAATTCATCTACGAAAGTAGTCATATGGCAACCACTGCACAAGCTTGTGCAAGTTATAACCATATCAATATATACCACCAATAGAATGGTTAGCAAAAGGTATTCAGACATAAACGAACACGCCACTGGTTGTGACCATTTGATCACGAAGGTCGCTCCCTTCTTCTTTCCTTTTCGCACATACGCATGCCTCGCATTTGTTCATCTTCCAAGCATTCTCATCCTGAATGTAAATTTTCATTTTTCATTTATGATGTTCTATTTAATTAGACTAATGAGGGACTAAATATAGAATAATAATGTGAATTGGAACATTTTCTCGATAAAAAAAAAAATCCTAGATAATCATAGTAATATATTTTTGAACAATATATATACATCGATAGTAACAACGGAGACACCAGGAAAAAGGGAGAAAAATGAAAACTCTACAAAGAATACCTTTGAAGGATGAGAAATAGAAAATCTGTTGAAAATCGGGCATCGAATAACAAGTGAAGTATGGAATTGTGAGATGACATGATAGTAATTCAATGAATTTATGTTTATTAGTCTACCAGTATGAATTATGTTTATTATTTGATTATATTTAACTTAATGATAAAACTAAGTTGCAAGAGTGGGATAAAATATTTTTCTCATATAATTCAATGATATTAATGGTGAGTGAAGATGTTATTTAGTAAGACCAAAATCTGAATAAAGGAATAAACAATGGAATACCAAAAGTTGGATGAGAGAAGACGTTCTCATCAACTCATTCATTACATAGACATGAACTTATTAATTATTAAAAATATTAATTGAAATCAATTGTTAGAAGAAGATCTCTATTTTACGGAGCTAATTGCACATACCCCCTGTGTAATCTCGAACGACTAAAAAACACCTTGTGTTAAAAAAATTAGCACAAACCCCCCTATGTTGTTTTGTACGAAGCACACTGCCCCTTTTATTAAAATTAGCTATTGACTTACATACAATGACTAATTTATCCTTATGAAAGAAACATGAAATTGTTAAAAAAAACAAAAAAGAATTTCGGACAAAACCCAAAACCATCTTCCCCAACACATTGGAAAATCTTATTTAAAAAAAAACATAAAAAAAAAAAAAAAAAAACAGTTAAAAAAAATGAGCTATTGTTTTGTTTTTTTTCTTTTTTTAAATACTCCCCAAAACATTCATCTTCTTAGATTTTTAATAATTTTTCAATAATCATATCTCACAACTCGCCAGAATCGAAGTGTTACAGTTCAATTTGTCCGAAAAATGATTTCCCCCGTCGAATCTACATCGAACTAGACCCACTTTTAGAAATCACCGACCATCAAATTTGGCCGGAAAATGTTTGCCCACATCGAATCTACCTTTAACCAGGCCCCCACCCTTATTTCTCGCCGGAATAACTCTCCGTAGTCGGATCCGGTTGTTCTTGCCGGAAAAATGTTGTTGAAGGACGCATGTGTTGAAAATCCTCCATTACTGATGAACGGCGGAGGGTTGGGGGGTT
This sequence comes from Erythranthe guttata, assembly GCF_000504015.1. Next base: position 351,556 of record NW_012193230.1, read on the forward strand.
CAAGCACTTGGCGTTGGAAAAGAGAAGTTGTCGGTGGAGGAGAAGATTGGAGGAGGCCGGTGGTGGGAGGAAAGGGGCGGCTGTAGGAGGAGGAAATTCGGGAAGAAGACGAGTCTAATTGAGATCTATTTTTTTTTGTTATTTTTGTTTGCGTAAGAAATTTTGAAAAATTACAATTTGATCCAAAAGTTTGTATTATTTACATTTACACCCAATTGAATTTGTGTTTATTTATAAAAGAATTTAAGAGGGTGTTTTTGACTTTTCACATCAAAAATTACACTCTCAGTTACACAAGCAGCGCGTACAACACACGACATGCTGTCAAGGGGTTTTTTGCCTTTGACTAATTTTCATCGGGGGGTTCCTGCTAATTTTTTTAACACGAGGGGTTTTTCGACAATTAGAAATTACAGAAGGGTGGTCCTTGCAAAAAACCCCTATTTTACGTACCATAACTAATTAATAATAATACTAATACTTATAATTATTATTATATTAATTTATATTATTATAGTTATTATAAGAATAATAATAATAATAATGATAATAATAATAATAATAATAATAATAATAATAATAATAATAATAATAATAATAATAATAATAATAATAATAATAATAATAATAATAATAATAATAATAATAATAATAATAATAATAATATGTGCAAGAGTTCAAATATGTTGAGTGCATTTGTGGTGTAATGACTGTTAAAATAATAAAGACATCCATTCAAAACTTTAAAAAAATAATGCAAGATTTAATATACAGTTAGGTCACCTAGGAGGGGTGGCAAATCGTAAAACTCCTCTGTTGAACATTTATCTCTATATCAAGCCTCATAACTAAGCAACAAAGTAACAAAGAAGTCTATCAGCTCTAACCCAACCAAATCTCCCCACACCCACCTCCGCAACAGTGGAGAAATTTTGTGTTCTATATTTGATAGGATGAAAGTACAACACTGTTAAGTGTATATTTTTACACTTAATTGTACCTTTTAATTGGAGCTTTTGGTGTGTTTTAATGATAATTGGTGCTTAAAATGGTTATTATTTGTATTTTAGGTGCAAATTGAAGAATTGTCAACTTTTGGGGTGAAAACTGCAAATTCGGAGAAAAAGTGGGCCAAAAGTGAAATAATCAGAATTCTGAAGAATTGAAGACCGCGCGGCCGTGCGGGTTTTAAGCTTATATTTCACACGGCCGTCCGGATTGACGTAGGGGCGCAGTGAAGGAAGTTTAATTACACAAGGAAACCCGCCCTATTATATTTTTGCACCCTATTTAAAGGCCACAAGCACACAATTAGGAGGATCTTTTACCTTTTTATCGTTTATCTTTAGTTTTTATCTTTCATCTTTCTACAAGCAATCGAGGAGGAAGAGAACGAAGACGAAGACTTGACGAATCTTCATCCTAGTTTTCCTTTTTACTTTTCTTTTCTGATTTTTATGAATTCTCGTATTTTTATTATGCTTTCCGTTACGAACATGAGTAGCTAAGCTTTTAATCTAAGATTTTGTTGGAACCCTATGTGGTAATTCGAACCTATTTTTCTACTTTTATGCAAGTTTAATTCTTCGATTATTTCTTCTATCTTGATCTTATTTAGCGCATGAACGTAGCTAATTTATGTTGCTACTTGTTATTGTTAGAATTGATTGACAGGTCGTTTTAATAATTAGAACAGGGATAGAAGAGCCTTCGAGTAGTTTTTCACCGAATGCGTGTGTTGATTGCATGTATTATCGTAGACATACAGATAATACCTTAGGTAGCCGTTTACGAGACTTGTTATTTAATGCTTTATTTGTACTAGGTTTGCATAGACATATAGTGAATCTTTTATGAATAATAGGCTTATAACGCAGCGACAGCTGGTTATGAGTAATTTCGTGTCTTGGGTTAATAATCGGGAATCGTAACTTGCATGATAGGAGATTAATTGGGTGAAGAATTATCGCATAGGGGGAAGATAAAATCCTAGATCCGTTTTATATTGATATTTTCTCGTAATTACTTGCTTTCTTAATTAGTTTAATTTATTTAGTTAATTAAATTGACAACCCTGCGTAGGCTGGATAAAAATAACAATTGTGAGAATTTGGTACTTAGGATTAAATAATTTGCGTATTCCCTGTGGGATCGACATCCGACTCTCACGAGTCTACTTTACTACTTGTTTGCGATACGTACACTTGCGTGTTGGTATTTAGCACCCAACAAACACCTATAACTATTTTGCAAACTTTATGCTAGTCGCTATAAAAAAATAGTAACATTTTTTTTCTTCTACAAATCTACATTTATCAAATATACGAAACATCATAAAAAAGAAAAGACTGAATCCATATTCATTAGTTTCTTTCAAGTTGTAGGGGGAGAAGGCATATGGATCAAATTAACATTTTATGGATTCAATTTGAAGGTCTGGCCTCAAGGTCCATGATCTTTGTCTGATTTGCACTAATCAATGACCCCTCTGAAAGGCTAAAATCATCTAAGCACGGATTTCAATTAATTATTTCGTAGAACACGGGTGAAGATGCTCACCTAGTTTCCTGCATATCTTTGTTGGATAGCTTTAATCTTTGGTTGAAGATTCTGTATTGCTAGCGTTGATTCGACCATTCATCGACGCCGTCACCAACCGTCGCCGGCGGTTTAAGCCGTCACGCCCAAGCATCTGCCGCCCGCCACCACCCAGCATCTGCAGTAGTGCTTCTTCTTCATTTTTTTTGTCGGCGCCAGATATGGCGAGAGAGAGTTAACGAGTGGGAGAGATGGAGAAATGGATCTATAAACGGCTAGACGTGTGAGTGGGAGAGATATGGGGTTAGGACATGTATTGAATTGAAACTAAAAGAAAAAAATAGGCACTTCAAGTTGCCCAGGGGATCTGCCTAATCAAAACTACAATTGAGTTTTTTTTTACTAGGGCAAAAAAATCTTTAGGACCTTCTTATATGTATTTTCATAAATATGGAGTATCACTCATTTACCCTTTTTTGTTTGCATTTTTTTTCACATGTTTTTTTTTTGGTATTGTTGTGTTGACCGGCATTAGGGTGGAAGGTCGTAAACCCGCGGGTTTTCAAGAACCAAAATAATGGGTTTTAAGCGGGATTAGAGTTTAGACCATATGGATTCATGTAGGGTTTTTAATATGACCCAATTTTACTAAGCGTAACCTATTAATAGTTAAGTAATAGTTTCTCTCTTTTTTTTCTTTTTTTTTTTTTTTCTTTTTTTTTGATTTACAAGATTTTTTCATATTATTTTACATTCAAATAATTCAAAAAATTTAAATATTGAATTCAAACCAGTAAGGAGCCTCAATTTTGATAAATGTATGAATTGTTGTATTACATAAATATATATGTGTGTGCAATACAAAAAAATGGGCTATTAGTGAGGATCCTCTCTAATATTATTTTAATAAGGATGGTTTCAAAATCCTTTCCTTTTTTAGTAGGCGACCTATCTTTTTTTTTATTCTCAAATTTACCCTCCACTATTCATTACCCATTATCTACTACTTTTATGTATTTTTTTTATTTTTTATTTCTTATATTTTAATTTTCGTTTTGGTTTTTTTTTTCTTTTTTAAAAAATAATAATTTAATTTTTTTTTAAATATATTTTTAAGATATTTTATTACGATATTTTTTAGTTTTCAGTTAAAACAACTATATTTCAGTAAAACAACTATTATTAAAAATAACTGTTATTAAAACAAAGTAGTATTAAAACAATTATAGAACAATATGACTATTCATTAAATTAATTATATATTATATTATTTCCGTTGTAAAATTAACTAGTTATTTAATCAAACCATCTCCAACAACTCTTGTTTATCAGAAATCAACTACTTGTTAAATCTAACTATTTACTCAAACCAACTAATAAATAATGAAAACAACTATATTGTTGTGCGAAAACAACTATATTGTTATATGAAAACAACTACATTGTGATCAACTACAAATTATTGAAATCAACTAAAACAAAAGCAAAAACACACACCAAAACTCCAACAAAAAAGACTATTAATTAAACCAACTACAACCATAGAGAAATCAACTATATTTTTTTGAGTAACACGAACACAAATTCAACTATATTTTTTTGAGTAACACGAACAAAAATTCAACAAACAAACATATGGTCTACTATTGATTCACCGATAATAAGTCTCCCAAACAATATCGAACATAACGGACGAAACAAATCCGCCTATGTTAACGGCATCCGAGGTTACGCTTGGGCGTCGGCGGTCGCAATTCTCACATGAAAATGCAGTCCAAGGTTTCGTCATTCTCGTCAAGGTTGATTGATTCTATTACAACAGCGGTGGAGGTGGTCTTCCGACGAGATTGCAGTAATGCTTCCATAAATTGAAGAACAAAAAGAAAAGGAAAAAGGTACAGCAAATCTGCCCATCGAACGGAAAGGACAGGGGGATACCAAAAATGGCCGTTGTTGTCCTTGTTTTGGCAGCGGCGCCTTGTCGTTGTCGAGATATGATGCCGTCTTCGTCCTCTCCTTGGCCCTCACATCCGCCGCCGTCGGATTCCCTATTCAAGAAAGAAGAGAAGGGGGTCTTCCTCTTCATTGTTGAGATGTGGCGCCACCTTCGCTGCCGCCGCTGACACTACTGAATTTCAGTTCCAGAAAGAAGAGAAAAGGTGATGGGATTAGAGAATGGCGTTTTGTTAAACACGATGTGGCTAGGGTTTGTAGATATAAGATTTGGCAATTAAGAGTAATATATGTATAGCACTTTATAATTGTATTAATATTAAGGGGCTCTTTGATAAATCCCCCTCAATATTTCTTTTAATAGGGAGATTGATACGCGTTTTCCTCACGTATAAATTACCGCAAGTATATACAGTATCGCATTTTGCAGAACAATGGTTCTGGAAATCGATCCAGATGGACCTATAGATTCACATGCTGAGGAATATAATTATGTTATCGTAATATTATCTAGCCGATTGTAAATAATTGGAATGGTGATAAACCCTAGTTTAATAACATGCAAGATCGTAAACATGCAAATATAGGATGTACGTAAATAGAATAGCGAAAACTCAACACGGGAGGGTTTCGATTTAAAGGGGACTTCTAGGGAAAAATCCACCAAAGTATAATAAAAAACAATCTACAGGTCGATGAGACAATTCGTGATGGAAGTGACGAAAGCACGGCCAACTCAATTGCGATAGAAAAAGTGCTCGGAAAAAGCAAAGGGCTTGGAATTAAGATTGCAACCACCACAAAGAGTTCAAAGTCGAGATTTTCTTCAATTCCGCCGGAAGTGCAAATGGAAATGAATTCAATGAAAGAGCAAATGCAACTTAAAGATGAAAAAATGGAAAGATTGGAAGCGGAATTGAAAGAAACCCGAGAAATTGTGAACACCTTAGTCGGTCGTTTTGGACTACAAGCCTCGACATCGACTCCTTCCAATGATGGTGGAGTATAAAAAGGGATGAATTTTGTTTGGTTTTTGAATTAAAGTTTGAAACACTACATTATATGCTTTTAAGTTTTTATGTACTTTTTTAATTTATGTTTTGTGCTACCTTGACACGATCTTAATCCGTATCAATGGTTTTAATATTTTCGATATAAGTGTATTTTTTTTTTGTACAACTGCAAAATACAGGTTGAATTTCTTAATTGGAAAAATAAATAAACCAGAAATTATATTAAAAAAAAAAAAAACCTAGCGACGAATAAATAAAACAAATCGTCGCAAATAAATCGTGGAACTTGCGACGAAAACTGTTATCAGTCGCAAACTTTTTCGCAAACGTAGCGACGAAACCGTCACAAAACGTCGCTTAATGTAGCGACGAAACACCTAATTCGTCGCAAAGGGTTGCGACTTATTATAGGATCCGTCGCGAATATTAAAAAAAACATTTTTTCCAGAAAATACGAATGTTGCGACGATTTATGACATTCGTCGCCAATCTTTGCGTCGAAAACAGCTTTTCGTCGCAGACCTTGCGACGGGTCGTTTGGCGACGTTTTTTGTAGGATTTGGCGACGAAAAAAATTCGTCGCAAAGCGTAAAAAATCGTCGCCAAATGCACATTTTCGTCGCTAAATTTCGTCGCCAGTCGACCATTTTGGCCTAGTGCAGTATCGCATTTTGCAGAACAATGGTTCTGGATATCGATCCAGATGGACCTATAGATTCACATGCTGAGGAATATAATTATGTTATCGTAATATTATCTAGCCGATTGTAAATAATTGGAATGGTGATAAACCCTAGTTTAATAACATGCAAGATCGTAAACATGCAAATATAGGATGTACGTAAATAGAATAGCGAAAACTCAACACGGGAGGGTTTCGATTTAAAGGGGACTTCTAGGGAAAAATCCACCAAAGTATAATAAAAAACAATCTACAAATCCGTTATCTAAAGTCACATTCCTATTCGTTAACCCAGACGCTAAATTACTCTAACCCCCGTATCCAGTGTAGTTAGAGTCTACCCACAGGTCCGACGTCTCCGTTCAGAACCTGCTATTAATAGAGAATTTAGGTCAAGTCCTTGAGGGCTACCCGAAGTGCATCACGTCTCTGTTTCCACACCCCGAGCTATGTTTTCATAACTTCAAACAAGAAATCCTCTCTCGAGTTCATTGCTATTTAATATCAATCCGGGAGTTGATCAAACAATCAGAAGCATTTGAAAACATAAACGAAACAAAAACACGACAAATAGATAACACAAATGACGATTGAAATCAATATATGCAAGATTTCATTACCCTAGAAGAAGATGTTATTAGTTCATAACAAACATAGAGTTAAGAGAATGTACACAGGAAATGAAGAACAAAACGTAAAGACATTGCGTAAGAAAAACCAAAGTCGAAACCCCCGTTGACGATTCCCGTGAAGAACTATTGAAAACCGTAAAAAGTCTAAGAAGAATGAAGAATGAAAGGGCCTTCCTATTTATAGTTTAATGCAAAGCTTCCTCAATAAGATTTGCAAATAAATATCTTTACTGAAAAGTCATGCCCAGATCACTATCAGGGATGGCTGGATCGTGATCTGGTAGCCTTGGGAACCGCCCACCGCCATGCCAGATCGCGATCCGGGTATGTGCATCGTGATCTGGGTCTTCAACAAATCCGCATTGTGAGAACCCCCAGATCGCGATACGGAGTGCTGGATCGTGATCTGGATCTTGATAAAAAAATCTTTTGTATAAACCCCCAGATCGCGATCCAGAATGTAGATAGCGATCTGGGTCTTGATCGTGTTTCTTTATGTGACATCCCCCTGATCGCCATTTGGGTCTTCTTGGCCCCAAAATTGACTTGAAAATTCTGTTTCTCTTTCAAATGGCTTCGACTCGGCAAATATATCTAACGAAACCTATGGAAAAGAAATAAAACAAGAAACGCAATAATATTTACATATAAAGCCGAAACTCGGACGAACGAAGACCAAAACTCGAAGATTCGATAAGCAAAAATCGTGCAAAACGAACACTTATCACACCCTCAAACTTAGATCTTTACTCGTCGCGAGTAAATCAAAACGAAACTATAACAAAAAGGAATAAAAACAACAAACTAAACTAGGCCACTAATGTAGGGAAACACGATTGCATTTAGCTTATGCAACAAGCCTTTGAACCCCTGGGTACCTCCAAAGGACGAGTTGTGTCTCATGAGAGTTTTCAGACAACACACCCACAAAGTTGCCGGATTGGTCAAAGCATTGCAATTAATTTCAAAGGTAAAACGAGCTAGATAACCTAAAATCTCAGAATGGCATATGGCTTAAGATATTCGACTTTCCCACCGACGCAATTAGTTGTTTCTACACCAAAATAATAGATAGACTCAAGAATCCGTAATCAAACAATAAACACAATCATCGAGGGTTTTGAGTAGAAATGTGGATGAAAAGTAAGTTTTGATTCTGAAATTCAAAATTTTGAATTGGGCATAAGTAGATCAACTTATTCAATAGAAAAAATGACAACAACAACAACAATTGTTTTGGTGATTTTCATCACAACTTTTTATCTTTCCATTTTTCTTAAACGGGAATAATCGTGACTCGTACAAGACTTGATACCACTGTGTTATCTCTCTGACCCATGTATCGAACTTTACTCCAGGAAACCTCCAAGCTTGAAAGCTCGAGAGACTAGGCGACGAAGTGCACCCAACGGGTTAAGCTCGAGTCAGAAAGGCTGAGAAATCAAAGCGCCAATCACAACAATACGTTATTATTATTAATTTACTTTTTTTTTTTCAGAACGTAATAGCATAAAATAAAAACGTAAAGACCATTGATTGAACTTTTAGCCAACAACTCGAATTGTGAATACATAATTCAATTCTAACTCGCCCCCCAAACCTCAGACTGTTATACCCCTCAGAAAAGTGCACTCATGCTTAATAGGAAAGGATTCGAAAGGCTCTACACACAAAGATTCGAAATGCATGTGACAAACATAACACAATTACGGAAATCGAAATACATAAATGAAACTAAATTATATGATATGCATGCAAAAGACCAAATTAAAATAAGATAAATAAAATAAAAATAAAATCAAAGTCTAGTAAAGATAAATCATAAACGAAACCAATCCAAAACAAACGAAATAAAAAGAAAACAAATAAAACAAGTTCAACAAACACCACCCTCAAACTTGAAATCTAGCATAGTCCCTATGCTCAAAGAAGAATAAAAAATAAAAGGGATAGAAAACACAACATCCCCTAGATGTCATGGTCTTCCTCGATAGCTCGTCCCTAGTCCTCCCGAAGGCCACGCTCGTGCTCTTCCCAGACTGGCCTCACTAGTGTGGTGGCTACCGCTCGTGCTGCTTCTTCGGCAGCTGCGTTAGAGGAAGATGCTCCGTCAAATTGAGGCCGTGGTGGGAAGGGTTGTGGCTCGACTATGTCGTCCGTCCTACACTGTAATGTTGCTACCATCACCTTGATCATCTTCCTGAACCAGCCCACGTTCTCCTCCATAGCATCCATCCACTCGTCTATATACTCTGGAAGTGGCGGAGCTGTTGCTGTCTGCTGTCGTTTCCCGCCTCGTGGTGCGGGTCGGGCTGGTCGGGCATCATCGGATGGTGGTGCATGTGGTTCAGGGCCATCGCCCTCGCCCTGTGGACCAGAAGCTGGCTGGATCTTGTCGAACGGGAAGATCAGCTTTGGAGCCTTTGTCACTTTGTCATCGGCAAACATCGCGACATTAGCCGCTTTGCACAAGGCCGATGAGGGACGGGAACATCGGGCCCAAGGAGGTGTCGCCCATGCACTGTCAAATCTCCGAGTGAATAATGGCACCCACGTTCAGAGGGGTTCCCTTCATGATTTCATACATCAACGTGAGGCGAGTGGCATAGGTCCGGGCCGTTAAAACTGTCGGCATGAGTTGGGAGCAAACGAAGTACATCCAGATCTTGGCCTCCCTCGACAGCTCTGCTTGATAGAACCATTTATCTCCGTGTGCCGAATAAGATCCTCTGGAGCACAAGGCCAGAATGAGATGTTGGTACGTTGTTTCCATCTTTAATGCTTGGAACGGCTCGGTTGGAATGTTTAGATAATTAGGGGATATCTTGTAGACTCGATTGATGGCGTTTGCATCATAGCAAACTTCCACGCCCCAGATAAAACCACCGAGCCCTTGTATTGACCGGCATTGGCGTAGAATAGCCGGACCAAATTCTCGTTGTAGGTGCCCGTTTTGTCAAACGAGGATTCTCCAATGCCTATCCAGGATGTTGTTGACAACCGAAGGACATCCAATCGTGCGCACATCCAACTCACGTCTGGGATGATCGATCGAGGGAAGCGGTCGATATACTCACTCTTGGCTTCGACATTCACATAAATATCTTCACCGTGCTCGTCGAAGGTGACTTCATTCATGAGCATGCACGGGTGCCCGTGTTGAGTGGCACGTCACCGGTTCTGGGGATGGCTTGCTCGGCCGGTCCACCCGAATGTGAAGGCGAGTTTTAAGTACATTCTTCCCCCTTTTGGTTTAACCCTTGCCCTTCTTCTTTGCCGGAGCTTTTCCCTTTCCCTTCGGTTGGGATTTATTGGAGTTCTCACCCGTTCTTTGGAGTTTGTTTGGCAGTGAATTCATGTGTGAATGAAGGGTGCAAATAGGCTTGAGATTTGGTTCCGACAATTCGTCGAACACTTGGCGCGCGCAAGTTCTTGAGATTCTTTGAATGTTCGTTTCTTTCGAAATCTTACCCTCATACATCAATCAACACAACAACAACAACAATCAATAACCATCAACAGACAAAAATAAGCATAAAAGACTCAACCCAAGAAAATTTCCACAAGAATTCCGAAATTAAGCATAATAGGGCAATTCATATATCTCAACATTGGTTCAACCAATTAATCAAGCTTTTAAATCCCAAAATCAAGTACACAAATACGTACAAGCATAAACCATGAAAAATCAAGGGAACAAACAAGAAAATTGGAAGAAATTCGAAATTTCAAGCAAAACTCAAAAATTTGGGTCAAGAACATACATTTGTTGAAGATTCGTCCACAATTCTCAATAACAACAAGAAATAATCGTTAATTGTTGATGAAAATCTAAAAATATGCAAGTTTTATGAGAAAATTTGATAGAGAATTGAAGTTCTAGGGTTTGAGGGAAAAGGATTTCGAGTTTTGTAAAAGAAAGAAGTGAGAAAAAAAGAAAAAAAGGGTTTTGAATTTGTAACTGTTCTCGTCCCCATATCGTGATACGCAATGGGTGGATCGCGATCTGGGTCTGCCGTTTTTTACTTACTGTGAAACCTGCCAGACGCGATACGGATATCTGGATGGCGATCTGGGTCTGCAACTTCTAGCTTCTGTAAGACCCCCAAGATTGCGATACGGATATCTGGATTGCGATCTAGGTATGCCCCCTTTTTGCTCTCTGTAAGACCCCCAAGATTGCGATACAGAAATCTGGATCGCGATCTGAGTCCTCGGTTTTTTTTCTTCTGTATAACACCCCATATCGCGATACGCCATGCTGGATCGCGATCTGGTTCCTCTCCAAATTATTATTATTATTATTATTATTATTATTATTATTATTATTATTATTATTATTATTATTATTATTATTATTATTATTATTATTATTATTATTATTATTATTATTATTATTATTATTATTATTATTATTATTATTATTATTATTATTATTATTATTATTATTATTATTATTATTATTATTATTATTATTATTATTATTATTATTATTATTATTATTATTATTATTATTATTATTATTATTATTATTATG
>NW_012193230.1:371279-391305 GCF_000504015.1 Erythranthe guttata
CTAAAGTGAAATGACAAAAATGCCCTATGAATTTTTCAGCAATTAGTAAAATATATATTGTACATATTTATTTTTTAAAACTTCTCAACTCTATAATTAATTTAATTAAACCAAATTTTATTACACAATTATTTTTTTTTTTTTTTTGTGTAGTTATTTTTAATTTTATAAACTTATTTATTAATAATTTTGTAATTACAAAATATAAACAGAAATTAAACATATATTGTTGTATGAAAAGATTTTATATGTTTTATATTTTTGTTATATTACATTTTAATTTACATTAAAAAAAAAGGTTAAATACAAAAACACCCATGTACTATGAACTTTGTATCAAATACTACTACATATAAATACAACAACCCCCTTCACATTACATTTTTTTCAAAATATGACGAAAATACCCCTACTTAGACTATAAACATAAGGGTTTGTTTGAGCCATTTTCCACTATATTATTAACATTTTCGGTCAATTTTACTTGGCAAATTTTGATATTTATATTTTTTTCTCCAAAACATTAAATTACTTAGTTTTTTTTTTTCCTCAATAAAACCTTTTATTTTTGTCATTTTGAATTTCTTCATTTATTTTTTAACTGTCTTCCGGTAGTTCAAATTCTCAACAATCATAGGATTGTAAAGATGTTTGTAATCTTATGATGTTTGAACTACCGGAAGAAATTTAAGAAAAGAAAATGAAGAAACTCAAAATGTCAAAAATAAAAGATTTTTATCAGAAAATTAAAAAAATCTAAGCAATTAGATGTTTTTGAGAAAAAAATATAAATACCAAAATTCCCCACGTAAAATTGACTGAAAATGGCTCAAACAAACCCTTATATACATATATATACTTAAGTAGGGGTATTTTCGCCATATTTTGAAAAAAATATAATGTGAGGGGATGTTTGTATTTATGTGTAGTACAGGGGGTATACGATACAAAATTCATAATGCAGGGGTGTTTTTGTATTTAACCCTTAAAAAAAAGAAGAAGAAAAAAAAAAACAAAAATAAGTCTTCTTCTTCCCCGCTCCACCCCACCCCACCCCGGGGAATACGATGCTACACCCGGTGATTTTCACCGGGTGGCTCTTTTCTTGACATGTACGTGTTCTTTTTTATTTATTTTATAATTATAATTCTAAAACCCATTGGGCCATAACTGAACCCGTAGTGGGAATCTTATTAATTATGGTGCCTGGTTATATTCACCAGGTGTAGCATAGAATTTCCCCCCACCCCACCAACCACCCAAATCAACACTTCTTCTCCCCCACGCACCTTCCCCACCATCGGCTCACCTTTCTTGCACCCCATCTTCGCGTAGTACAATTTCTCCTCCAATTCCACTCTTCCTATGGCAGCCCATATCTGCAATTTGAACAAAGGCGGCGACGACGGCGATTATGTGCTGGAGAAGAAAAATCTTACCTGTACACAACTCTCTCTCGCTAAGAAATGGGTGGTGCCAAACGGCGGCGGTGACTAGGGAGAGAAATTTGAAGGAGTAGGTGGGTAGCGGTGGTGCGACGGGCCAGAAGGCGGCGGTGACAAGGGAGAGAAATTTGAAGGAGTAGGTGGATGGCGGTGGTGCGAGACAGGCCAAAGAGCGGCGGTGGTGCTAGACGGGCCAGAAGACGGCGGCGATGCCGAACTTTTTCTAGGTTGGGAGGTGGGCGGCGGAATGGAACGAGGAAGAAGATCTGAAAAAAAATTCAATTTTTGTTCCTTATTGCAATTTTGGAAATTTTAAAATTTACAATTTGGTCCTATAAATTATAGTTATTTATAATTTGACCACTCGGATTTTTTATTTTATTTATACAGGGGTATCTATGACATTTCACCCTAGAAATAACATAAAAATTCGCAGAGCCCGCGAGTGAGAGACACGATTTGCCTTAAGGGATCTTGATGCATTGACTTTGGTTACACAGGGGGCATTGGTGAGTTTTTTTTAAGGGGGTATTTGCCAATTAGTAATTACAAAGGGGAGGTATTTACAATTTGCTCAATTATATTGTACTGAATTTGTTGGAGAGAAAACAAATAAATCACCATCTCAATTCTCATCAGTTCCACCACTATCAATTGGCTTACAAGGTCCTTGTGGCTATCCGGGTTTCGATCTAAACTGCAACAACAAAAATGATACTGTTCTTGTGCTTCCCTCCTCTGTAAATGTTGTTGTGAAGGAAGTCAACTATAATTTAGCCGAAGTCAACTATAACTCACTCATCAGTTAGTTATATTAAGGGTTAAATACACTTTACACCCTTAAAGTATGACTATTGTAACACTTACCTCCCTGAAATATCACTTGTAACAGTTACCCCCCCAACTATTATTTAATTAGGGCTTGTTTGGTTACCGCTATAAGGTTCTACTGACTAAATAGTATGGGCTAATAACATGTTCGGTTGGTAAGATTCACACTTTTTCAAACCTGCTACTAAATTCAAAGCCCGCTATTAAATGCTACTATTTCATTAAATTAGTAGCACCCCTCCCCCTGAGATTAATTTAATAGGGGGTGACTAAAAAAGAAAAATACAATTTTATCCTTAAAATTATATTTTATTATTGTAAATTAAGTGGTTTTATAGACAATTCATAAATAATAACTGATTTTAACAAATTTAATAGAAAATCTAATCTAAGAAACCGAACATGCTACTAACTAAAAAATTAAGGGAAAAGTTCATTTTACCTACCTGAACTATACCCAACGTGTAAAATACCCCCCTAAACTTCAAAATGAATCAAAACAGCCCCTCCCATTTATTGGTCAACGTTAAATACAGCAAAAAAATTGACACCGTTAGTTTTAGAGTAAAACCGTTAGTTTTAAGGTGATTTTACATATTTACCCTTAGCATCTTCTTCCTCCCTTCTCTTCTTTTCCTCTTTCCTTTTTTCTTTTTTTTCTCCCACCCCCATCTGTTCTGCGGACCAGCAATACCCATCATAAAAAAATCATAACTTCCTTCTCTCTCTCTCTGAATCACCTGAAAACCTATTTAACACCAACCGTTTTCAGATTCGAATCAATGGGTTGGACTCATCTATTGCGCAATCGTCTCCACAAACGGGTCAAAAAAGATTACCCTCGAATCCACGGCGGCACCACCTTTCTTTCACCACCACCACCACCGTCATGGGTCTTTCCATCTCCTCTTGCAACTTCTTTTCTCGCAACCAAAACCTCCAAGAAATTCAAGAAGAAACGCAAAAAAGATGAGGCGATTTCAACAAAGTCCCAAATCTGAAACCCTTCCATTTGTGAGTTGGGGAGAAAAAATCAGGGTTTTGATTACTCTGTTTGTCACCTTGAATTAGCCAAGCCATGAGAATGGAAAAAATGGAAGTACCCAGACATTAAAGTCTACAGACTACAATCCAATTTATTATTCTTCATTCAAGTTTATGAACGTTTGCTGTATTCAATTTCTGGCAAAATAAAAGAAACAGAAGAATATATATAATATATATATATATATATATATATATGTATATATATACACACACGCACACACAAATAGATAAAATAGATTTAAGGGGTGAAAATGTCAAATCCAATGCAAAATATGTAAAAATAATTATAAAAGCAAAAGTCAAAGTGCCATGTCACCAAAGGCACACATATTTTAAAGGGAAGGGCTATTTTGATGCATTTTGAAGTTCAGGGGGTATTTTATACCTTGGGTATAGTTCAGGTAGGTAAAATGAACTTTACCCAAAAATTAATTAGTCAATAGGGAGTTAATCCAATCTCATGTAATCCAATCTAATCCAATATAGGTAACCGAACGAGCCCTTAGTATATTAAAATTAAAAAGACGCAAATACCCTTATACTTACACATTATTTACTGAAGAATTTAATTGGAAAAAAACTATCTCAACTAACTGAACAATGCAATAAATACTATATAAATATAAAATGTTTATCTAGCTAGGTGGCACTCGAATAAATGCTTAAAGAAAAAAAATAAACATGATTGAATTAATTTATTAAATAAGTTGAGAACAAAAATTATTACATACATCCAAATTTTTACAATTGGAAAAGGCTAGGATCGAATTTTTTTTTTTTTGATTTCGAGTTTTGTTTATTGTGGGTGCATGATATATTAATTTGTTTTTTTTAACAATACTCAAACTGTAAATTTGAATTTTTAATTAGTTGAATTTTCTTGTAAAAAACGTGAATCAATCTTTTTTTTCTTTAAATTATTTCATTCAATAAGTTAGGATGATTTTAAAATAAAAATTAATGTATTGGCATTTTCAGTTATTATTTTTAATTAGATAGTTAAAATAAAAATAAAATATGTCAGCCAATAATAAATAATAATTTAAAGGGTATGAGTGTCATTTCAAATTTAATGTGCACTTTCTATAAAAGGTAAGGGGATAAGTGTTACATTATATACTCCAGGGAGGTAAGTGTTACGAGGGTCAGCGGCGGATCTACTATATGTCTAGGGTGTGCAGCTGCACACCCTTGAAATTAAAAAAAAAATATTCCCTATATATATATATTGTTATATTATATTATATGTGATTATTTAACCAACGTAATTGGTAGTTCACTTGGTAAGTAGCTTTAATCTTTTGTGAAATGTCATAGGTTCGAGTCCCAAAATCATCAAATTTTTTATAGCTTTTCCAAAACTCTACAAATCCATTTATACTCACATTTTCTCTCTACAAATCCATTTATACTTAACATTTTCTTTCATTTTTCCAAAATTTACTCACATTTTCTCTCTACAAATCCATTTATACTCTAACATTTTCTCTCATTTTTCCAAAATTCTACAAAAATTGCAATTGGTCTTAAAATTTCGATTTTCCTACATATTAATATTATTTTATGCTGGTATTATTATTATTAAAAAAAAATCGGGGGCGCTGGCCCCGAACCCCCGTAAACTTTCGCACCCCCTTGGCTAAATTCCTGGATTCGCCACTGACGAGGGTCATACTTTAAGGGTGAAAAGTGTATTTAGCCTTTATATTAATATTCAATTTAAGGTCGAGATTCCGGTATTCGAAATGGAATTCCGATGACAAAATTTTATCTCCAGCGATAAAAATCATAAATATATGATTCATAAAGTAGAAAATGAGGGGGAGAGGAATGACCGAAAGAAGGGGGAGAAAGTGGGAGAAAGAAGAAACAGAGAAAGAGAAAGAAACGTGAGGAAAGAGAGAGAGAGGAAAGAGTAATAAATAACCGTGATGTTTGTTGGGAAAGGAGAAAGAGCGGAGTAGAAAATGGAGAGATAATCTGAAAAAAATAAGAGAAATAAGGTAAATGAAGAAAAACATATGGATAAAGAAGAAGATGTAGAAAGAAAAGGCAGTAGCCTAATACCAATAAGGCTAGGGGTCCAACAATTCATAATACCCGTTTTGGATTTCCTGACAATATGTGCAATTATAAAATGGGTAAATTACAAACACCCCCTGAGGTATGGTCAAATTACAAAATTCCCCCTCTTGTTTGGATAATTACATCTACCCCCATCAACTATAATGTTTTCTTACACCTCCACCCTTATTGTGCCAAATTCAACATAATCATCTAGATTACATGGAATGTGCTCTAGTTTGTACTCGTTTTGTGTAAAAATACAGTTTCCGATGCACCACAAACTGATATATATAAGCTAAAAATCGCATATTATGATCATTTTGCTTCATAATGTAGAGTTTGAATGGGATAAAACGGGTACACAAGTGATAATATTCCATATAATCTCGAAGATTCCACTAAATTTTAGGAGTTGAGGGGGTGATTGTAATTATCCAAACAAGAGGGGTGTTTTTATAATTTGACCATACCTCAGGGGGGTGTTTGTAATTTACCCTTATAAAATTGATCTGGCTCTGTTATTGTGTTTTAAGCGGGTTATCCCTCATTTTCCCTGTAAAATATTATGTATTTCATTATTTCATAATTTTTTTAAGTACCAAATGGCAAATATTGCTTTATAATTTATAATTTAATATATTGAAATCAAATAAAATGCAAACAAAATATATTAAAATAGAAAAAACTTATTAAAAAAACAAGAAAAAAAAGATGTTAGGGGTAATTCTGTCATTTCACACAAAAAATGAAGAAAATTCGCAGAACC
The DNA here is from genome assembly GCF_000504015.1 of Erythranthe guttata. Next base: position 377,436 of record NW_012193230.1, read on the forward strand.
CACGAGCGAGACCTACGATCTGCTAGGACCCCCTTGTGTTATGACAAACCTGCACCAAATCCCCCTGTGTTCTTTTTATTGCGTAAAACCTCCCTGTATTTCATTTTTTCTTGCATGAAAACCTCATATCTGTTAATTGTTAACACTGTTAACTAAAAAGAGGATTTCTGCAGGTTTTAATGTAACATAAGGGGGGTTTGGAGCATGATTTTGCAACACAAGGGGATCTATGGATAATTAATTTATTGATTTAAAGTTCAATTATTTTCTCAAATTATTTATGTTCTTTTCACAATAATTAATCCACAATAAATTATAAAAAAAATATAATAATTCTAATAAAATAATATACTATAAAAAATCAAAAAAGTTAATAAATTATATCATATAAAAATTGATTTTTTTTTGAAACATTCACCATGTACACCTATTAAATTTCTATTTGTCATATTGTAACTGAATAAATGTGCTCGAATTAATTTAAGAAAATAATATGAAATTTAAACGAATAAATTAATTATGCATACAACCCCCTTGTATTGTAGAAAATATGCACTAAATCCCTCTCTATTAAAAAAAAAGCATAAAATCTTCTCTATAGTTAACGGCGTTAACTTTTAACGGATAAAGAATTTCGTGCAAAGTAAAATGAAACACAAGTGGGTTTTACGCAATGTGTGGGGAAAATTACAGTTTATGTCCCTAAACTTTACCACTAAAACGATTTATGTCCTCAAACATTTCAATCCACGAAATATGTCCTCAAACTTGCCACTTTTGATCACTTTATGTTCTGCCGTTAACGTCGGCAGCTAACTTCGACGGAAATAGCACACGTGGCCGTTAAATGTCGAGCTGTACAATACCCAGTGCCTACTTGGTCGATGAAACGTGATGTGGAGCGACACGTCATTCTCCTCCCCTATTTCTATTCTAAAATCCATAATTCTCCATATCCCCAATGAACCCATAAATCCAATCCCTAAAACCCCATTTCGAAACCATCAATTGAGATGAAATTCGAAATAGCAGAATCGTCTGTGAATCCATGGCTATTTTTCGTGGTGTTTTACCTGCGAAATAGCCCAATAAACAAATGCCGAATGTTTCATTGATTTTACTTTCATCTTCGGGCTGAAAATTCATGTATTCTTCCACTTCGTTGGGGAAGTCGGGGAGCTAGAATCCGTTCTTGGGCACTCTATTCTTGGCGAAAAAATAATTATATGCAGCTTTGACAAGTGCTGCATGTTTTTTTTTTCTGGAATTGGTTCAGACATTTTGTCGAACACCTTCTGGGCAGGTTCTAAAACTGCAGAATTTGGTAGAATTTGTGCCATCTTCACCATCCTTGTGCTCGCTTCATCGAGACCACAAGGGGCACAAGCATCAACAGGTGAAAAATCATAAGACCCCAACGTTCTAGAGACGGAGTTGGGAGAAGAATTAAAGCTTCCTCTAATTTTTTTTGCACGTGAATCTGTTGTTCTTTGAGAAGGGAAAAACTCTTCAAATGTGAGAATGTTTTGATTTTTTATGAGTTTATGACTTCGATTTTAGTATGGGTTCGAGCAAGAATGGAGCTTGAATTGAAAATTTGGGAATGGGAATGTAACGTGATTTGGAATTTGGGATTTGGGAGAGTGAGTTAGAGCAAATTAGTATATTCTTGTGCCACGTCAACATTTAATATTCAATATATTATTCCACGTCACATTTAACGGCCACATAGACGTCACGTGAGCCACGTGTGCATTTTCCGTCGAAGTTAGCTGCCGACGTTAACGGCAGAACATAAAGTGATCAAAAGTGGCAAGTTTGAGGACATATTTCGTGGATTGAAATGTTTGAGGACATAAATCGTTTTAGTGGTAAAGTTTAGGGACATAAACTGTAATTTTCCCCAATGTGTGAATGTAGTTTGTTTTTTCGTTAAGAATAATTGAGCAAATAGTGAATTCAACACAACTAGGAAATGCAGTCAACTCAACTTGTATGGAGGAAAATTCAAGTCCACCAACTACTTGCACAGGAAAATGATTGATATCACATTTTCTAAAAGAATTAATATACTTGTTTGAAGAAACTATTGGAGCAATAAAAAGATTTTTGGAGGATATATTGATGGGTGAAGATTGATGTGTGTGTGTGTGATACGATATATTAATATATATATCGTTTAATTATTAGATAGTTAGTATTTTTATTATTAATTAATTAGAATAGTTTGTTTAGGTTTATTATATACATAGCCGTGTGTTTAGGTTAGGATAGATATTTAGTATTTTATTAGTATAGGTAATTAATTATCTTTCCTAGTTAGATTAGGATTCTAGGGTTTTATTCTCTTTAAATAGTCGTATTGTGCTAGGGTTTTAGAATGCAGAGAAATAATAAAGAAGAGTTTTCTTACGTTTCGTAAAGAATTCTTATGATACTCAAGAGATCGCATCAATTGGTATCAGAGCAAAGTTGCGATTAACACCAACGCTTCGTTAGCAAGGCAGCGATTATATCAAAGCTAAGCTGGAGCAAAGTTGAGATCACATCAAAACTTTGTGAAAATTATGATGTCAGAAACAAGACGGTTGGAGCGATTGGAGAAATCCGTGGAGAAATTACGGATTGATTTTCAGAAATTGCTCGAACAAAGTCAAGGACGACGTCAACGCCATCACAAAAGCCGAAGGGACCGCCGCCCGTCACCGCCACTGCCGATGCCGCTGCCGAGCCTATTCCCGGAGGAAGAGGAAGAGGACGACGATGACTTTTTCGAAGATCCACTGCCGCCGCCAATGCCAAGCCTACCGCAAAAGGAAGAGGAAGATGACGACAATGATTTTTTCGAAGAACCCCAATTTTTTGTGAGTTCGCCGAAAGATGAATTATCGGATTCACTTGAGGTAATTTGGGACGAAGAAGAGGAATTAACTAAGGAAGAGAACGAAGAACTACAGTGGATATTGGGAGATTTCCATAGTGTGCAAAAGAAAGGAGACGAACAAGATTTGGTGACTTTGAATGAGCCCCGATTTGTAAAGCCGACTGAGAAAAATAAAAGCATGATATTGATTGTGAAGGAGATGAAATTTGAAAAGGCAATTGAGAAGGTCGATTTGTCGGGAAAGAGATTGAGAAATTTAATTCGGGCAGATAGGTTTATCTTTCGAAAAGAGCTCGATTTTTTATCGTGTTTTTTGGAGTTAATTCGGAAGCAAGTCAATAAACAAATCGATGAAGTCAAACATAGGTGGAAACGCAAGGAAGAGGGACCAAATTGACTCGAACCTTGAGGACAAGGTTCATTTCAAGAGGGGTGGTTTGATACGATATATTAATATATATATCGTTTAATTATTAGATAGTTAGTATTTTTATTATTAATTAATTAGAATAGTTTGTTTAGGTTTATTATATACATAGCCGTGTGTTTAGGTTAGGATAGATATTTAGTATTTTATTAGTATAGGTAATTAATTATCTTTCCTAGTTAGATTAGGATTCTAGGGTTTTATTCTCTTTAAATAGTCGTATTGTGCTAGGGTTTTAGAATGCAGAGAAATAATAAAGAAGAGTTTTCTTACGTTTCGTAAAGAATTCTTATGATACTCAAGAGATCGCATCAGTGTGTTGAAGGACTGAGTCTTCTTCACAATAATTAAACAAGTAGTCTACCGTTAAATTTACGCTTGTGTGAGTCGAGTAATTCAAAAGGGCAACACCACACCAATCACCATCCGAGCACAACTATCACATAACAGGTCATGATTAAGGAAATAGTCGAGTAATTTCCGTCAAATTATACTGTAATCAATTTTTTATTTTTGGAGAAAAAACATATAAATCACTATCTCATCAGGTCCACCACTATCAATTGGGGGATACAAGTTTCTGTATTGGTGTTATTAAATGGAGAAAATAAAACTCTAGTCTGCCAATTTGAATTACATGCACATAAATAAAAATTAATAATGTCTTCCTTTATTTTCTTGCTTTTGTTATTTCCACTTGTTGCAGTAGTAGTAGTGCAAGGAAACGGTGATGATTGTACGCCAATCAGATGCAGTAAACATAGCCCAATAATTCGGTTTCCTTTCAGACATCAAACTCAGCAACCTCAGCACTGTGGCTATCCGGGTTTCGATCTAAACTGCGACCACAAAAACAATGCTGTTCTTGTGCTTCCGTTCTCCGTAAATGTTGTTGTGAAGGAAATCAACTATGCATCTCAAACAATTCTTGTTTATGACCCAGAAAATTGCCTTCCACAAAAGCTACCCCATCTAAACTTATCTACCTCATCCTTCAACTTCCTTCTTGATAAGTACTTAATATCAGACTCTGCCATTTTTAAATGTTCTGATGCAGACAAATCTTTGTATCGCTTCATTCCTTGCCTTATTGATCCCATCAACAAATACTATTTTGTTTCTAACACAAATTTATATCTATTCGCTTCTTGTACAAAGATTCATGATATTTCAGCTGGTATTCCATGGAGTATATCCGATAAAAAGGGCTTCCGTTTGGGGTGGTCTGAGCCAACATGTGGCCACTGTGAAGCTCAAGGCAAACGATGCAGCTTATATAATTCAACCAGACTTGATAGTATTCACTGTATCGAAAAACAACCAACCATAATTCATCATGGTACGTTTTATCTCATCCCATTTTTCAATTGGAGCTTATTGCATTTACTACCTCTGTGAAAATCGCTTCCTCTGGTCATAAAAAAATTAGCAAAAATTCCCTGTATTTATTTTTAAGACAACATACTCGACTCATTTATATTTTCTCCATTGACCGATTGTAAAACGACCGAAATACCCTGGGAGTTTATGCAAAAAAAACTAGGGGACCAAATTGAAGTTTTGAAAAATTTAATCAAATAATTCAGGGGACTGAATTGTAATTTTTTGAAAATGCATTATATTGTGAAATATTATGTATTTCTTTATGTCATATTTTGACTCACTGGCTCGGGCCAGTTGACTCAGTAGATGATCGTTCTCGGCTGGCCTGGGGTTGGTTGAACAACTGTCTGACAGACTCTTCTACACTTTTCTTTTTTTAATTTATTTATTTCAATTTTATCTTAAAACACAAAAACGATTAACTAATTTGATACATAACATTTAGTGAATTATTTTGTAATTTTTGTTTTGAAAAAAAATGTATATGAGAAGTATTTTTATTTGTCATGCTAAATCCCACACTAAAATTTACTAAATCACACACATAAATTAAAAAAAATCTCTCTCTAACTTTTTTCTATGATGATTTCTTCCAAGTCACTCAAAATTCGTTAATCTTTCACGTGAATAATCATAAAAAGTGAGTTTAGGTTTATTTAATTTTTTTCAATTTCATTATGCCTTTTTAATTATTTAAATTCATATTAATTCGAATTTTTTTCTCAAATTCCAACTTTATTTTAGTTGGAACACATGAAGATTTTTCTCAAATTCGAACTTGGAATGATATGGACGTTTTTAGTGTGTGATTTTGTGAAAAAGTTAGGGAGAAAGAAGAAGGGTGGGGAAGGAGAAGATGAGATTTTAGAGAGAGAAAAAAATTCAATTGTTTGTATGATTTGGTAAAATTGGTGCGGGATTTAGCATATCAGTTTTATAAATACCAAATTTTGCTTTAGAAATATTTATAATTTAATAAATTTAAATCAAAGAAAATGCAATAAAAATATATTGAAAAAAAAAGATGTTGGGGGCAATTCTGTCATTTCACACAAAAAATGAAGAAAAGTCGCAGAACCCACGAGTGAGACACACGATTTGCGATGAGGGGGGTTGTCGTCTTTCACTAATGAATACAGAGTATTTGCTATTTTTTTAATGACGGGGAAAACACGCAGTTGCGATTTTCATAAGAGTAAATGCAATAAGCTGTTTTTATTCGGTATAGATTATCATTTGTCTAAAGAAATATTTTGCTTGTTGGTTACAGAAGCACTGAAGAAGCGACTGATTGCAGGTAAACAATTTCTATGCTTTTAATAATATTTTATTATTCTAGTAGATGGGTTCAAATCTAACTTATGAATTATGTTTCAAAGGTTTTGGTTGCTTTCTTGCCGTGATAATCCTCGTCGCTCTCGTCCATCAATACATCAGATTTAGAACTGGCAGAGATAATCCAATCAAGATTGAAAAGTTTTTGCAAGATTATCGAGCCCTTAAGCCGAGTAGATTCTCTTATTCTGATATAACAAGGATTACTCATCAATTTCGCGATAAATTAGGTGAAGGGTGCTATGGAGTTGTTTACAAAGGAAAGTTGAACAATGAAATAGATGTTGCAGTTAAAGTACTAAACAATTCCAAAGGAAACGGAGAGGAGTTTGTGAATGAAGTAAGCACGATTGGGAGGATACACCACGTCAACATTGTCCGTCTTGTTGGCTTTTGTGCTGATGGATTTCGAAGAGCTCTTGTTTATGAATTTCTACCTAATGATTCCCTCGAAAAAATCATTTTCCAAGCTGGTTCTAAGAAAATATCTCTTGATTGGGAAAAGCTAAAGGATATTGCGCTAGGCATAGCCAGAGGCATAGAATATCTACACGAGGGATGTGATCAACAAATACTCCATTTCGACATAAAACCGCAAAACGTATTGTTGGACCACAACTTCAATCCGAAGATCTGTGATTTTGGTCTTGCGAAATTGTGCTCAAAGGAACAAAGTGCAGTGACAATGACTGCGGCTAGAGGAACAATGGGCTATATTGCACCTGAAGTACTGTCCAGGACTTTCGGGAGGGTTTCGTATAAGTCCGATGTTTATAGCTTCGGAATGTTGTTGCTTGAAATGGTGGGAGGGAGGAAAAACGAGGATCGTAATGTAAATAATAATAGTCCGGTATATTTTCCGCAGTGGATTTACAATCATATAAATGCGGAGGATAATCCAATGTGGGCACAAATTGATGAAGAAGGAAATAGTATAGCAAGGAAACTTAGTATAGTAGGGTTGTGGTGTATACAGTGGAGTCCGACAGATCGTCCATCAATGAAAGTTGTGGTTCAAATGTTGGAAGGAGACAATGGCGATCTCACAATGCCTCCAAATCCATTTCCAGCTACTTCGAATTCCGTTGGTGCCAGGCACTATCAAACTGAGATGGCTATCATATTAGAAGAGTAAAGGCTATATATATATATATATATATATATATATATATATATATATATATATATATATATATATATATATATATATATATATATATATATATATATATATATATATATATATATTTCTCTTTTATCTTCCATTGTATAATTTGGGTCTATTGATATTTTATCCTTTTTTATGTACCTTTTTTGTTTTGGCAAAAAAATTGTTGTTGTGTGAAATGGGACCTCCTGAAGACCTTGTTTGACGTAACAAGGATAGTGTACTCATAGTTACTTACAAAATCGATCCACATGGATTACATGTACATTCACTAGTCAACATTTGTATAATAATCTTAGCTAATTACTTTTTAAATATGTAACTCATAATTTGGTGGAACTACAGTGCAAGTCTTTCTGATTTTGGATTGGCAAAAGATGAGCCAACTGGAGATAAAGTCATGTTTCGACAGAGTTATGGGAACCTATGCCGTGATGACATTTAGTTTTTTAGATTTGAAATTTTCTTTTCAAGAATGGCATTTTATTGTCACACAAAATTTTTAGCTTCCCGACTTCCACAAAAACAACATTTTACTGTCACACAAAATTTGCTTGGACACTAGCACCGCGCCTTGCGCGGTATTCAGCGATATTGATTTATTCCCTGAAATCTATATTATTATTTGAGGTACGGACAACAATAATTATGAATAAAGACTTAAATGGAAAAACCATAAGGGGAGTTAAAGAAATCTTACTGAGAAAAATACTGAAGATCTCAATTGGCACTCTGAGTCGACTTGCATTTTCAAGAATTCAGTAAGAAGAACAAGAATTTAAAATTGAAACAATTAATTTATATTACTTATAACAATTATGTAGTTGATGAGACAAAATTAACGAATAATCTTACCAATAAAATTTTGCTCAAAACACGTAGCACTGTCGCCATAAAACCAACAATTAAGACGTTCGTCGCCACAGAGCACATTGAACCACGCAAGTTCGAACCCGTACGTCAAACAACTATGGACTTGCGAGAGACTAGACAACGTACTACGCTTCATATTCAACGAAGCCATCACCAATTCACCATTAGATCTACTCTGCACGAATATCCATTAAGAACGAACCGTCAACGCACCGAACTTTATGTACGTAGTACGCCCGTTAAATCTCCGGTCCACACAATTAGGACCATATTCATCAATTTTATAAAGAACAACTGAATTATTATTACTGATGTTATTGACTGTGCCGTTAGGACAACTCATGAAAGTAATTGCGGATGTTATATCGGGGATTTCTCCGACATACCATGAACCCAGGTATATGTTGATGCTGTAAGCATCACCCCCACTAAAATTGTAGCCCGATAGAGAGTTGTTGGGGAAAGAGCAAGTGTCGTTTTCAACTACGGAAGCATCGGTAATGCAAATTGTGTAGTTGGCGTAGTTGATCGATTGTACGAGGTACTTTTGAGAGTTGAGGTATAGTGAAGTTGTATTGTTTTCGCATGAAAGTTCGTATTTGGGATAACCACAGCGTTTTGGATCGGTATTGAGCCTGAAAGGATAGCTAATATTGCGAATTTCGCCACATGAAGAAGGGTACAATTAATTTGGTTTCCACGGGATTTTTGGATGAAATATAATTGGATGGTTGTTGAGTGTAGATTTTACAATCAATACATTTACTTTACGTGAATCTTTTGTTTAGATTTAATTATACTTGTGCTTTAATTGATTGATTTTGAAAAACGGGAATTAAGGGTTCATCAAGGAAAAAAACTCAAAAAGAAAGGAAAAAGTTGCAAATAAGGAAGTAAATCAAATTGGAAGAATGAATCTCGCAACAGGTTTGGTAGTGTCCACCATTTCGAGCATATCTCACTCAAACGAACTCCAAATCACTTGATTTAAGCGGCATTGGAGAGCTAGTTTCAAGGTCAAAATCGGATTCAAAACCGACCGAAGTGCAGACAAAGCTTCGGACGGCCGTCCCAATTTTGTACTAAAATCTGGGACGACCGTCCCATCATCTGAAATTGAGCAGTAGGCTACGGACGGTCGTCTTAAAATGGCCTGAAATCCGAGACAGCCGTCCGAGACCCCTATTTTGCACAATTTGGAAGTTTTAATTGCACAAGGAAGCTCTTCCCTTTTAATCAAGTCTTAACCACTGTATAAACACAATTCAATGGGATCCAATGACGACAAAATTTTACACCACAAAACGTGAGGAACGAAGATCAACGAAGACTCAAGCATAGTTTATCTTATTTAATTTATTTATTTTATTTTGTTTATCATAAAAATCACGAGTAGCTAAGTCTTTAGTTTCTAAGATTTTATTCGAACCCTATGTGGGATTTATGCACAATTTTCTATGATTTTATGCAAATTTTAATTTCGGGTATTTCTTTTACTTGTTTTATTAAATGCATGAAACTTGACACTTTATATGCTTTTATGTTATTGTTAAACGCATGAATCGGAAAATCGGTTTAATAATTAGAACTTTGGTAGAGAACCTTTGATGTGCTATCATAGGAATATAGTTAGCCTCTTAGGTAGCCATTATTGAGATCTATGCTTAATGCTATGTTTTAGATCTAATTACGTAGGAATACATTAATTTAATCTAGAATATTAGAATCGTAATACACGGGGAAACGGGTTATGATTAATTTAGCATCTCAGGTTAATAATCCGAGTTAATTACTTGCATAATTGAAGGATTTGGGAATTAATGATCACATAGGGGAAGATAAAATCCTAGGCTTTTTAATTTGATTAATCTTTGTGTTATTTGCTCTTGATTGTTGTTATTTGCTTTTTAGTAATTTATTTAATTTAGGAATCTTCTCCAAATTAGACTGTGTAGGGTGGGCTTGAAGCCTTGAACATAATTGTGAGAATCTAGTGCTTAGAATTAGATAGTTGAATATTCCCCGTGGGATCGATATCCAGACTTAATTGTCCACTATATTACTTGTACGAAAATGTGCACTTGCGTGTAGGTATTTCAACCAACAATGGTGATGAAGAAATAAATAAATTTGAGGATGAGGCTTTGGCTGAAGGTATACATGTATGAAATTGGTGATTAATTTGAAGAGATGGAGCTAAGTTTGCATAATATGATGTGATGGAAGAGATGAGAGAGAGAAGACTATAGTGTGTGAATGGTGGAATTCTGTTTTTTTTCTTTTAGAATAATTTGAGCAAATAGTTAATTCAGAAGTAGTACGACACCCATCATCTTCGTTGATTCCTCTTATTAAATGCATTAAATTTTGTAGAGGAAATTCAACTACCAACTTGTCACTTGTGTAGTAGTGTAGTAGTGTAGAGGAAAATGATTGATATCACATTTTCTAAAAGAACTGATACAGTTTTCAAACTTGGATCCTTTCTTTCGGTAAATTTTAGAAAATGTTTTAAATGCTATATTTAAATAGGGGTTATTAGTATAACCCCATTCCTCACATATGGGTAAATGAGGACGAATCTCAGTCATTTTCTAATTTTAATGAGAACCCCAATTTATTTGGTTAAATAAACATTCAGCAAAATTATAAAGAAAAAAAATCAACGTCGGAGACCGACGGCCAATGAGTTAACATGTCGGAAAAAAAATCAGAAAAAAATATTTTTTTTCAAGGAATTGTAAAATGGGAGTTAATGTGATATATTTTCTAAAATATTGGGTCAATATAAATATTTGTTAAGTTAGGACATTATGAATTGGATGAAATTAATGTAAATTATATTGTAAGCGATATTTTGAACAAGAGACAAGGGATGGTCTTGATATAATTGATTTGGTCTTGATATGAGTGCAAATAAGTACTCTTTGAGATTATATGCAATTCGCCCATATTAAATAGGGGTTATTAGTAGAATCCCCCACTCATATGGGTAAACGGGGATGAACACCATCCCTTTTCCAATTTTAAGTGGGTTTTTTTTTTTTTATAAATAATTTGAAATTAAGGGTTAATTAGGGAGACCCCTCAAAAAACATTTATGTAAAATATGGGTCCAATCTTTATTTGCCATTTAGCAACACTTTGACTTTTATAATTCTCTTAAATCCTAATGCTATTGATATGCTTATCATATCTTTATAAGACATATATTTTCCACCAAAAACCCTACCCCAAAACATATCTCCGCATTTGTAATCTTCTCTCTCTATCTTCTCTGTTCTCTCTCTATTTCTCTCATTATCTTTGTACTTCTCTCTTCCATCGTTTCTTCTACGGCGACAGACGTGACATCGACGACGCGGCGGCTGTTCGTGCTAGGGTAGACCATGGTTGTTACTATTGTTTGTCATTGGTTGCGTGCGGTGCAAGATGGCAACGGTGCGAGCGGCATCGATCACGCGGCGGCGGTTCATTCTATGGCAGATGGTGGATTTTTGCTAGTGTTTGGCGGCAACGGTTCGTTCTGTGGTAGATGGTAGAATTTCGGTAGTGTTTGGCGGCGGCGGTTCGTTCTATGGTAGATGGTGGAATTTTGCTAGGGTTTGGCAGCGGCGGTTCGTTCTATTATGGTAGATGGTGGAATTTTGCTAGTATTATATATATAAGGGTTTGTTTGAGCCATTTTCACTATATATTTTACCATTTTCAGTCAATTTTATGTGGGAAAATTTTGGTATTTATATTGTTTCCTCCAAAACATCTAATTGCTTAGATTTTTTTAATTTTCTGAATAATTTTTTTTATTTTTGTCATTTTGAGTTTCTTCATTTTTTTTCTTAAATGTCTTCCGGTAGTTCAAACATCCTAAGATTACAAACATCTTTACAATCCTATCATTGTTGAGAATTTGAACTACCAGAAGACATTTAAGAAAAAAATGAAGAAATTCAAAATGACAAGAATAAAAGGTTTTATTCAGAAAAAAAAAAAAAAAAAAACAATCTAAGTAATCAAATGTTTTGGAGAAAAAGTAAAAAAAAATCAAAATTTCCCAAGTAAAATTGACCGAAAATGTTAAAAAAATATAGTAGAAAATGGCTCAAACAAACCCTTATATTTATAGGCTTAACAGGGGTATTTTCGTCAGATTTTGGAAAAAATATAACAGTAGGGGGGTTTTTGTATTTATGTGTAGTACATGGGAGTATATGATACAAAGTCCATAGTACATGGGTGTTTTTGTATTTAACCCTATAAATTACTACCTAAACCCTAAATTGTTTCATTGTGCCGTCTATTCTCTCTTTCACGACGCCTCTTCATCTTTTGCCTCTTTTTCATTCCATTCAACAATGGTGCTTCCCCTTCCCAACTAAATACACTTAATCAAATCTTTCACCAAAGCTGCAACAAATCGGCAAACCACACGAGAAGAGTAGGACAATTTTTTCCCCCTCCGTTTCATCTGTTCCCTCTATGTTTTGATATTGATTCAACTGGTTCAACCGGCTCCTTTCCGGGTCCAAATTAACTGACCCCGGTTTTTGACTTTTCCGGGTCTTAGTATTGAACCGGACCGCGCCATCACCGGGTCCCGGTTGAACCGGTCAGACCGGCCGGCCGGTCCGGTTCCAACATTGGTGAATACAGGTAAACGTGGGTATAAATTAAATTAATTAAAAGGATAAAAATGAATTAAAATATTTAATACAACTTATTATTATTTACAGAAATACCATCAACTGAAAAAGTTGGATCAAGCCTGCTTTTGAGTTATAGCTTAAAATAACTTATTTTAGATAAGCAAAAGTACAAGTTGGTTTTACAAACACCAAAAAAAATAGATTATGAAGGAAAAAAAGCTCATAAGCTGTTTGCAAAGCGTTTGCAAACACCCCTTTGTCTGCTTGATTTTACAGTCTTATATGGGTTTATTTGCAAAATGACTAAAATGCCCTTAAATTATATTATATTATCACCCAACTTCTTCTTCTTTACAACCCCCAATTACATCCAAAAGATTAAATAAAATTCCTTACCTTGGGTTCCGTTGTACAGTTGTTTTGGATAATGAGTGTTGGTAGCACTACTCCGAGGAGGAGTTCGAGCACCAAGAAATATGGCGGATTTGATTCACTAGAAATTTGTGAATGCGGGCTGAAGCTCGTCTTACAGACTTCTTGGACCCCAGCCAATCCAGAATGATGAATTTTATCTTGCGCGAAAAGGGTAAATGTATCTCTTTCATCAATATTAATGAATTATACCTTATTTGAGGATGCCCTGTATTTTGGCAATGTCTTTGTGTTAAGGGAAATATGGTTGCTTTTGTATACGGTTTGGAGGTTTTGTGGTCAAACTTAATTGAATATGTTGAATGTTGCTATTGTGTCTATTTAATTATTGAGCCCTAAACACAATCGCAACTGACTGTCGAATGCTAATGATAACTCTGCATATTCAACACTAACCAAGGGTGTGGAGCACCAATAACATTATACACACTGAATTATTTGTATTTGAAATATATATTCGTTATTGTTAACGATGTTCATGCTAATTATAATATGAAATTCAACTTACAAAATTTTAGGTTAATGGTTGTCAAGCTTTTTATTGCTGCGATCCCGCAATTTGCTACAGATTTAAACACATAATTTAGGTTTGATCAAAAGAATAAATGCTCTGCAAGCCCAAGTTCCACTGCAGATTCCTGTGTTGTTGGATAAGTGATACGCGTTTTCCTTCACGTATTAATTACCGCAAGTTTTCGGTATCGCATTTTGCAGAACAGTGG
>NW_012193230.1:391405-406196 GCF_000504015.1 Erythranthe guttata
GTAAAATCGAAAATAAAACAAGTAAATGGCTAAAGTAATACTCAGATAATTGGTAACACTATCAACATAGATAAAATCAAATTGGTCCCCGGCAACGGCGCCAAAAACTTGATACGCGTTTTCCTCACGTATAAATTACCGCAAGTATACGGTATCGCATTTTGCAGAACAGTGGTTCCGGATATCGATCCACAGGGACCTTGTAGATTCAAATGTTGAGTAGTGTAATTATATTATCGTTATATTATCTAGCCGATCGTAAATAAGTGGATTGGTGAGAAACCCTAATTTAAAAGCATGCAAGAACGTAAACATGCAAATATAAAATGTACGTAAAATAAAGTAACGACAACTCAACGCGGGGGACTTCGATTTAAAAGGGACTTCTAGGGCCAAATCCACCTAGATATAATCAACAACGATCGACAAATCCGCTATCTAAAATCACGTTCCTATTCGTTAACCCAGACGCTAATATACTCTAACCCCCGTCTCCAGTGTAGCTAGAGTCTACCCACAGGTCCGACGTCTCCGTTCAGAACCTGCTATTAAGAGAGCATTTAGGTCAAGTCCTTAAGGGCTACCCGAAGTGCATCACGTCTCCGTTTCCACACCCCGAGCTATGTTTTCCTAACTTCAAACAAGAAATCCTCTCTCGAGTTCATTCCTATTTAATATCAGTCTGAGAGCTGATCAACACAATCAGAAGCATTTAATACAGGAAAACATAAACGGAATCAAAACACGACAAATAGATAACAGAAATGACGATCGAAATCAATATATACAAGGCTTCATTACCCTAGAAGAAAATGTTCTTAGTTCATAACAAACATAGTATCAAAAGAATGTACAAAGGAAATGAAGAACAAAACGTAAAGAAATTGCGTAAGAAAAACCCAAGTCGGAACCCCCGTTGATGATTCCCGCGAAGAACCGTCGAAAACCGTAAAAAGTCGAAGAAGTATGAAGAGTGAGGGCTTGCTTCTATTTATAGTAAATTGCAAAGCTTCCTCAAGAAGCTTTGCAATTTAAAATATCTGCCCTTGAAAAACGTGCCAGATCGCGATCCAATAAAGCCAGATCGCGATCTGGCTTCTTTAAAAAAAACGCGAACCGCCTCCCAGATCGCGATCCAATAAGTGCGGATCGCGATCTGGGTCTGAATCTTGTCTGCCACTGGAATTTGTCACCAGATCGCGATCCGACTTTCCTGGATCGCGATCTGGGTCTGAACTTTGCACACTACTGGAATTTGCCCCCAGATCGCGATCCGGCTTTCCTGGATCGCGATCTGGGTCTTAATGACCACTTTCTCGGCTTGAAAAAATCGGTTTCGCTTCCAAATGGCTTCGACTTGGCAACAAAAGCTAACAAAACCTAAAAAAGGAAATAAAACAAGAAACGCAATAATATACACAAATAAAGCCGAAACTCGGACGAACGAAGACCAAAACTCGAAGATTTGATAAGCAAAAATCGTGCAAAACGAACACTTATCACACCCTCAAACTTAGATCTTTACTCGTCCCGAGTAAATCAAAACGAAAAAAAGCAATAAAAACAACAAACTAAACTAGGCCACTAACGTAGGGAAACACGATTGCATTTAGCGTATGCAACAAGCCGTTGAACCCCTGGGTACCACCAAAGGACGAGTTGTGTCTCGTGAGGGTTTTCAGACAACACACCCACAAAGTTGCCGGATTGGTCAAAGCATTGCAATTAATTCGAAAGATAAAACGAGCTAGATAACCTAAAATCTCAGAGTGGCCCACGGCTTTAAGGTATTCGACTTTCCTACCGACGCAATTAGTTGTTTCTACACCAACATGAAAGATAGACTCAAGAATCCGTAATTAAACAATAAACACAATCATCGAGGGTTTTGAGTAGAAATGTGGGTGAAAAGTAAGTTTTGATTCTGAAATTCCAAAACTCGAGTTGGGCATAAGTAGGTCTTTTTATTCAATATGATACGACAACAACAAGATATTGTGACTTTTCTCACAACTTTCTTTTTTTTTTTTTTTTTTTTTTTTGACGTATCGAAAAAAAAAACGTAAAGACCATTGATAGAACTTCTAGCCAACAACTCGAAATCGTGAACACATAATTCAATTCTAACCTGCCCCCCAAACCTCAGGCTATGTTACCCCTCAGAAAAATGCGCTCAAGCTTAATCGGAAAGGATTCGAAAGGCTATCCACACAAGTTGCAAAAACGCAGTCGGAAGGTTCATCTATAATTAGCCGGTGATCCAAAATTTCAATTTTAAAATCAACTAGCCCATCTACTAATTCATTAATTGCTTTGCTTCAAAAGAACCCGGAAATGCAAATTACACTCGATCCTAAATGAGATGCATGTGACAAACATAACACAATTACGGAAATCGAAATACATAAACGAGACTAAATTATATGATATGCATGCAAAAGACCAAATCAAAATAAGATAAATAAAATAAAATAAAATAAACAAAGTCTAGCAAAGATACATCGTAAACGAAATATCAATCCAACGACTCATCCTACAAACAACAAACAAAAACAAGCAAGTTCAACACACACCACCCTCAAACTTAAATTCTAGCATAGTCCCTATGCTCAAAAGCAGAATAAAAAAATAAAAGGGATAGAAAACACAACGTCCCCTAGTTGTCGTGATCGTCCTCGTGGGCTCCTCCCTCCTCTTCCGGTCGTCCCCGCTCGTACTCCTCCCAGGCCTGTGCCACCAGTGTAGTGGCTGCCGCTTGTGCTTGCTCGTCGGCGGCGGAGGTTGATGCTCCATCATATCGAGGCCGTGGTGGGAAC
The DNA here is from genome assembly GCF_000504015.1 of Erythranthe guttata. The sequence continues at coordinate 394,222 of NW_012193230.1, forward strand.
GGCCGTGGCTCGACAATGTCATCGGTCCTGCACTGAAGCGCTGCAGCCATGGCCTTCATCATTTTCTTGAACCATCCCACATTTTCCTCCATAACATCCATCCATTGGCCGACATACTCCGGGAGCTGTGGTTCTGCTTCTTGTCTGCCTCTTCTGCCCCTTTGTTCTGGTCGAGCCGCATGAACACCTGAGGGACCAGCATCTGGCAAGTCTGAGTCGCCCTCGCCTAGGGGTCCACTCGCTGGCTGGAGCTTGTGGTAAGGGAAGATAGGCTGTGGTGACCTGGTGAGCCGGTCATCCGCGTATGTGGGGACCCCTGCACGATCACACAGTGTAGTGATAAGGGAAGGGAACATCAGACCTAGAGAGGTATCACCTAAGCATCGTCGGATCTCAGCGTGTATGATAGCGCCCACATTCACAGGTGTCCTCTTCATAATGGCGTACATCAGTGTAAGACGTGGGGCATAGGTCTTGGCCGTCGACTTTGTGGGCATGAGCCTGCTACTGACGAAGTACATCCATACCTTTGCTTCCCTTGAAAGTTCCCCCCGACGGAACCAGTGCTCTCCTTTTTGCCACTTCGAACCCCTAGGGCAAAGAGTCTGAATCAGCTCCTCATAGGTCGTTGCCATCTTCAGTTGTTGAAACGGCTCGGTCGAGACTTCGGGTAGGTGGAAAAACTTGTTGATTGTAGCAGCGTCATAGCGCACCTCTTGGTTTCGAAGAACGACCACCGACCCCGGGTGAAAACCGGCATTGGCATAGAAGAGCCTCACTAGATTCTCGTTGTAGTCCTCCGGTCGTTTGGCCAAGTACTTCCATTGTCGACGATCAAAGTTTTCGAAGATCGAATCTTTTGGCATGCCATCGAGATCTAATTCCCTTTCTGGAACAAACGGTCGGCTGTGGCGACGTATGAATTCCCTTTTTGCCTCGACGTTCACGTACAAAAGCTCATCTCCCGGTTCGAGGACTACGCGGTCAAGGATGGTGTGTTGATTAGCCCGGGATCCCATCTCAAGTTGCACGTTTCCCGTGCGTGGGGTTTGTTGCTCTTCCGGCACTTGAGATGGTGGTGGTGCGCTCGAAGTGCCTTCTTGGCTTCCCGTGCCTCGAGAAGCCGCCTTTTTCTTCGGTGCGGCTTTTCCCTTTGCCGGTGCCTTCTCCTTGGGTTGGGCTTTTTTGGTGGTTTCGCCCGTCTTTAAGAGTTTCTTGGCCGGCGACGTCATTTCGTTCGACTTTGTGCGAGATGGAGGGTCGAAAGCCTTTGGAAGTTGGTTCGGGAATTTTGTCGAACACTTGGCGTGCCCAACTTGGTAATCCTTTTGATTTCCACCGGTTGTTTGGTACCTATTCCTCCTACATCAATCACAACACCCAAGTGAGAATCCACCACCACAATCAACAATAGGTAGCTAAACAATCAACCCAAGTCATTCAAGTCTTTATTTTATCCTTTAGTTCGAAATTAAGAACAATAGGGCAATTCCTATATCTAAACATTGGTTCACCCGCAAATTCATGTTTTGAATCCCAACACCAAGTACAAATTCACGTACAAGCATACACAATTAACAAACAAGGGGAAAAATCATGAAATTTTGGGGAAATTCGAAAGAATTGAAGAAAATAAAAGAAATTAGGATTAGATTGAAAATTTACCTTTTCTTGAAGATTCACCCACAAATTCTTGGAATAAATGTGCAAATCGTGAATTTGTGATGATCAAGTGTGTGATTGATGTGCTTTTTATGAAAGAAATTGAAGATTTTGAAGTTGGGGAGGGGTTAGGGTTTGGAATTTAGAAAAGGGGGAATGAGGAAATGAAAGGGGATTTGTGAATTTGAACTGTTTTTTCGTCCCCAGATCGCGATCCACAATACCCGGATCGCGATCTGGGTCTCACCTTGCAGCTTCTGGAAAAAGGCCCCAGATCGCGATCCGGCGTTCCTGGATCGCGATCTGGTCCTTAAAATTTCAGCTTCTGGAAAAACGTCCCAGATCGCGATCCGACATACCTGGATCGCGATCCGGGCCCAAAATCCGCTGCTTCTGGAAAAACGTCCCAGATCGCGATCCGACATACCTGGATCGCGATCCGGGCCCAAAACTGGCTGCTACTGGAAAAACACCCCAGATCGCGATCCGACTTACCTGGATCGCGATCCGGGACACCTAAAACCTGGCAAAACGAAAATTTAAATGGGTGAGATAGAGGTGTTGAACCCTAAATTATAAAGATGCACGAAAAAGGCTAAAAAATTAAAAACGAAAACAAGAAAAAAAAGGAAAATGACAGAATATGAGCAACAATGGGTTGCCTCCCATTTAGCGCCTGTTTTACAGTCGACGGCTCGACTTCTTTTGGATTCATTGGGAGAAAATTAGTGCGACACGCTCCACTTCCTCGGGAGCACCATTCGGGTAGTAATGCTTAACTCGTTGCCCATTCACTTTGAACGACGGACCGTCTCGTCCTCGTATTTCGATAACTCCTTGTGGGGTTGCGCTTAGGACTACGAATGGTCCCGACCAACGGGACTTGAGCTTTCCCGGAAATAGTCGTAGCCGAGAATTGAATAGCAGGACTTGGTCACCTGCCCGGAACTCTCGCTTCGTAATTCTTTTGTCATGCCACTTTTTCGTCTTTTCTTTGTAAATCTTGGCATTTTCGTAAGCATCATTTCTGAACTCCTCCATTTCGTTGAGTTGAAGCAATCGACGATCGCCGGTAGCTGTTTGATCGAAATTGAGCTTTTTGACTGCCCAATATGCTCGGTGCTCCAATTCCACTGGCAGGTGGCACGCTTTCCCGTACACGAGTTTGTATGGAGACATACCAATCGGTGTTTTGAATGCGGTTCGATAGGCCCAAAGTGCATCATCGAGCTTCAATGCCCAATCTTTTCGGTTCGTGCTCACGGTCTTCTCCAGAATCTGTTTGATTTCTCGATTTGACAACTCAGCAAGGCCATTTGTCTGTGGATGATAGGCAAGCGCAATTTTGTGTCGGATTCCCAACTTGTTCGTGAGATTAGTGAGCAGTTTGTTGCAGAAGTGAGATCCTTCATCGCTAATGATCGCCCTGGGTGTCCCAAACCTTGAGAATATGTTCTTGTGGAAGAATTTGAGGACCGTACGAGCATCGTTGGCCGTGGTGGCAATCGCTTCGACCCATTTGGACACGTAGTCCACGGCAAGCAGAATGTATAACTTTCCGTTCGAAGAAGGGAATGGTCCCATGAAGTCTATGCCCCAAACATCGAAAAGCTCCACCTCTTGCATGTTGTTCAAAGGCATTTGGCTTTTGTTGGATAGGTTCCCTGTTCGTTGGCACCGATCACACCGTTTCACGAACTCGTAACTGTCACGGAAAAGGGTTGGCCAAAAGAAGCCTGACTGCAGAACCTTGGCGGCAGTGCGAGATTCCCCGTGATGCCCGCCACAGGGTGAAGAGTGGCAATGTGTGAGAATCTCACGTACTTCTGTTTCCGGAACACATCTTCGGATGACTCGATCGGGGCCGGTTCTGAAAAGCAATGGCTCGTCCCAAAGATAGAAACGACTGTCGTGAAGGAATTTTTTCTTTTGGTGATACGATAGATCGTCAGGAATGATTCCACTGGCCAGGAAGTTGGCCACATCAGCATACCACGGAGTGTGAGTACTAATGGCGAGCAGTTGCTCGTCTGGGAAGGATTCCTGAATATTTCCTTCGGCTGGAACTTCTTCTAGTATGAGTCTGGAAAGATGATCTGCTACCACATTCTCGCTCCCTTTTTTGTCTCTGATTTCCAAGTCGAACTCCTGGAGTAGTAGTACCCATCTGATGAGTCTGGGCTTGGCGTCCTTCTTTGCGAACAAGTATCGAATAGCTGCGTGGTCGGTGTAAATGATCACCTGAGACCCCAAAATATACGGTCTGAACTTGTCAACAGCATAAACGACTGCAAGCATTTCCTTTTCGGTCGTTGAATAGTTCTTCTGTGCCTGGTCAAGTGTACGACTCGAATAGTAGATGGCTTTGAAGATTTTGTCCCTCCTTTGTCCCAATACTGCACCTACAGCATAGTCGCTCGCATCGCACATGATCTCGAATGGTTCCTCCCAATTGAGAGTAATCATAATCGGTGATTGGGTTAGCTTCTCCTTGAGAAACGTGAAAGCCTGCAAACAAGCAGAATCAAAATCAAAGACAGCTTCCTTCTCAAGCAAATGACATAATGGTTTTACTATTTTCGAAAAATCTTTAATGAATCTACGGTAAAACCCAGCATGCCCTAAAAAACTTCTAACTCCCTTCACATCCTTCGGTGGAGGCAATTTTTCAATCGTTTCGATTTTTGCCCTATCCACCTCAAGACCCTTTTTCGAGACCTTGTGGCCTAGAACAATACCTTCACGAACCATAAAATGACATTTTTCCCAATTTAAAACAAGGTTCGTTTCTGTACATCTTTTCAAAACAAGTTCTAGATTGTGCACACAATGATCGAAAGACGATCCAAACACAGAAAAATCATCCATAAACACCTCAAGAAACTCTTCTACCATATCGTGAAATATAGACATCATACAACGTTGAAAGGTAGCAGGCGCATTACACAAACCGAAAGGCATCCTACGAAATGCAAAAGTACCGTAGGGGCAAGTAAAAGTAGTTTTCTCTTGGTCTTCCGGGGCGATTGAAATTTGATTGTACCCCGAATAACCATCAAGAAAACAGTAATACTCGAAACCTCCTAGCCTGTCTAGCATTTGATCGATAAAGGGAAGGGGGAAATGGTCTTTTCTAGTGGCTGCATTCAATAATCGGTAATCGAAGCATACACGCCACCCAGTGACTGTTCTAGACGGAATAAGTTCATTTTTGTCATTCACAATAACCGTCATCCCACCCCTTTTTGGCACAACCTGCACCGGACTGACCCACGGACTGTCAGAAATTGCATAAATCATACCAGCGCCTAACAATTTCAAGACTTCTTTTTTGACTACCTCTTTCATTGACGGGTTTAACCGCCTCTGAGGTTGGACTCTTGGTTTATAGACGTCTTCCATTAGAATTTTGTGTTGAACAATAGACGGGCTAATTCCCTTAATATCCTCAATAGACCAACCTATAGCTGACCTATATTCTCTAAGGACCTCCAGCAGTGTGTTTGTTTCGGACTCGCTCAAACTAGAAGAAATAATCATCGGATAAGTCTTGTCTGCTCCAAGAAAAGCATAACAAAGATAATCCGGTAATTGCTTCAATTCCAGTACGGGAGCCGTTTTCACACTAACTGGTATCTCGGGGACGATCCCTACCTCGTCTATGCCTAAAATCTCGGCACACTCAAGAAACAACACACAATCAAGCACATCATTTTCAATAGGGGTTTCAGGGGAGGCAGAATGCAAATCAATAGAGTTAACAATGCAGTGCTCAACAGAATCACATAATTCATACAAATCAAAAAAGGAGGAAACACAGTCCTCGATCACGTCTATTCTACTGCAATGCTCAACATGCTCAGAGTGTTTAAATGCATCTGTCAAATTAAAAACAACTTCTTCCCCATTTACCCTAAGCATTAAAGATCCTAATTCCATATCAATCATCGCCTTACCAGTGGCTAAGAATGGACGACCTAAAATGATTGGTGCTTCATCATCTTCAGGCATTTCAAGTACCACAAAATCAACAGGCAAAATGAATTTATCTACTTTAACTAGCACATCTTCTACAATCCCATCGGGATATTTCAATGAACGATCAGCTAGCTGTAGAGTCATGCGAGTGCGGTTCAAATTTCCTAAGCCCAGTTTTAGAAACACAGACATAGGCATCAAATTAATACTTGCCCCCAGATCACATAAAGCTTTATCGAAAGTAGAATTGCCAATAATACAAGGAATAGTGTAACTCCCTGGATCTTTCATTTTTGGTGGTAGATTCGACTGAAGAATGGCACTGCAAGTTGCCGTGAGTGTCACTGGTGTGTCTTCTTCGATTCGAATTTTCTTGGATAGGACTTCCCTCATGAACTTGGTGTAGTTTGGCATTACCTCCAAGGCTTCTGCAAAAGGGATGTTGATTCGAATCTGCTTGATCTTTTCAATGAACTTCTTCAATTGATCCTTGAACTTCTTCTTCTTCTGTCTTTCTGGAAAAGGAATGGGAGTTATCATAAGAGGAGGATTATCAGGAAAAGAAATGTTATTGGGCTTACTAGCCTCTTTTGTATTACTCCCTGAGATGGTAATTTCCGGCTCGACCGGGGTCGATTGAACAGCTGGTCTTGGTGACTCGTCTGTTGGATAAGGAGGATCGGTCATTTGCAAACCACTTCGGGTGGTTATGGCTTGACAGCTTTCCTTTGGATTGACTTCGGTATTGCTCGGAAATCCACCCTTGGCCATTGTGGACATGGATTGGGCGATTTGCCCTATTTGCTTTTCCATGTTCTTCATTGTTGATTTCAGGCCCTCCATTTCCTGTTCTTGTCGGTGAAGACGCTCGTCGTACGTTGGCCCTCGTTGCTCTCTTTGATGGTTGAGATCGGGAGGTGGTTGTAGAGCATTCTTCGGATTGGCATAGGAGAAGTTTTCGTGATTCCGAATTCCCGGGTGATAATGAGTAGGGTTTTGGTTCTGATTGTGGGTTCCTCGGAAATTGTTGAATCGGTGGTTCATAAAGTGTGCCTGCTCCCAATCGTCGTTTGTGGCTTGCGAGGAACTTGCTGCTGCTACTCGTTCGGTCTGTGGCCCTCGAACTGAAATTTGGGCGACCTGATTTGATAGGATCGCTAATTGTGCTGAAACTGCGGCTAAAGGATCGAGTTGGTGGACTCCTGCTACCTTTTGCACACCACTTCGTTCGGACGGCCAATGGTACGCATTCTCACACATTCGCTCGACAATGTCTCGAGCGTCTGTGGGAGTCTTGTTTTGCAATGATCCACCTGAGGCAGCATCGACTAGAGAGCGGGCTGGTTGATCGAGTCCATTGTAGAATAACTCCATTTGATCCCACGGGTTGAATCCGTGTTGAGGGCATTGTCGTAATAAGTCCTTGAATCTCTCCCAAGACTCGTGCATCGGCTCCTGGCTCATCTGTCTGAAGTTGCCTACATCTCTTCGTAGTTGTGCGGTCTTCGAAGGTGGAAAGAATCGTGCCAGAAAGGCTTGTGATAATTCTTCCCAACAGGTGAGTGATCCTGGATTGAGACTCAGAAGCCAACTCTTCGCTTTGTCTCTGACAGAAAATGAGAATAGCTTCAACCGAATGGCATCATCAGAAACGCCGTTAACTTTGATCGTGTCACAAATCTCCAAGAAATTGGCAAGATGGAGATTCGGATCCGCAGTAGCTGCTCCGGAGAATTGGTTCGCCATGACCATGTTGATTAGCCCCGTTTTCAGCTCGAAGTTGTTTGCGGCTATCGTCGGTTTCCTGATTCCCGAATAGTTCTCATTCATAGCTGGAGTTCGGTATTCTCGCATTGTTCGCTCGGGTGGCAGGTTCGGTCTTGGCTGCTCGTGATCTCGTCCTGGCTCTTGATCGTACTCAAAGGCCAGGTGCTCTGGATTTCCTTGATCTTCGGCCATTGGTTCACTTTGTTGGTTGCGCGTGGCCCTTAGTCTACGTAATGTCCTTTCAATCTCGGGATCGTAAGGTATGATTTCCAAATTTCGACGCCTGGGCATAAACAAAGTGAGTGGTTAAGATCAAGGTAAAAATCGAAAATAAAACAAGTAAATGGCTAAAGTAATACTCAGATAATTGGTAACACTATCAACATAGATAAAATCAAATTGGTCCCCGGCAACGGCGCCAAAAACTTGATACGCGTTTTCCTCACGTATAAATTACCGCAAGTATACGGTATCGCATTTTGCAGAACAGTGGTTCCGGATATCGATCCACAGGGACCTTGTAGATTCAAATGTTGAGTAGTGTAATTATATTATCGTTATATTATCTAGCCGATCGTAAATAAGTGGATTGGTGAGAAACCCTAATTTAAAAGCATGCAAGAACGTAAACATGCAAATATAAAATGTACGTAAAATAAAGTAACGACAACTCAACGCGGGGGACTTCGATTTAAAAGGGACTTCTAGGGCCAAATCCACCTAGATATAATCAACAACGATCGACAAATCCGCTATCTAAAATCACGTTCCTATTCGTTAACCCAGACGCTAATATACTCTAACCCCCGTCTCCAGTGTAGCTAGAGTCTACCCACAGGTCCGACGTCTCCGTTCAGAACCTGCTATTAAGAGAGCATTTAGGTCAAGTCCTTAAGGGCTACCCGAAGTGCATCACGTCTCCGTTTCCACACCCCGAGCTATGTTTTCCTAACTTCAAACAAGAAATCCTCTCTCGAGTTCATTCCTATTTAATATCAGTCTGAGAGCTGATCAACACAATCAGAAGCATTTAATACAGGAAAACATAAACGGAATCAAAACACGACAAATAGATAACAGAAATGACGATCGAAATCAATATATACAAGGCTTCATTACCCTAGAAGAAAATGTTCTTAGTTCATAACAAACATAGTATCAAAAGAATGTACAAAGGAAATGAAGAACAAAACGTAAAGAAATTGCGTAAGAAAAACCCAAGTCGGAACCCCCGTTGATGATTCCCGCGAAGAACCGTCGAAAACCGTAAAAAGTCGAAGCAGTATGAAGAGTGAGGGCTTGCTTCTATTTATAGTAAATTGCAAAGCTTCCTCAAGAAGCTTTGCAATTTAAAATATCTGCCCTTGAAAAACGTGCCAGATCGCGATCCAATAAAGCCAGATCGCGATCTGGCTTCTTTAAAAAAACGCGAACCGCCTCCCAGATCGCGATCCAGGAAGTGCGGATCGCGATCTGGGTCTGAATCTTGTCTGCCACTGGAATTTGTCACCAGATCGCGATCCGACTTTCCTGGATCGCGATCTGGGTCTGAACTTTGCACACTACTGGAATTTGCCCCCAGATCGCGATCCGGCTTTCCTGGATCGCGATCTGGGTCTTAATGACCACTTTCTCGGCTTGAAAAAATCGGTTTCGCTTCCAAATGGCTTCGACTTGGCAACAAAAGCTAACAAAACCTAAAAAAGGAAATAAAACAAGAAACGCAATAATATACACAAATAAAGCCGAAACTCGGACGAACGAAGACCAAAACTCGAAGATTTGATAAGCAAAAATCGTGCAAAACGAACACTTATCAATAAGATAGCAGATCTGGAGTTTCTATTGGAGTTGAAGAATGATGAGTAATATTGTACTCATCTTCTTTTTCAGCCTCAACTACCTACCCCTCTCCAGAGCCGTCGGTGGCGGCACACAAAATTAAATTACAAATATATTTTTGAACTTGGAAATAAATTATAATTGAACCCCTTTGAAATTTTAAATGTTACCCACTTCTCCTTGAGGGTATTTTTGTCTTTAACATGAACTATCTTATTGGGACCCCTATGCACGGGTAAAATGGGGATAGACTAAGAAATATTCCACGAAATCTAAAAGATTTTGTTCAATTTGACACCGTAAGGATGGACGTGTACGATGGCTACAAAGTACACCCGTGGATGCAATTATACTAAAAAGGGATTTTTATAATTATGCCTCACCTCAGGGGTGGTTGTAATTTACTCATTTTTCTTTTAGCCTGTCCAAAAATGCAAAATAATTGTTACTTTTTCGTCTATTTATTTTGGAAAATAGAGTTGTGCAGTTGAAAAATGAAAAATACGAAAGGAATTACTATAACGAAAAAGTAGAGGAAATACAAAACAAAACCAAAGAAATATAATAAGAGAAAATGTGCATAACTTTTCATTATGTTATAAAGAGAAACAAAAAATCGCATTCTGAAGTAGGGGAGAGCATGATATACTGATTAAATGCATTAATTGAAACATTAATAATATTGAAATATCGATAACATTTTTAATTTATTTACCATAAATAGTAACTTGCTAATTAATGGTAAAATAGGTATCACAAAAAAAGTTAAGAAACTAAAAATATTCATGCTTTTAAAGGTACTAGATAGATAGACTAGACTAGATAGGTGCATGTGCGTTGCACGTGTCGTGTTAATTGAATCTAATTCGATAATCTTTTATATATACTTATTCACTACAAGAAAACAAATATTTTGCGAGCATAATATTCATCACGAAATCGTTTTGTAACGATTTTGTTTCGTTACCTTGTTTGTCCTCTAAAGCCCAACGCTAGAAGTTTTAGTAACATGTATCCCTATTTCGTTACGAATACTGGTGATAAAGAAACCTTCGTTACAATAGGTCCATTACAAGAAACAAAGTTATCCTCGCTAAACATTTTTTTTTTCTTACAAAAAACTCATTCGTCACCAATACTTGTTTTTAATATTCATTTAATTTATTTATATCGTAAACAATATTTGTTACAAAAATTTCTTATGAACACTATATCCTCACTATTACTAAATATTCAAAATATTTATAAGTTATGATCCAATATCGATCATGTCACAAATACTATATATGACAAATATAAATGTCACTAAATATTTTATTTTTGTAATTTCAGTTTTGCTAATAGCTTGTGAACTTAAAGAAAGTAGTGAATGAGAATCACTATATACGAGACTATCAAACCAGAATAAATACGTGATTTTACCAACCCTCATCAGGAGAGTTGGTATCTAACCTTTACCAATAGGGTAACGGTCTAGGGTTTGAGTCCCCCACTCCCCTATTTCCCCTTGTAATGGATTTGAATTTACTAAAAGAATAAATACGTGATTTTTTATAACCGTAAAATTACCGTCAACCACAGTCATATTAGGCGGACGTAAAAAACGGATAAAAAATTTAGGGAAAAAAAATTCACTAAAAAAAGTCAACGCCGGAAACCGGCGGCGGAAAAAGCAGACAGGAAAAAAAATCTAAAAATTCAATGCCCGAAAGCGGCGACAAAAAAATAATTTCAGGAAAAAAAAAATTAAAATTAGATTTTTGTGGTCAAAATTGATTAAATTGGGGTTACAATTAAGAATTGCGTGTAAAGGCTTGTGGGTAATTTTTTCATATACATTATTTTTTCATTTATTTATAAACATATTAAAGGGAGGGGCTTATTGACAAAAGAGATATAATCCCTGAGCCTAGAATAATAAAGATGGTTGGTCAAAATCTTATGCACAAAAACCCTTTTAAATAACCACAAGAGAAGTATTTCAAGAACAAAAAGTCTATGACTATTGTAATAAGTTTTTTTTTTTTTTTTTTTTTTTTTTTGTTCTTTTGAGAAAAAAAATTGAGTATTTATATGTCACTAAGATTCTTTGATTGGTTTGTGACAACATTATACAATTTGTAATGAAACACTTTTCTTTGTCACTAATAAAAGTTTTCGTAACAATTGCTCACCTTCGTAACTATTCTATGTACTCGTCACAAAAAAGTTATTTTTTGATAACAAAAAAATACTTTTGTAACCATATTTATATACCGTTACCAAAAAGTTTGTTTTTTGTGACAATATTCTCTATAAGAATTAAGTTTTTATAAGAAACTATGTCTTTGTTACCAATTATTTTTGTTATTTGAAGATACTTTTCTAGTGTTAGGGGTGAAAACCAGACGTAACTGATCGAAAATGATTTTCAAAAAAATAAAAATTATTTCGGAAATTAAAAGTTGGTTCTGAATATGGGATAATTGCAGTTTTGGTCCCCCAAGTTTGCACGTTTTTCAGTTTTGGTCCCCCATTTACCGTCGTCAACAAAATACACACTAATGTTGTCACATTTTAACACATTTAGTCCCTCCGTCTGTTTGACCGTTAAGTAGTAACGGTCAACGGTTGATTTGGGGTTTTTCTTTGAGGAAAATGGCAATAGGACCCCGGTATTCTTTCAAAATATTCTAAAACCTCTAAAATTTTATACAACGCATAATTTAACCCCTATTTCATCAATT
>NW_012193230.1:416387-436437 GCF_000504015.1 Erythranthe guttata
CATCGTTTCCTAGTACTAGTACAACAAGTGGTAAGAACAAAAGAAAGTAAACGAAGGGAGACATCTGAATTATGTAGACTTGTGCATTTGCTATTACCGTTTATGTGCAAATTAACTAACAAGGTTGAACAAGTCTAGCATTCTTTTCTAGTAAACTGTGGGAGAGCAGAGCAGATTATATGGTAGGACTTAATTCATAGTATTAAACTGTTTTCTTTTCTAATAATTTTACTAATAAGGTCACATTCTTGACTAGTTCCTTAACAACTCTCCTCATCATAAATCTAAAAGGAAATTACTTGAATATTTTGTGATAATGCTAAAATTAGATCACATGCAGTAGTTGCTTTGGACGGATAAAATTAATTAATTGGTTAGGGGTCATTTGATATACACCCCTACTATGGAAAATAAATAGGGATAAGTCCACCCCTAAATTCTTCTTTCGAGATACCCCTGCATAGGCAAAAGTACTATTGTGCCCTTATGTGCAATTTTTGTCCAACTGCATTCAGTATTTTTGCCAACTGCATTCAGCATTATGACCAACTGTATTTAGCATTTTTGGACCTGCATTTATCATTTTTATAGATTTTTTTCATAAAAATATAAATGTTTATTTTATTATTAGTTTTTATATATACTGTATTTTTATTTTTATTTTTTTTTTTTTTATTATTTTTTTTTTACTTTTTAGTTTTTTTTTAATTTGTTTTGTTTTTTTTTTTTAATTTTTAATTTTTTAATTTTTTTCAATTTTTTGATAAATTTACTATACTCAAATTGACTACACATGACTATAGTATACTTCACATGACTATAGTATACCACAGTCATGTATAATTATATTATAATTTGTATCTTAATATTATAAATCAACTAACCAACAAAAAATGAAAAAACACAATCACATGCATATATTCTTCAAACATGAACAAGCATTACGGCATTAAAAAACACATAGCATATATATAACTATATGCTACTACATGTGACTATAGTTATCTACAATTATCTATAGTTATATATATTGACATAAAGTCTAGACTATTGTAACATGAATCCAACTTCACAAGGCACTTTTCTGCATCTCGATCATAAAGTTATACAAATAGCAAAATCTGTGACAAAAAAAAATACGAGTTAAAGAAAATGAAGAGCAAAATGGAACAGGCGAATTACATTACATGAAAAATACAAAAAAACAATGAAAAATAATTTATTGATAAATTTATGATACGATATATTAATATATATCGTTTAATTATTAGATTAGTTAATAGTTTATTATTAATTAATTAGATTAGTATATTTATAATATATATATTGCCGTGAGTAATAGTGATTAGGGAATTATTAAGTATTTTATTAGTATAGGTAATTATGTCTCCTAGTTAGATTAGGATTCTAGGGTTTTATTCTCTTTAAATAGTCGTTTTGTGCTAGGGTTTTATTATGAAGAGAAAAATATTAAAGAATAGATCTTACGTTTCGTAGGAAATATTTATGATACTCAAGAGATCGCATCAATTGGTATCAGAGCGAAGTTGCGATTAACACCAACGCTTCGTTAGCAAGGCAGCGATTACATCAAAGCTACGCTGGAGCAAAGTTGAGATCACATCAAAACTTTGTGAAAATCATGATGTCAGAAACAAGACGGTTGGAGCGATTGGAGAAAGCCGTAGAGAGATTACGGATTGACTTTCAGAAATTGCTCGAACAAAGTCACGGACGATGTCAACGCCAACACAAAAGCCGAAGGGACCGCCGCCCATCACCGCCAACGGCACCGCTACCATCACCACCACCGTTGCCGAGTCTATCGACGGAGGAAGAGGAAGAGGACGACGATGTTTTTTTTGAAGAACCCCAATTTTTTGTGAGTTTGCCGAAAGATGAATTATCGGATTCACTTGAGGTAATTTGGGATGAAGACGAGGAATTAACTAAGGAAGAGAACGAAGAACTACAGTGGATTTTGGGAGATTTCCATGGTGTGCAAAAGAAAGGAGACGAACAAGATTTGGTTACTTTGAATGAGACCGGATATGTAAAGACGACTGAGAAAAATAAAAGAATGATATTGATTGTGAAGGAGATGAAATTTGAAAAGGCAACTGAGAAGGTCGATTTGTCAGGAAAGAGATTGAGAAATTTAAGTCGGGCAGATAGGTTCATCTTTGGAAAAGAGCTCGATTTTTCATCGTGTTTTTTGGAGTTGATTCGGAAGCAAGTCGATGAACAAATCGATGAAGTCAAACATAGGTGGAAACGCAAAGGAGAGGGACCAAATTGACTCGAACCTTGAGGACAAGGTTCATTTCAAGAGGGGTGGTTTGATACGATATATTAATATATATCGTTTAATTATTAGATTAGTTAATAGTTTATTATTAATTAATTAGATTAGTATATTTATAATATATATATTGCCGTGAGTAATAGTGATTAGGGAATTATTAAGTATTTTATTAGTATAGGTAATTATGTCTCCTAGTTAGATTAGGATTCTAGGGTTTTATTCTCTTTAAATAGTCGTTTTGTGCTAGGGTTTTATAATGAAGAGAAATAATAAAGAATAGATCTTACGTTTCGTAGGAAATATTTATGATACTCAAGAGATCGCATCAATTTACTGTCCTGTAAACGGCTACAAATGACTATAGTATACTACAAGTTATATAGTCATGTATAGTTATATGTAATGTATAGTTATATGTAGTCATGACTATAGTTATCGATAGTTATCTATAGTCATCTATAGTTACATATAGTTATATATACGACTAAATGTGAATCAAATCCCACTTCTCCACACAACAACGACTCTGATCTATCAGTTGCAAAAGGAGTTGTTTTGAATGATGAACACCATTTAAAAATCGGTTTCATGAAAACATAATGGAAAACGAAATATACAGTGTAAACCCTATAATTATTACAACTAAGCACACAACTTTTAATCTCGATTATATGTTTCATCGAAATAATTGTTTTATTGCGACAGAAGAAACGGCAACTTGACCCTCATAAGAAGCCAACACAAAACCGAAAGCGCAAAAAAAAATAAAAATTAACAGATTCACTAATCGACACTAAAATCAAACTATATACACTCATATATATATGGATCATGGATGCATCGATTTGTTTATTCAAAAGTTGCAGAAAATAAAATATTTCACCGGCCAAAAATAAATAAATAAATAAAATATAGTCCTCTGTCATTTTCTGTAATAATAATAAAAAAAATCCCCATCAAACCAAGTGGAAAGTCACCTTCTCTGTAATTTGGCCATCAAACTCACGTACCAACAATTATCAAAATGTCAGCAATAATGACTTACAATTTTAGCTAACACGTTTCATCTTTGACGGCAAGGTTTAGGAGAGTGGCGAGTGCAGCTTCGTTGGCGGAGGCGGAGTCGCATCAGAACATATCCACGGCGCCGAAAAAGAGGTGAAAGAGAAACTAGGTGCCAATTCTTCTCTCGAAACATCTTCCCTTCTTACAGGGCCGGTCCGGCGTATTTTGGGGCCCTGGGCAAAACACAAAATTGTGCCCCGAAATAATACGGGGTTCGGTACCTAAGAAAAGAAAAATTTAATACAGGGAACATCCTCGATTTTTTTGAAAATATATATATGTAAAATATAAACATATTTAATAATAAAATTATAAAATTGGAACGATACATAAAAAATTAGCATGGCGCATGCACAAGGATGACACCCATAAATCGAAATATGGTCCAAATTTTTATGGTAATCAAGGTTTTTAACGAGGCATCATCATGAATTTTTCTTTTAGCCAAAAAAATTTAATAAAATTATATTAAAAAAAAATATTTACTTTAACAAAAGCTAGTTTTAAGTTAGGAAATAAAAAACCAATAATAAAAAAAAAATTTAAGTATAACTTATAGAAAAATAGAAACATAAAATGATACAGGGGTTCAGCCGAGAGAAAAATAAAATTAGAGTAAAAAGACATATATGGAGAAAGTGGAGGTAATAATTAAAAACTAAAAGAATTGGGTAAAAGCATTAGTGGGGACTGAGGAGGGGAGGGAGTTGAAAAGTCAAAATAAAAATAAAAAGGAGGACCTTTCACGTTAGTAGAAAAAAGGGAGGGCTGAAAATAGAAAAAAAAAAAAAAGGAATTAAACATATTATATTAATGGCCTACTAACATATAACCAAAAATTTGGGGCCCTGGGCCTGGGCCTTGCTCGCCCTGGTCCAGGGCCGGCCCTGCCTTCTTGTGGTCTCAGATCTCGTGACGCCGGCGGCAGAGACTCGACAACGGCTCCTACCTATCATCTCCAAATTCCGACGATTTTATTGCGGCGAGGGCATCGGTGACAGTGGCGGAGGAAGAGAGGAAACGGAGCGGCGGTTTGCCTAGGTAGAGATCAACCACTAATAATCGCGGCGGAATGGAAAATATCACGACGGCGACAGAAGAGAGAACATAGAGGGCTAGGGTTTGGGGAGTGGAGAGAGAACGATGAATGAATATGAATCGAGTACCAACGTGGTGTTCTAAAAACTGATTTTATAAGGGCAAAACAGGTACTTCAAGTTGCTCGGGGGGTCTACCAAATTAAAAACCAAAATTTGGATTTTTGACTATGACAGAAAAATCAATAGGACCTCCTCATATATATTTTCAGAAATAGGAGGTATCACTCATTTACCCTAATTGGTTAATTAAATTAGCCAATTAAATTGTGTCTAAATTAAATTATATCTTGTCTTGCAAGACAAATCATTGAGATAAATATCAATTAATTATTGGCCAATATGATTGTTTCTTCTCTTTCAAGTTTTAAGATATAAATATCAAATTAAAAGGGCCAATCAAATCGCGCCACATCATCAAGAAGGTTTATCTAGAACTCTTATTCTACCACTATAAATAGGGAGCCTCCCTACACAATTCAAGACACAACTCAAGAGGAAGAAAAACCGTAGGAGAAATTCTCTCTACAATATTCAAGTCGTTCTTCATCAAATTCAAGGCACGTTAAAGTGTTTAATTCGAGATTACGGTGCTAAACCCTCGAATTAACATTATTAACATCAAATCAAGATCGAAGGGAGATTGAAGGGCCAAATCCATCAAGAACTCCAAGATCTTCAAGTCAAAGTTCATTGAAGTTTAGTGTTCGATCCGAGACTCAAGTCGCATGATCCTCGGAAATCGTTGTTCAAATTCAAAATCAAATTCGGAGAAGATCAAGTCAATGACCCGACTCCGAATTTTCAAAGTCAACTATATATTGTTTATGAGAGAAGAATCAGAGGATTAAATTAGAGTTTGTAACCCGCAATATTTATTTTTAATTCAATAAATAATCTTTGTGCAAGTTTTTCTTGTTTGTTTAAACCGCAGATAAGAATTTGTTGCTACAAATTTTGGCACACCCAGTGGGGACAATATCTACCTCTCATCTCTTCCCTTATTGAAGCTCTCGAACTAGCGTTCCTCGTGACAAGTTCCACTACTATGGAACAGCAAATTGCAACTTTAATATAGGCCATTGAGGGACTCGCAAAGCATGTTCAACATCGAGATTCTCAAATTGCCAAGTTGATAACCAAGATGCACAAATCCGATGCTAGTCAAGCTGTGGAAAGTCAGATAGAAGCTCAAGACGAAGTCGAGACATCCACAAAGCAACAACCAGTTGAAAACGAGAAGGCTCCAGCTCAAGAACTTCAAGTTTTTCCCGAAGGGCTGATTCATGTAGATCAAGTGATGACGCTGATCAGTGGAACTATCAAAGACAAGTTGGAAGGAAACTCGAAGTCGCCATCAACCTATGTCAAGCCATACACGCAAATGATTGATGATCTAAAGATTCCAATGGGCTATATACCTCCAAAGTTTCAACAATTTGACGGCAAAGGCAAGCAACATGTGGCACACTTCGTTGAGACTTGCAATGATGTCGGGACGTACGGAGATCACCTCTTCAAACAATTCGTCCGATCGCTCAAAGACAATTCATTTGATTGGTACATCGATTTTGGGGCAAACTCCATTGATGGTTGGAAGCACTTAGAGGAAGAATTTCTCAACCGCTTTTATAGCACTCGAAGAACAGTCAGCATGATTGAGCTCACCAATTCCCGCCAGTGGAAGAAGGAACCTGTCATCGACTACATCAACCGTTGGAGAAATTTGAGTCTTAATTGTAAAGATTGACTGCCTAAGACATCAGCTATTGAACTGTGCATCCAAGGAATGCAATGGGGACTCCGATACATCCTTCAAAGAATTCAACCTGAAAGTTTTGAGGAGTTGGCCACTCGAGCACATGATATGGAATTGAGCATAACTGCAAATGGAGTCGAAGATCCTTCATTCCAAAAGTCGTACCAGCTCAAAGAAGAACATGTTAAAGAAGAACAAGAAGATCATGAGGATGGGGGCAAGTCTTTGGAAGAAGCAATACCCTACGCAATATGACAAGTCAAATCAAATCAGTACTTCTTGGCACGAGTTTAAAAGGTCTACATATTCAAATTCAAATCAGTACTCCTTGGCATGAGTTTAAAAGGTCTACAAATTCAAGTTCAAATCAGTACTCATTGACACAAGTTTAAAAGGTCTACAAGTCCAAATCAAATGAAGTACACCTTGACACGATTTTAAAAGGTCTACATGTCCAAATGAAGTACAGTACTCATTGACATGAGTTTAAAAGGTCTACATGTCCAAATAAAGTACTCCTCGACACAAGTTTAAAAGGTCTACATGTCCAAATGAAGTACTCCTTGACACGAGTTTAAAATGTCTACATGTCCATATCAAATGAAACACTCCTTGACACGAGTTTAAAAGGTCTAAAAGTCCAAATCAAGTGAAGCACTCCTTGACACGAGTTTAAAAGGTCTACATGTCCGAATCAAATGAATCACTCATTGACACGAGTTTAAAAGGCCTACATGTCCAAATCAAATGAAGTACTCCTTGACACGAGTTTAAAAGGTCTACATATCCAAATCAAATCAAGGCTCCTTGATACGAGCATAAACTATCTATATATCCAAATAGAATCAAGGCTCCTTGATACGAGCATAAACTATCTACATATCCAAGTCGAATCAAGGCTCCTTGATAGGAGCATAAACTATCTATATATCCAAGTCAAATCAAGGCTCCTTGATACGAGCATAAACTATCTATGTACACAAGTCAAGTCAAGGCTCCTCAATAGAAGCATAAAATATCTATATGTCCAAGTCCAAATTAAGGCTCCTTGATACAAGCGTAAACTATCTACAAATTCAAGCCAAATGCTCATTCAGTACAAGTTTAAACAACATATGTTTTTCCATGCCCACATGAGTATAGAACGTGCATGACATCCCTCAAAAGGATATATTTTGAACTACGTTATGACTTGATCCCTTTACAGGGTACGTAGGCAACTTAGAATTTCTCTATGTTCAGTCATGATTTCAAAATATGTATGTCCTTTGCTAGATCAAAGCTGCAATTGAAGTTGGGCAATTACCGAGACTCATTCACTCCAAGACGCATTGTCCGTGAACAAGTCTCGAGGGGGCATTTGTAGACGCATAAAATTAATTAATTGGTTAATTAAATTAGCAAATTAAATTGTGTCTAAATTAAATTATATCTTGTCTTTCAAGGCAAGTCATGGAGATAAATATCAATTAATTATTAGCCAATAGGATTGTTTCTTCTCTTTCAAGTTTTAAGGGATAAATATCAAATTAAAAAGGGCCAATCAAATTGCGCCACATCATCAAGAAGGTTTATCTAGGACTCTTATTCTACCACTATAAATAGGGACTCTCCCTACACAATTCAAGACACAACTCAAGAAGAAGAAAAACCGTAGGAGAATTCTCTCTACACAATTCGGTGCCTTCACTTGCAGAATTTTTCAAGGTACGATACTGGATGTGGAACAAATACGTCTAGTCACTTTGTATTCCTTTTATTTTTTTCTCCTTTTTGTCTTGTTGTTCTGGTTTTATTAGGTATCCAGTTTATGTATATATATTAGGGAAAGTAGAATATTTTGAGTTAAGTCTTGAAGGAAGATTTTCTAATTTTTGAGGATCTTATAATGGGCATTATAAATTCTTAATTTGATTGTAATTCTTATTTTGAATTGGATTTTCTCCTTGAAAAGGGGATTTGTTGTAGTGAATTAGGTTAATTATGTAGTGGATTGCATTACTATTTTAGTAGATTTTGATATAATTGAAGTGGACTTTCTCTTTGAAAATGGGATTTGTTGGAGTGAATTTCGTTTAATTTCGTAGTAGATTACGTTAATACTTTTGTAATTGTTTTGTAGTGGATTAGGTTAATTTCATACTTGATTATGTTAATATTTTAGTGGATTTCGATATTTTTTGTAGTGGGTTTTGATGAGATTGTAGTAGATTTAAAATTCTTGCTTTGTAGACCGATTTTGTTTTGAATGAATTAAATTTACACGTTGTTGGCTTCTTTTTCTTTGGTTCAGGTTCTTGCACAAGCGGAGTGATGGCAACAAGTGGGGCGAGGTAGGGTGATGCTCGGGTGACTCTACTATTGCGATGAAATTCGTTTATTAAAGAGGAATTTTAGTGGATTTAGGCAAGTTTTTAGTGTATTTCGATAAAATTTGAGTGGATTTTCTCTTTGTATAGGGGATTTTTTGTACTGGATTTCGATATTTTTGTAGTGGTTTTTGATAAACTTGTAGCGCATTTCAGATTTTTGCTTTCAAAATGATTTTTTTAATCAATTAAATTGACACGTTGTTATCTTCCTTTTCTTTGTTTTAGGTATTTGAGCAGGCAGAGTGATGGCGGCAACGGTGACTAGGTTAGGTGATGCTCGGATAATTCTACTATTGTGCGGCGTTGTTTTTTTTTTTCTTCTTCTTTTATAAAAATAAAACAGACTAATAGTAATAGTTTTGTTAATTCAATAGTGTATTACATTAATTTAATATTGTATTACATTAATTTTGTAGTGAATTATTTTATTTTTATAGCATATTACGTTAATTATATAGTGGATTTCAATAGCTTTTTAGTGGATTTCAATTTGGTATTAAATACTGGTTTTCAATAGGCTTGTAGTGGATTTCAATTTTAAATGCTGGAAAAAAAATTAAAAAATAACAAATTTAAAAAAAAACAAAAAAAAAAAGTTGAAAATCGAAAAAAATCCATTAAAAAAAATGTCAAAATAAAAAAAAAATTTAAAAAAACAAAACCGAAAATCAAAAACTAAAAAAAAATGTTAAACATAAAAATCCAAAAAGACACCAATTGGGGTAATTTAGGTATGCTGTTATGGGAGGGGTTATCCCTGAAATGGGATTAAAAATTGGATTTATCCCTCTTACGAAATTAAAGGAGGGGTGATTTACATTTCTCTCTATGTGAGAGGCACTTTTCTCTCTATGTGAGAGGTTTTTTTTCACCATCCCAGCAGACTACAATCTCTCGATTCCAATTGCTTTCGGTGCTTGAGTCAGTAGATGTGCTAGGATCTCCGATCGTCGGCTTTACTTTTGATTTTTTATTGCCTTGCTTAGTCTGGTTTCTTCTTGGTTAGGGTTTCGGTTAGGTTTTGACGGCGCTTGTCATTTTCTTTGTTTCTTGCCTTATTTATAATCTTCATCTATCCCTCTTTCCGTTCTCTGCAGATCCTTCCGGTGATAGACTAAATCAGATCCTCTCTCTCTCCAGATCTACTACCCGCGGTTTTCCTCTTCTCGTTGCTATGAACTGCTTATTTTGGAATTGTCAGGGGATTGGGGCTCCCCTTACAATTCACACCCTCGGAGATATCATTCGTAAAAAAGACCCCACCCTAGTGTTTCTTTGCGAAACGAAGGCTGCACAACCGATGATTGAGAAACTGAAGAAGAGATGGAATTTGTTTGGTTTTGCGGTTGATTGTGTGGGCCGATCGGGAGGGTTAGCGCTTCTTTGGAAAAAGGATGCAGCGGTTCATTTGATTAGCTATTCCAACAACCATATTGACGTGGAAGTAGATAAATGAGGCACCGATGGCAAATGCAGAATTACCGGCTTTTATGGCTTTCCCGAGATTTCACGACGTTTGCTCTCTAGGGACCTCCTTCGCAACATTAGAGGCCATAGAAATTTGCCTTGGATAGTTGGTGGGGACTTCAATGAAGTCTTAAGTAATGATGAGAAGTTAGGGGGAATTCCCAAATCACCAGGTCAGATAGCGGCATTTCGGGAAGCTCTAGAGGAGTGCAGACTCACGGATTTAGGTTTCCATGGTGCTCCACACACGTAGTCGAACAACAGACACACACCGAACACAGTTTGTTGTCGGCTGGATAGAGTTTGTGCTACCCCTGATTGGTTCAACCTCTTTCCACATTCACGTGTGGACCACCTTGCTATGGCCGGCTCGGACCACATACCCATCCTCCTCACTGTGAAGGCTCGGCTGATCCCTGACACTCATAGATTACGACGCCCTTTTAGGTTCGAAGCGATGTGGATCAAGAAAGATGCTTGCGAGGAGATTATACGGCAAAATTGGGAAGGAGGCCTTTGTGCGGACCCAATACTTGACCTCATGCAGAAGAATGCAGATTGCAGCATGGCTTTAAGAAGGTGGAGTAGAGACACGACCCAGCTCCCTAAACGACAGATTGAGGCTGCCCATTTAAGAATTCACCGGCTTCAATGTGAGGAGCAAACCGCAGCCACCAAGGAGGAGATACAGAGACTAAAAATAGAGTTTGAGCGGATGTATGAGGATAACGATACATATTGGCGGCAGAGGAGCAGGATACAATGGATTAGGGAGGGCGACCGGAATACAAAATTTTTCCATGCGAAAGCTACGGCCCGAAAAAAAGGGAACCAAGTTTACGGAATGAGGGATAGTTCGGGGGTGTGGAGAGAGAATGTAGCGGAGATCGAACGCATTATTTCTGACTATTTCCAGCACATCTTCGCGTCCACCCAGCCGAGAGAAGAGGAAATCGATGAGGTTTTAGAGAACATTGAGGAGAGAGTTTCCGATGAGGCCTATCACCATCTTTCCAAACCTTTCACGGCAGAGGAGATAACCGGAGCCATATCTCAGATGGCTCCTTTCAGATCCCCGGGCCCTGATGGCATGCCTGTTATGTTCTATACTAAATACTGGCACATTCTTGGTTCGAATGTCATTGACTGCGTTCTAGATTTTCTCAACAATAAGAACACGCCCTCCTCTCTTAATTCCACATTTATTGTGCTTATCCCCAAGACAAAATGTCCTGAAAAAATAACTGAATACCGCCCAATCAGCTTGTGTAACGTGGTATACAAATTTGGGTCGAAAGTTCTTGCTAATCGTCTCAAACCTTTCCTCAACGAATTTGTTTCCCCAACCCAATCAGCTTTTGTACCCAAACGCCTTATCACTGATAATGTCCTTGTCGCCTATGAGATCAATCATTATATTAAATCTAGGTCTAGGAGCAAGACGAGTCACATGGCTATCAAACTTGACATTAGTAAAGCTTACGATCGGATTGAATGGCGTTATGTGAAAAAAGTTTTATGTCGTTTCGGCTTGCCTACGTCTTTGATTGAGCTGATTATGTTATGTGTTTCGTCGGTCTCATATTCATTTATTTTTAATGGTTCGCAGTTCGGTTTCATGAAGCCGGCGAGAGGCCTCCGCCAGGGCGATCCTTTGTCACCATACCTCTTCATTTGCTGTGCTGAAGGGTTGATTTCCATGATTCACAAGGCAACCTCGACCGGCGCATTACAAGGGGTTAAAGTGGCACCGACAGCTCCGATGGTAACTAGCCTTTGTTTTGCAGATGACACCCTCATCTTCTGCAAAGCAACTGAAGCTGGAGCGATTACTCTAAAAGGGATACTTGATAAATATGCTCGCACCTCGGGGCAGGTCATCAACTACGAGAAATCAACGATGACATTTAGCCCAAATTCCACAGTAGAGACAAAGAACTCCATTCACCAAATTATGGGGTTTGAGGTTGTTGAAAGACATGAAAAATATTTAGGGATGCCTGTAACGATGGAAAAAACTAGAAAAGAAGTGTTCAAATTCA
The DNA here is from genome assembly GCF_000504015.1 of Erythranthe guttata. The sequence goes on from NW_012193230.1 coordinate 428,495, forward strand.
TTCGAGATCGAATATGGGCAAAAATTCACGGGTGGGGCGAAAAACAACTTTCAAAAGCAGGAAAAAAGTGATGATTAAGGCTGTCCTTCAAGGGATTCCAACATATATTATGGGATGCTTTTTGCTTCCGATTGGGCTTATCCACGAGATGGAATCAACAATCCAAAAGTTTTGATGGGGTAACGGATCAGCACGAAGCATGGCTTGGATCGCTTGGAAGAAACTTTGTGTTTCTAAGAATTTAGGCGGTCTCGGATTTCGGGATATGAGGACTTTTAATGTTGCTATGCTTTGTAAACAAGTTTGGCGAATTATAACGGAGCCGGATCTCTTACTTTCACGAATTTTGAGGGCAAGATACTTCCCGCATCGTGATATTTTCCCGGCAGAATTAGGACAACGACCTTCCGCGACTTGGCGAACTATTTGGCAGGTGAGGGATCATGTGTTCGCTGGGCTTAGGAGACGAATTGGAAACGTCCAGTCGACGTCCATCTGGGACGACCCCTGGTTGAGTGGTGACGGCGGAACTAGGGTTTTTACCAAGAGACCGATTCATACTTCCTTCCCAGATAGCGTATCAGACCTCATCTATTCGGATTTGCACTCGTGGAATATTGCATGCATTGAAGAAAATTTATGGCCGGTCGATAAAAATCGCATACTAGATGTCCCCATTGGAAGCTCCAATGTTGAAGATCGGTGGATCTGGCGATTCACCAACCATGGAAAATTCACAGTACGATCTTGTTATCATCAAATTCTTATGTCACCATCTTCCAGGCAACGGGAGCGTAGGACGATGGCAACCTCATCAAGTGGAGCAGTTAAGTTCACATGGAAGAAAATTTGGAATCTCAAGATTCCACCCAAAATCCAAACATTCTTGTGGCGCGCATGCTCAGACATATTACCCACGAGAGCCGAGCTTTTCTGGAGGAAAATCGTCGATGACCCCTCTTGCAGGAGGTGCGGGGCTGCACACGAATCGTTCCTCCAAATTATCACTAAGTGTGGTGGATCGCATTTTATTTGGCAGCAATTCCCGTTTGCCGCTCTATCAAGCATTCCCACCTCTTCCACCGGTAGATGGACCGAGTGTATGCTCTCAACTTTGGCAGGTGAGGCTGGGTGTTTAGAGACTACCGTGATGTGGAAACTTTGGGATAATTGGAACCGGAAGATGCATGGAGAAGCGAGTATTTGGACCGAGGACGTAGTGAGCTGGTGCCAATCATACCTAGTGCAAGTGAGTCAAGGCAGTATGGAGAAAATGATGCTTCGAACAATCCAACACCCGTTCCATTGGAAACCACCGAATGAAGGAGTGGTGAAGATCAATGTGGACGCAGCATTCCCGTCGGGTGCGGAATACTACTCGGTGGCCTATGTCGCACGAAATAATCAAGGTGAATGCCTATGGTGGGGTGTCTACAAGATTCACGGGAGACCGAAACTTGTCGATGGTGAGGCGTATGCGGTGCTATTTGCACTAAGGAAAGCTCAATTAGCTTCATTGGAGAGGGTCATCATCGAAGGGGAAAACCTTCAAGTTATCACTACTTTGCGAAATAAAAACTCAAGCTCAGCCTCGTTCGGAGCCTTTATCGAAAGCTGTTTACTTATTGCGAGAGACTTTACTTTATGTAGTTTTGAATTTATTAAACGTTCGGGAAATTCTTTAGCGCATACTATTGCTATAAATCATGGTCATGCTTGTATGGAAGGGGTAATTCTTCCCATGAATTTGACGAATATCGTCTAATAATATTCTCATTTCTCCTCAAAAAAAAAAAAAAAAAGAAATTAAAAGAGGGGTTATCTCAAATAGCCCCCTCCATTTAAAATTATTTCCTAATAAGGAAAACTCTTTCATATATACAAAAAATTCTCCTAACTACTTGAAATCCTAATTTTGTCCAAATTTCACCAATTAAACAATTTTGACCCTTATTCTAATTTTAACCGCCACCGCATGTCAGCCGCTGTTGACTTTTTTATTATTTTTTTATGAATTTTTTTTTTCCGGCAGGTTAGCCGCGTTGAGCCTTGTTTACGGCATTTTTTTTTCATGAAAACTTTTTTTTTTCTGAACCTTTTTTTCCGGCTGGTCAGCCGCCGATCTCTGGCAATGACTTTTTTTTCTCGAAAAACTATTATCATTAATATCACTTGTCTTGGCTTGCAATATTGTTGTCAAAGACAGTAAACACAGTAATATTACTGTCGTAACTCCAATATTAATGTCTCAAACAGTAAATTGTTGTTAACACATTAATATTAATGTATTAATTAATTTTATCGTCCTGGCCTGCAATATTACTGTCCACAACATTACTGTTTGTGACAGTTATATAAGTAAATACTACAATTCGGCCTTCAATATTATTATCTCACACAGTAAGTAATTTAGGGGAAAAAATTTAGCAAAAAAGCAACGCTGGAGACTGGCGGTCAGTGCCAGTGACCGGCTGTGAGAAAAAATCAGAAAAAAAAAAAAAGTTTATAGGAAAAAAAAAAAAAAAAAAATCAACGCCGGAAAACTTGTCAGAAATAAAATTCAGAAAAAAAAAATTATTTTCTGAAAAAAAGAAAAATCAAAAAGTTGTGAAGAAAGTGGTTAATGAAGGGAAAATTACATTTTTCGTCCTCATACTTTACCCACTTTTTCAAAACTGTCCCTAAACATTTTGGAGTTACAATAGTAGTCCTTAATCATTCCATTTTTTGACAGAATTGGTCCGCCGTTTATTTTTGTTGTTAAGTTGGATGGAAAATGGCATGTGCCTCTCACATGCCTTCATTATACAACACTACATGAAAATGGACTTTTAACAAAACGCATTGCGTCTTGTTAAAACAGATTTTTCATAATTAAAACTTGATTGAAATTCAAAATTATATAAATTCCAAAAAAACAAAATCGATATATATTGTTTTAAAATACTTTAAGAAATATTCTTTAAACAATTGAAACATTGTTTTAAAAAAATGAAATATTGCTTTCAAAATCAAGATTTTCGGAATTCGAATGAAAACATTGTTTCAAAATAAAATAAAAATGCGATCCGAATAGGCGGGATAAGAAACCTCCATTTCAATCTTAACCCTAATTTAATAATGTAAAACTCGATAAATTGTTTCAAAATATTTTTAGAAGTATTGTCTAAAATAATAATATAATGTTTTAAAACCGGAATTTCTTGAATCCAAATGAAAATTATTGTTTTAAATAAAATAAAAATCTGATCGTAATAGGCGGGGTAAGAAAACTCCGTTCCAATTTTCACCCTTATTTAATAATCTAAAACTCAACATTTTTTTTTCAAAATAAATTCAAAAATATTGTTTAAAAAAATCATTATATTGTCTAAAAAAATAATGTTGTGTTTTAAATCGGCATTTTTGGAAATTGAATGAAAATATTATTTTAAAATAAAATAAAAATTCGATCAAGCTAGGCAGCATAAGAAAACTCCTTTCCAATTTTCACCCATATTGAATGATTTAAAACTCGACATATTGTCTCACAATTGGGATTTTTGGAATTGACTAGAGGTGAAAATTGGAACGGAGATTTCTAATTCCCCAATTCCTATCGGTTTTTTTTTATTTTGGTTTGAAAGGATATTATTTAGTTGAATTCCAAAAATGCCAATTTTGGAACAATATTTTAAATTTTTAGACTATATTTTGATTTTTTAAACAATATTTCCGAAACGAGTTGATTTTTTTGGAATTTACGCGATTTCGATTTTATATTAAATTTTAATTAAAAATAATAATTATAAAAATTATGTTTTAACAAGGCAATGCGTGTTGTTGAAAGTTTTCATGTAGGTGTTGTAAATTGAAGGCATGTGAGAGGCACATGCCATTTTCCATCCAACTTAACTGCAAAAATTAACGGCGGACCAATTCTGTCAAAAAATGGCATGATTAAGGACTACTATTGTAACTCCAAAATGTTTAGGGACAGTTTTGAAAAAGTGGGTAAAGTATGAGGACGAAAAATGTAATTTTCCCGGTTAATGAATGAAGTTAGAGTTTAATGGATGAAAGTGATTTAAATTATATCATGAGATGTATTTTAGAGAAAGGCATGGGATGAATTTTAGTTGGAAACTGTTTTTGGTCCGAACATATTTGCATTTAAGTCCTCCTCCTTGAGGTTATATGCAATTCGCTCCAAAAACTTTAACATACTAGAAGATAAAACAATTCATAATAGATTGGTAGACAAAATCATTATATTCAATATAAGGTAAATTACCAAAAAGCCGCTCACGTATTCATAATTACCACACACACCCTTTGATTTTTTTTGAGTAAATTCAAGTCCATTACAAGGAGAAGTGGGGGAGGGGGGGCTCGAGCCCTAGACCATTACCCTATTGGTTAAGACACACCCTTTGATTAGGTTGCCCTGATCTTTTAAAACAAAAGTATGAAATGTCTATAATACCCTCAATTAAGTTACATAAAACTTAAAAAAAGTTGTAAATTACACAACCCCTCCTGAAGTATGGTCTAATTGCCAAAGCACCAATTAGGTATCCATAATTACTAAAAGTATCTTAAGGTTTGATTCCATTTAACAATGACCCCCTACATGCTTAATTTCTTAAAAAGAAAATGGAAATTTTCTTTGAAGGTATACAAAATTCAATAGCCTCTTGTAGATTCCAGCGGCGGTGGTTAGTGATCGGCGGGGGTCTTCCGTGAATTTTTGGTGAACTTCAACACCCTATAGTTTTTTTACGGATTTTCAATTACATTTCAACAACTTTATGATAAAATTAATATTTATAATATCGATATTCTTATGTATTTTATTTTCAGTGAATTAAAATATAATTTTCAATTTTCGTCGATTCTGATCAAAATAATCTCATTTGGACTTTTTTCATTCCAATTTTTTTTTTTTTTTTCTGATTTTTTTAACGAACTTAGAATTACATTCCTGAAATTTTTATATAGGTTCTAAAGCTGAGAATTACGCCCCATATTTGAGAAGAGCTATTAGGTGGACCAATAGAAAATAATTAAATGAAAAAAATAATGTAAGTAGATGTAGTGAATCAAAATAATTTATACTAAAATTCGTAATATGGCCAAACACTCAAAGATCACAATTAACACAATCTTAAAGGACAAACATTACTCCTAAAACAAAAATGATAAACATTACAATAAACAAGGAGGGTTGTGTTTTTGTAATTTTCAGACTTATATCAAACGGTGTTAAGGTCAAAGCTCTTAAAACTAATGGCGAGGGCCACATTGAGACAATTTTTTAAGTACAAGGGGCAAATCGATGCAATTGAGAGTAGAAGGGGGTAAAGTGATATCGAACCAAAATACAAGGGGGAAAAGTGGAATTGACCCTTATATGAAAGCAAATTAGACTTTAAGTGTGTTTAGCAAATAACCCATAAAACAATTGAACATACATTTTTATTCTCTATACTCTTATGCATCATATCTTTCTTTTTTTCTTATGTGTTATTAGATTATAAAAATAAACCCGAATTAAAGAATATAATCCCTTTTCAAATTAAAATCTGAAACCATTTTAATTATTTTTGAATAAATTTTCAGTTATATATCCTCTAAAAAAAAATGAAAGGAATGTTGTCCCTGAACCTCCGCCGGTTTACCGTTAATTCTCCGGCGTTGACTTTTTGTTTTTTGCAGACCATTGACCCGCTGCGGTCAAAACCCGGTCTCCAGCGTTGATTTTATTTTTCATCCTTTTTTTTTTACCAGAAACACTTCTTGTCTGGTACAAACAAACAGTAACATGACTGCGTTTGACAGGTACTATCTACTATATTGCCGTCTAACACAATAATACTATTATCTAACACTATAATATCAAAAATAATTAATATTACTCTAACATACAATAATATTAACAACAATATTATTGTGTTGCAAAATAATATTATTGTGTAACACAGTAATATTATTATGTTAACCGGTCAACACATCCAAAAAAATTAATAGTATTGTGATTGACAGTATTATTACTTAATAGTACAATAATATTATTGTGTTTACCGCAGTATTGACCGGCCGCGGTCAGCGGCTGGAAAATTGTTTCCAAAAAAGAAAAGAGTTATCACCGCATGAGACATGCATTGACCACCGGTCAGCGGCGACAAAAAAAAGAAGAAGAAAAAGTCAAAATAAGATTTTATGGTCAAAATTGGTGAAATTAAATTTAATTCATGGTTTACTACTATGAATTAAGTTTAAGAGGAAACATGCAATCCCCCTCAAATGGAAAATATTATGAGTAAAACCCATTTGAGTTTTAAAACTTTTGCCCACACCCACATTCCAATCTTAATTAGTGGAAACCCCTTTTCCAGTCATGATAAGACGTAATTACCCTTACCAGCAGTTTATAAAATAAATCAAATATATATTTATAAAATAATTTCATAACCATTTCCTCTTTTGCAGTTGTGATTTCAGTGGGCCTGATATTCACACCTTGATTTTCTCTTGATTCTGTAGGCCTGAGTTCATTAGTCGCGGACGCAAGTCAATTTGGGTGAGATCGGCGTGTTTTGTCGTCGTCTTTTATCGCTCTGTGTTTGTTTCTTGAAGGAAAGCTGTGTGGAAAAAGTTAGAGATTATGGATTTTTTTTTTTTTTTTTTAATACGGATTATGCTGTTTGGATCGTAAGTTTAAGCGTTTGTTTTTTTTCGAACAAAATGTTATGGTATTTTGTGTCGTCCAAGGTGTATGCAAAGAATTGTTACTACTCGATTTACAGAGTATGCACGTTTGCAAAGGGTTGTGTGTGCTTTAAATGTTTTTTTTTTTTGCGCTACTTGAAACTTAGCGTCACGTTTCAATTTTTTTTGGAGTGCGACAATTGAATTACAAGATTATTCAGTTGTAGTGCAGTGTATTTTACAGAGTAGTCATATTTGACAGAGTAGCCATGTTTAATATATTAGTCATATTTGTCCTTTTTTTTTAGTGCTGCATATTATGTCGTCCAACATGATGGTTGTGTTGAAGTACGGAGGGTCGTTTGGGGTGAAGATATGCCAAGCTAATCAAACAGAAGATTAAGTGCAGTCGATGCAACCGAATTGGCTACCACAACCGAAAAAAACATGTTCAATGGCCATTGTTGGGAGATCACATTAGTTATTGTTTTATGTTTTTTAATTATTTTTAATGATTAAGAATGGCTTTTATTTTTTTCATGATGGATAATGTGATTTGAGTGTTTTATTTTCCTGGCAGCAGCACACATATGTAGTCACTTTATCGTTTTTCAGAGTATATTTGATTATTTGATTTTCACGTATTATGGCTTGATTTTACGCAGAGTTATGTTTTTTTTTTTTTTTAGTCATTGTTTTTCTGTTTACAATGTATTTTGTTATTAATGTTGCAAGCTTTTTCAAGTGCTGATTACTTGTAGTCATTTTCTGTAGTCACATAACGCAGAACCTAGTCACATAATAGTGATATTCCCACTGTCCTGTTCAGTACATTGTTATACAAACCGTAGTCACATAATAGTCATATTCCCAACCGTAGTCACATAATAGTCATATTCCCACTGTCTTGTTCAGTACACTGTTATACAAACCGTAGTCACATAATAGTCATATTCTCGCTGTTTTGTTAAGAATCATGCTTCTACTGTCAGTTAATTCCCACTGTCCTGTTAATTACACTGTTTTACAAAAGCACAGTTAGGGGTGTTCAAAAATCCGCCAAACCTGACCCGCCCGCCCGACCCGACCCAACCCGCCTGCAACCCGCGTGTTTTTCTTTTAAAATTCTGCATAGCAGTTAGGGTATCTGCCACCCAAATTATTTGGGTAGGATTTCGGGTTTAAATAAAAAAAAACCGCCCCACAACCCGACCCGCCCATATATATATATATATATATATATATATCTCCCA
>NW_012193230.1:437017-470789 GCF_000504015.1 Erythranthe guttata
TAGAATATTTTACGCCTCCAGCCCCAGGCTTCATCCATCTCTCAACAAGAACAATCGTCTGTAGTTTGTGTTCACACCATTCTCATTCTTTCTTCCATTTTCTTTAATTGAAGAAGCCCTTTGTTTCGACAACTCTCAAGCTTCACATAATATCATTCTTCCTTCAATTTTAATTCAATCAAAGAGGTCCAACTATACCTTTAATTCAAAAAGGTAAAATTTCATTCCTATTTTTTTAGTTTATGTTGTTGTATTTGTAGATTTATATAAAATTGAAAATTTGAGATGAAATCATGCATGTGTGTGCTTAATCACGAAAGCTCACTGTTTGTATTTTAATTTTGTATCTTTCTCATCTATACCCTTTAATGGGTCATTGTCTTATCCTATTATAAATTACAGAAGCCTAAACAAAGTTTGTTAATTTCTGATTTTATATTCTTTATGTTTTTTTACTATTCAGACGGAAGATGCAAATAGTCCTATTGAACCTCATGAAATTAATTCCAATTCTCAAGAAGGTCCTTCTGCAGCTGCCAAATCAAATGTCAAACCACCTTCTCGGCCTATCCGGTAGAAGCCTTGCCCTTCGAGGATAAGAAAAAAAGTTTCAAACAAAAAACTGATTCCACCTAAAGAACACAAGCCTGAAGGAGCTGGAATTGGGAACAGGCAGAACTCATGGGTGTGGGATCATTTTGAAAGGTTTGAGGAAAATGGGAATCCGAGAGCTTCGTGCAATTATTGTAGTCAAGATTATGCAGCTCACCCCAAATAACATGGCACCGGTAACCTGATAAACCATTTGCAGCTTCAGTGCATGAAATATGCTTTCAGACTTGTTGACAAGAAACAAAAGACACTTGTTTTAGAGCCTACATATGGAAATGGTGTTTCATTGCTTACTCTTAAATCTGTAAGTTATAGTTACGAAGATTGTAGGTTGAAATTGGTTGAAATGATTGTTCTTGATGAGCTTCCTTTCAAAATCGTGGAGGGTGAAGGATTTAGAAAGTATTCAGCTTATTTACAACCTAGATTTATACTTCCAAGTCGAATGACTGTTGCTAGGGATTGCATGAAACTCTATTTTGATGAAAGAAAAAAAAACTTAGAAGTCTTCTAAAGTCTGAACGTATAGGTCTTACGACCGATACATGGACTTCAATTCAGAATATCAACTATATGTGTCTCACAACACATTGGATTGATAAAGAATGGTATTTGCAAAAGAGAATTTTAAGTTTTTGTGTTATCCGTGACCATAAGGGTAAAACAATTGGTAAAATGATTGAAAATTGTTTGTTAGATTGGGGGATAGATAAAATATTGACTATCACAGTTGATAATGCAAGTCATAATGATGGCGCAATTAATTACGTGAGGAAGAACACTAAAGGTTGGAAAACTAAAGAACACTAAAGAACACTAATTGTTAGATGTTGGAACACTAAAGAACACTAATTGTTAGATGTTGTGCGCATATTTTGAATCTCATTGTGAAGGACGGTTTAAAAGAACAAAATGATTCAATTATAAAGATTAGAAATGCCATTAGATATGTGCGCTCATCTCCGGCTAGGCTCCAAACGTTTAAAAAATGTGCAGAGAGAAAATTGCTAGCAAAAGTTCAGTTTGTCTTGATATTGAAACTAGATGGAACTCTACTTATTTAATGCTAGAAGCGGCTGCCAAGTTTGATAAAGCGTTTGAGAGGCTAAGAGAAGATGACTCAAGCTATCGTATGTACTTTGCTTTGGGTGACAAAGATAATGATGATGGGGACCGAAATCCAAATTTTGGGGAAGAAGAGAGTTATGAAAGAAGAAAGGTAAAAGATAGAAAATACATTGGCCCGCCCGATGAAGATGATTGGAGTATTGCGAGAACTTTTATAAAGTTTTTAAAACTTTTCTATGATGTTAGAGCAAGTCCAACGCAGGGACCAAATGAAGCATTAAATGGCATAACTGCCAATTTGATGCCTTTAGTATGAATTTATCTTCTCCAACGCAGTAATCATACCCAAACATTTTTTTAATTATTCAGGTGTTGGGGTGTATAAATACACCCCTCCACTTCAAATAACAAAATTTAAACACCACCCAACCAACACCAACGGTCATATTTTCAGAAGGAAAAAAGGCCCAACGGTCATATTTTCAGAAAGAAAGAAAGAGGTAAAATCTATATAATCTGAACCTACCTTTGAATAATCTTCATCCCAACGAATCACTATTCTGCATTTCTGCTTTCCCCATTTTTGTTCTTCAAATCAAGGTATTTGAAAAAAAATTGTGGATATACTGAGAAAAAAGAAAGAAATGTGAGGGAAAAAGAGGATAGTTCTGCGATGAGTGAAATAAATTAGGCAGAGAGAGGGAGAGGATTTGAGAGAGACCGAATTCTTTTTCTTTTCTTTTCCTTTTTTTGCCTTCTTTAGGAACTAGAGAGATGAAGTGAGAGGGGAGAGAGGCGTATGTTTTAGGGTTAGGAGGAGCATATTTGTTTAGATATATTGGGCTGAGTTGGGTTGGGAAGTGGGATTTTAATAATTAATTTGGGCTTTGGGTTGTTTAGTTAAAATAATTTGAGGATTAGGCTTGGGCAATGGTTGGGCTTATACTTGGTTTGGTTTAATTGTATTTATTTATGTTTTATGATTTATAATTATTTTTTATTTTGTTTGTTTGTTTTTGTATTGCAGATGAACTCCGATTACTATGGAAATTTCACCAATCTCCTCAATGAAGACTCACCCTTATATGATGAAAGCTATGATGTGAATCCAACTGCACAACATGAAAATATTGTTAGTGCTAGTGCTTCGAGTAGACAAAAAAGATCATCAAATTTTACTTGCGAGGAAGATATTTGTCTTGTGTCGGCATGGCTACATAAAAGCAAAGATGCTGTTCATGGAAACAAACAAGCATCTACTGGATTTTGGAAGAGAATTTATGACGAATTCATAATCAATTGCGGTCAAGGAGGACGTAGTGAGCAAAGCATAAAAAATCGTTGGCGAGAAATTAACACCCATTGTGCAAAGTTCATTAGTTATGTTAATCAAATCAACAATAGGAATCAGTCTGGTCAAACAGATCATGGGAGGGTACATGTATTTCCTTCTCTTTTCATATATTTAAATTATATCGATATTATTGTTAACATTTGAATATTTTGTGTCATAGGTGGAAGAAGCAAGAGCACTATATTTTACCAACAATGATAGAAAGCCATTTAAATTTGAACACTGTTTTGATATTCTAAAGCATGAGAAGAAATGGCTTGATATTTCGAAAAAAAATAAGCAAAGAAATACTTCTTCTATCAACCTTAAAGGTACTCAAATATCATCGGAAGATAACAATAGTGAGCATTCGGCCAATAAAGATCGGCCTTTGGGTAAGAAATTGTCCAAGGAATCACAACTCAAGAGAAAACAAGGCATAACGGATGGTGGAAGCTCATCCAGAATGTCACATACCGATGAGCGTTGGGAAGCAAAGATGGTAATAGAACGCGAAAGATATGATCAACGCGAAAGGCTCATAACAATACAAGAAAAATGCAATACGTGTCGACGAAGAGTGCAAACAAATAGATGAAGAGCGTAAACAAATTGACGAAGGGAGTAAACGTATAGAACAAGAGCGCGTAGAGATGGAAATTATGGCCAAAGACACTAGTGGGATGGAAGAGATTCATGCAGGTTATTGGAACAAGAAAAAAATGGAAATATTGAGAAATAATGGTTTAATATAATTGTTTATTTATGTATTTTGCATTCTAGGTAGGAAAATTGGTTTTAAGTATTTTTCGTTGAGTAGGATAATTGATTTTAAGTATTTTCCATTGCAATTTAATTGGTATTGTACTTTTGTGTTTTATCTATAATAAAAAAAATTATTGTAAATTATTGTTGGGTGATTAAAAAAATTAATGACAAGTACCAATCAAATTTAAAGATATAAAATAAGTTACAATACAATACAACAAAAATAAAGTAAAGAAGACGGACATTATTCCCAATTGATAATTTAGACTAATCTTGACCGTGTAAATCCCATAAATGCTCAACAAGATCACGTTGGAGTTGGGAATGAGTGGTATGGTCTCGGATTTGGTGATTGATTTGAATAAACTCTCTAAACTCATTTGTTTGTTCGCGTGAAGGTATAACATTTGGAGTTGGAAAATCAAAATCAATGGAACATGTGCCATGTTCATCCTCAATAACCATGTTATGCATTATAATGCATGCTTTCATTATATTAGCTAGTGTCTCCTCATCCCAGAATCTTGCTGGTCCATGCACTATATTATAACGAGCTTGTAGTACCCCAAAGGCCCGTTCTACATCTTTTCTCGCAGCTTCTTAGGCTTGTGCAAAATGCTTCGCCTTTAAACTTATTGGAGCAGGTATTGTCTTAACAAAAGTAGCCTACGAAGGGTAAATACCATCTGCTAGATAATAGCCCATATGATAATTATGTCCATTGACAATAAAATTGACCGGAGGTGCAAGACCGCTGGTCAATGCTGAGAAGACATGAGATCTTTCTAAAACATTAATATCATTGAGCGAGCCTGGCATTCCAAAGAAGGCATGCCATATCCAAAGATCTTGTGAAGCAAACGCCTCCAATATAATAGTCGGTTTACGATAATGACCAGAGTACATACCTTGCCATGCGGATGGACAATTTTTCCATCCACAGTGCATGCAATCGATACTTCCAAGCATTCCAGGAAATCCACGTTGCTCGTTGACTTGGAGCAATTGAGACAAATCATCTTCATTTGGTGCTCTTAAATATTTTTCAGCGTAAAGGGCAACAATTGCTTTCACAAAATGACGTAGGCTCTCAATAAAAGTGCTTTTACCTATGCGTATGTGGTCATCCAGAAAATCTGCTGGAACTCCATAAGCAAGAATTCTATATCCAACAATTACCTTTTGAAGAGATGATAAACTGGGGATCCCTACTGCTTCCTTTTTTTGGACCAAGTAGGGATCGTATGCTTCAACACCAGAAAGAATTCTACAAAATAGAGGTCTGTGCATACGAAATCTTCTCCTAAAATAAACACCATGATATACAGGATTATCAGAAAAGTAATCACGATAAATTCTATTATGACCTTCACCTCTATTGCAATTAATGACGCATCTACCAGAAACTGAACCACGGCGATGTGTGCGTTGTCTTTCTCTCTCAACTTCCTCCTCTTCTGTTGCTTCTACGAGCATCTCGAGATCATCAGAATCAGAGTCGGACAAGAAAGTTGTTAAAACACCTTGATTACGATGCATATTGAAATAAAGATGAAGATGATAGAAATTGTGGATAATAAAACCTGTGAACCAATGCGATATTTAAAATGTTTGATATAGATAGGAAATCCTATCGGATATCTTAACATCGAATCAACATCTAACACGTTGCAATAAAAAATCTTATCGGATATCGTAACATCGAATTATAAACTAACATGTGGATAAAAAAAAATTATTATCGAAAATCTTGACATCGAATTATAAGCTGACACGTAGCTATAAAATTTGGTTACCATTTAGTTTATTTTAAATAAATTTTTAATGTATATTAAATTAAATGTTTTAACATAATTTAAAGGTAGTTTACATTAAATAGTTGAATTTAAGATTACTTTTTAAATTTGATTATTAATTTGATGTTTGATGGTTGGAGTGGAATTTTTTTAATGAGGTACCAAAGTACTGTAGCAGGTACCAAATAGTCATTTGATGCTTCAATTTTGCTTACTAGCCTTGGACTTGCTCTTACTTTGCAATTTTCTGGTACTTTGCATGTAACATCTAATATATTTTTTCAAGAACTTGTTGTTGTCCAAACTTTGTTGTTGTCCAAACTAGATTGAAGTCTTTGTCTAAACACTCTGATCCAAAAGTATGTCTTATGGCACTTGAAATGCAGAAAAAAATCAAGAAATATTGGGAAAGTCTTGATAACCTGAATTTTCTTGTTTATTATGCCACTGTATTGAATCCACGCTATAAATTGAGGTTTGTGAGGTTTTGTCTTAATTAAGTTTATGAGAATAACACTACATCGGCTAGTGTTATGGAAGAGCAGGTGAAGAAATTGTTGATTCGCTTGTACGAGTATTATCAAAATTGTTCTCCCTGTCAAAATTCTCAAAGTGGGGCTGCTATTTCAAGTCAGGCTCCAATTGAAGTGATGGACATGGATGATGATGTCGAGTCACGTAACTCTCTAGCTTTTCAATTTGCAAAACAAATGAAGAAAGATACATGTGTGCAGAGTAAGTCATAACTTTCTCGATATTTAGAAGAGAATTGTGAAAACAGTGTTGAGTCTTTCGATTTATTGAGGTGGTGGAAGGAGAATTCTATTAGATTTCATATTCTCTCTCAATTAGCTAGATATGTTCTGGCTATCCCCGTCTCCATAGTGGCATCCGAGTCAGCCTTTAGTACAAGTGGTCGTATTCTTGATCCATATCGAAGTTCTCTTAATACTGAAACGGTCGAGGCTCTTGTATGTTTGCAAAGCTGGTTAAGATCAAAACCTGTCACAATTGATATCCATGAACTCTTGAGAGAAGTATCTATTAAAGTGGAGAAGTATGATGAAATTATAAAAGGTAAATCTTATTTTAATTGTGTCATAATCATTTCAATGTAAAGTTATTGATTATCATATATTTGTGTGAATTTCAGAATTTGGCAGTTGCAGTATTTCAAGTGCAAAATGACTAGCCGCTGATTGTCGACAATGCTGGTAAAAGATTCGTTTTTCATGTAGTTTTCTTTAATTGCTTAAAGTTATTTATGCAATTTTAACAAATTGTTAGTTCTGTTTTTATATGACATGGAATAAACTTTTAAAGTTATTTATGATAATTGTGTTGGAAATTTTTATTTCCTATAAACTTTTATTCGTCATTTAACATGGAATAAAAAAATATTTGTAGGTAATCAAGGTAAATGCAACCAGATTTTGATATTGTAGAATGATTGAAGAATGAAGAAGTGTTTTTGGGTGTTTTAGATTGCTTTTGATTGTTCTGGACTCTTTTTTTATTTTTTTTTGAAGTTTATTTTGATTGACATACAGTACTTGTTTTTGGGCTTTAGGATTTGGTTGTTTGGTTTTGTCTCATTTATCCAGATATTCTATTTATAATATGAAGTATTTTTTGCATTAATTATATATTTGTTTAACCCGCCAACCCGCCATGTTTAAAAAAAACCCAAATTGGGCAGTTTGCAATCGTAAGTGACGGCAGGTGCAATTTGCAATTTTATGAACCCGCCAATATCGGTTCAGGTTGATTTTTTTCAGAAACCCGCCCATCCCGCCCGTGTTCACCCCTACCTAAGCACAGTCACATAATAGTCATATACAAAACAAGTTAAACCGTGCACATATACCAAACATGACTGTTGTCCCAAAAAATGTTTGTATACAAAAGTAAATCTCCCCCAAAACACCATGGGAAACTAATTTGGATCTACGCGCATTAAAAATAGATTTGGATTTTTCCTACTGTACATACAAAATGCTTGCCAAAATATTAGGTTTAAGTTACACATACTAACCAGCGTCGAGCTTCATAATGTCACGAGGATTGGGTCCTCGTTTGCGTTTTGATGATGCTTTCTTCTTCATTTTCAGGATGTAGATTTTGAATGTAACTACTGTTACTCAACTCCTACCAGTACATGACTAGTAATGGGCGAGGGGATGGACGATGTTGTACCAAATGTGTTCGATTTGGTATGTGACTGCAGTTTCGAAGCGAGGGAGTTTTCGATTTTGGGGGAGATTTCACTTCTTTGCGTCTTCTTCAGCGTGATTTCTGTGATTTGATTTTTTTTGTTTTTTTTTTAATTTTTTATTTTGGAGCAGTTTTTTTAGGGAAAGCATATAATTAATGCTAATTAGTCGGGATTTAGGTGCCCACGTTATTAGGGATTTCGAAAATACTGGATAATTATTAAAAAACGTGATAGTTGTTGCAAGGGTAAAATTGAGAATAAATATTTTAGGGGTTTATCACAAAGGAAGAATTATGGTATGGACATATCACCATTTCTTATCTATAGGAGGGGGTTATTGCTAATGACCCCTAAGTTTAAAGGGTTTGTAGTAATTTTGTCATATAAATATCAGATTTAAAGAGAAAAAAACAGATGACGTAGATTAATAGGGGCTCTTTGAGAAAACCCCCCATTACTTCTTTTAATAGGGAGATACCCAAAATATTTTGCTCCATTTGAGAAAAGTCCACACCCAATTAAACATTTTATTTGATGTTATGAAGTACTACTTGTTGAATGACCATCTCAACAAAAAGTTTAACCGATTAGTGAAATGTATTATTTATTATTAATATCTCCAATACATCCCCTCAAGTGCAGATGAATTACATTTGTAGCCTTGCACTTGAAATATTTGAAATGGGTGGCAGTAGGATTCGAACTCAGGACCTTTCATTTGGCTTGACTTTGATACCATATCGAATGACCATCTCAACAAAAAACTGAAGACATTAGTGAAATATATTATTTAATATTAATATCTCCAATACTACTTTTCTTTTCTGATAATTATTGTAGGATCATATGAATATGTATGCATTGTCATCTTCCAACAATTCATTATGGCCAACACAGATGTAAAAACTTGCCTGATAGGTTCTAAAAGGCAATATCTTTGGTCAAAATGCAGAGTAGCCAAATATGAACTTTATTTCTCTAAAATAAAACAAAAAATAAAAAAATTATATGGGATTTATTGCGCTATCTACATATGTGTTTACTCTAATTGTTATAAAAAAAAAAAGGGAAAGTACAGTTTGCACCCTTGAACTATGTGTGTTGTCACAAACACCCCCTTGAACTACAAAACGTAACAAAATGGCCCCTCCGTTTCAAATCCGTTTGTGTATGATGATGTGGCGAGTTGACTTTGTCCTTTTTTTTAATTACTTTTGTAGCTGCAACATATTTTGACCTTTTTACCCTCAATATGCTACATCTGTATCTCTCTCTCTCTCGATATACTGTATACATCCACGTTCTTGTATGAACGCACATGTTCTTATAATAAATATTTATAAATATACATAATTTAATTACAAAATAAATTAATTATTTAATTCATATTTTACCAATAAATACACTAAATTAAACCAAAACAAAATTAAAAATATTGTCAAACTTTGCCTCCAAGTACCCCAGATCAGTTAATCAATATTTCTATTCTCTCTCTTGCGAACTTTGATATCCGATATTTATGTTGGTGTTGGATCCCATCAGAAAATAATTACAGAAATCAACGCTATTGGTTAGCCATTCGTCGGTGGTGGTTATCGACGGAGACAACCAACGCCGGAATTTCGTCGGCGATTTGAGAAGGTAACAAAAGGCGTGGGACATGATTGTGTGAGCGCTGCCTAGGAGGAATCCTCCCATGCGCTGTGATAGTAAACGACGAGGGGCAGTTTGGATGCCGGAGCGGGGAAAAAATTCGTCGAGGGGAGATACAAGGATGAATACTCCCCTATGATAGTAAACGACGAGGGGCAGTTTGGATGCCGGAGCAGGGAAAAATTCCAGCGAGGGGAGATACGAGGATAAATCTTCGTTGGTGGGAATGTGTTTGCTGGGGACCGAAGATTTGGGATCGGAAGAGGCGGCGATTGGGGGAAGAATCCCGGCCGACGTGTGATGGAACCATTGAAGTTTTGGGTTTATTCGAGGTGGGAAGAAGCGTGCCCATTAACATTAACTCAGTGATACCATTGACATGTTGAAGAAGAGAAGAAGAAAGAATTGACTAGTCTAACTTTTTAAATTAAATACATTTAAGGGTAATTAAGTAATTGCCCAGAAAAACTAACGGTGTTAATTTTCTAACGTTTGACCAAAAATCGGAGGGGCCATTTTGTTACGTTTTGTAGTTCAGGGGGTGTTTGTGACAGACCCCATAGTTCAGGGGTGCAAACTGTAGTTTCCCCTAAAAAAAATACAAAAGTAATTAGCGCTACCGCAACCTAAGAAAACACTTTTTTATTCTCTAATTTTCACTTTTAAAATACTATCTCGTGCATTGCACGGGAAAAAAAATACTAGTATTATTAATATTATAAAAAAAATCGGCCTATACTGCAATTTTTGTTTAACTACCCCTAAAATCACACAATTTAGGGGGTTGCGTGCTAAACAAAAATACATTATAGAGGGTTTTCCTAATATTCATAACACGATAACTTCTTTAGAATTTGTTTAAGATTGAAAATTATACACACTTGGAAAGATCGGTCGAACGCCTATGTGCCAAGCAATAAAACACACATTACAACGTTACATGGACCATTACAAGAATTATCATAATAATCATAAATGAATTATTCTTTATGTCTATATTTTTATATGTATATAAATCCAAAAATATTCGTATTACATCAGTAATAAATTATAAGGGAAAATACAGTTTGCACCCCTGAACTATAGAGCTAGTTACAAACACCCTCCATAAACTACAAAATTTATCAAATTAGTT
Organism: Erythranthe guttata; assembly: GCF_000504015.1. The sequence continues at coordinate 447,598 of NW_012193230.1, forward strand.
CATAACTTTAATTGACAAATGTTAGATTTTTAACACCGTTAATAATAATGAGCATTTACATATTTACCCTGATTATTTTGATGCTGCAAACTGACGTGCTATCATCACCAAGAATGTAATCATCTCCCTCTCAAATCTCAATAGAAAACCAGAACCCTCTGTAAGCTTAACGAACACCAGCCCCTGCCCCAAAAAGTGGCATTCTCACTGCAATTCGATCACTCCTCCGACGCAGAAATTCTTGGATCATACTCCGCGTTTCTTCTTTCCTGATTTCTATGAAAGGTATGGCTCTTCGTTTTGCCTTTTCTGCGTTTATATAAATTTTGTGTGGCGTATAGGCATTCGTGGTGGTGATTTATTTCTCTATTTTATGTTTGTGGGTTTTGGTAACATGATCATGCTCTGGTTTTTGAATTTCAACGTGCTGACGTGTTGTTGAATATTGTTATGATAAGTTTTGATTTCGGTTTCTTGTCGGGAGTTTGTTTCTACGATTCTTGATTACCTTTGAGTTTTTTTTTTTTTTTTTTTTTTCTTTTAATGTTTTGGTGTAACCATTACTTGGTGAAATTAACTGTGTAAGAAAAATTGTGATGAATTATAGGAGGAATATTTAGTCTTTCAATTCTTTAGTTATCGGTGCGAATTTTTATTTTTATGTTTTTGACTTGTTTGTTGAGTAATTTCATGGAAGTCCCAGTTGATGTGTTGATGTTGTATCTAATTTGTTTTCTTTGTTCTCCAACTATTTTATACATTTCTTAATTTCTTTTCCAATTCTTGTTTTTCATTTTCTTTTGGCAAAACTTGTTGGGAAAAACCAATTGATTGTTTAAGATGTGAAAAAGAAAAGTTCAACCCGCGACATCAGCAAAAACGAACGGACTGGCAAATGGAGGGACCATTTTGTTACGTTTCGTAGTATAGGGGGTGTTTGTGACATGTCCCATAGTTTAGGGGTGCAAACTGTACTTTTCCCTAAATTATATTTACAAAACAAAAAATGCTTTTTTTTGGAATTTAATATATTAATGGGGTGAAGATTGATACTTTCATAAATTGTTTCTTTCAAATATTCTATTACAATTAATATTATTTAAAATATATTCAAATCTAATATAAAGATCAAAACAAAATTTATTTAATAAATAGTTTTATATTAATTTTTATTTCAGAGTGACGTATTTTTTTTTTTGAGTAATAAGAGTGAAGTATTTTAAACATTATAGTAATTGTTCACTTAAAAAGTATCAGAGGAAGATAAGTTTGACAATTATAATGGTTCTCGTACTTTGTACGTCATTATGAAAATATCAAGAAATTATATTTTTAAGGGGTGATTACAAATAAGCCCATCAATGGGTACTTATTCATAAAGAGATTCAGACAAAAATCTCATTTACCAATAAGTCCACACATGGTCCAGATTTTTGTAAAAGACTAAAATAGCCCCTTATGCTTTAATATGCTCCAATTTCATCCTTAACTTAATTTAACCTTAATTTGACCCCAAATTTCACAAATTATTCAATTTTGACCCGGTGTTAATATTGTTGTGATTGACAGTCATATTAACTATATTACTGTTAAACACAGTAAAATTAACTAAACTACAGTTTAACACAGTAATATTGCTATATTAATCTAGCACAGTAATAATTTTCTCTCGAATAATAAGCGGCTCTCTCTCGATAGTGTTTCTCTCTTCTAATGGCTCATCGGATATCGCCAGATTTGTAACCACCGCCCTTCGTGTTATATGGCTAAAATAGGTTTTCCTTTGTCAGTTGAAATTCATGATTGTATTTTCTAATTGCTTTCTAAGTGATTTGTGTTGGTTAGACGTATATCATGTTTTCGTCTTGTTTTTTATTCGGCAACTGCATTCTTTTTTGGTTTTTGTTTTTTTTTTTTTCTGAAAAGTTATTGCTTAGTTAAAACTTGTTTACTGTGATAGTCATTTTATGACTCAAAATAAATAAAAATATTGAAAATAATTATAGAATTAAGGCACGAAATGTGGTGTCGTCCATCTGTATGTTGTTTAATATTGGAATTGACTTTGTCCACTGTGAATACATTGTTTGTATTATGTAAAGGCAATGCCCATATTATTTTGTATTGGTGGGTGTAGGGATTGTACAATTATTTTTTCTTTCTTTTTTTCTTTTTTCTACCGTTGCTATTGCGTTTATGGATCCAGCAGTGAAATGGATTTCAAGCCCAAGAGCAAACACCACACCATGTCGCTCGAAATGACGCTCGTCGGCTTTGTTGGTGGTAGTGTTGCACTTTTTCTAGGACATAATAGTGGATTTATGTTTCGAATAGTGGATTTACAAATAGTGGATTTACGAATAGTGGATTTACGTTTCGAATAGTGGATTTAGGAATAGTGGATTTACGTTTTCGTCTAAACAAAATATAGATAATTGAGCAGGAAGTTCGTCTCAACAAAATGCAGAGTGATTTTCGTGCTTTTCTAATACAATTTTGCAAACATTGTGTGGTTTCATAATGTTTGTGGTTTATGGGTGTTATTTACATAATAAAAAAAATGTATGTGCTTTTGAATAATGTGGTTTTGATTAATGCAATAATGGTAACTATTTTTTAAGGTTTCTAGTTATAACAAACACCACTTAATTGTAAAACACCTAATGGGAATTTTATAGCTGATTTGCGTCTTGCAGGACTCAATCCGCAAGAGAGGTGATGGAAGGACTCAATCCGCAAGAGAGGTGATGGAATGTTCGATCCATCTGCCGACATGTGCAATTATGATATCCTTTTCATACAAAGTGATTTTTATGTTGACATAGTTGTTATACAGAGTGGTTTTCATGTTTATATAGTTGTTTATATAGAGTGGTTGTCATGTTTATATAGAGTGGTTTTTATTTAAAAAAATGGAAAGAAAATAAAAAAACACCATTTAAAAAAAAAAAAAATCGAAATTAAGAAAAAAGAAAAACCATGAAAAAATAAAAATAAAAATAAAACCATTTTTTAAATTAAAATAAAAACATGAAAAATATAAATAAGAAAAAAATAATATAAAATAAAAAACCAAAAATAAAAAAGAAAAAAAAAATAAAATAATTACAAAATTTTCTTTTAAATCGAAATAAATAAAACCATTAAACAAAATAAAAAAGAAAAGGAAAAAAAACCACTCTACCGCCATACTCCAACTCAGCATCGGCAACCGGCGCCTCATCTTTCAACTTCTTCAGGCAGACTTTATTCCGGTATGGCTCCACCCCTTCTTAGCCGATCCTCGCCACACGTTTTGTGGGGTCAGTATCAAAGATGACGTGGACAAATTATACGATCGTCACAAATTATGCGTGAGAAAAATCGCGGACCTGAACGATCTTGCAAGACTGGCGACAATCAACAGTCAAAATGGAAACGGAGGGTACAAATACATGGGATTGAAGAAGATGGCGTCTGCAGTTCTTGGAAAGAAGATGGAGAAGCCATTGAACGTGACGCTCAGTAAGTGGGATGTTGTGGAGCTTGATCATGATCAAATTGAATATGCAACCATTGATGCGGTAGTTTCTTACCAACTTGGTTATACACTGTGCACGCCGATTTTTTTCGTCCGCAGCCAGACTTTATCGTAGTTGGACGACCTGGATTGTTATTAGTTTATGGGACAATTTTGGATGTTTTTCATGTTGTGTATATATATTTTTTCTTTCCTTGCTAATTGCTAAATAAGAAAAGGGATCGAGTTTAAGAGTTGTTTCCTACCTTAAAAAAAACAATATATATATATATATATATATATATATATATGCCGAATGGCAAATAGGCCCATGACAAAGGACTTAAATGCACATTGGTCCACAAAAAATAAAAAACAGTCTTTCAAATAAATTCATTCCCATGTCTTTAGTCTAAAATACCTTCCATAATATATTTTTTATCAATTCCATCTATTATACTCTAACTTCCTTAATATTACACATTGACCCCGAATTTAAATAAATATATCACATTAACCCCAATTATAATAAAAAAAATTTAATTTTTTTTTCAGAAAATAAATTTTTTTCGGAATTTTTTTTTTCCGGTGTTGACTTTTTTTTTTTCTGAAATTGTTTTTGGCCCGTCTCCGGCGTTTTTTTTTTTAAATTTTGTTTGTTTTTAGAAACAATTATTTTAATTAATATTACTGTCTTGACTGCTAAATTATTGTCTCAGAGAGTAATATTACTGTCAAGAACAGTAATATTATGAATATTATTTTTTCGAACAGTAATATTACTAATATTAATGTCCCAAACAATAATATTATTGCATGAGACAGTAATATTACGGTCGGAGACAATAATGTTACAGTCGAAGACAACAAAAATGCAGGCCAAGACGATAAATTTAATTAATACAGTAATATTATTGTCTGAGACAGTTAAATCACTGATGGAGACAGCAATTTAGCAGCCAATATAGTAATGTTAATTAAAACAATCTTTTTTTAAGAAAAAAAAATTTTCAAAAAAAAAAGAAGTCAATTAACAGTTAAATTACTGTCTCCGATAGTTAAATAACTGTTGGACACAGTAATTTAGCAGCCAAGACAGTAATATTAATTGAAATATTTAAAAAAAAAAAAAGCCAATTAACAGTAAAATAACGGCTGTTGACCGGGGGTCTCTGGTGGTGGCGGGTCAAAATTGGGATCGAATTTGAAGTTTAGGTTAAAATTGGTTAATTGGTGAAATTGAGTTAAATTGGGGTGTAAATGGTGTAAATCCATGAAATTGGATTTGAATTGAGTTCCAATGAAGTATGTATATAAACGGATTTTCAAAAAAAAAAAAAAAAAAATTGCCGCCGGATTCCAGCGTGGACTTTTTTTTTTCTTTTTTTTTTTTTTTTTTTTTTTCTGGTCTGTTTTTCTGGTCTGTTTTTTCCGTCACCGGATTCCGGCGTTGACATTTTGATTTTTTTTTACATCCACCGCTAAATGTTGACCGTAATTGTGCTATCACCGACAGTAAATTAACGTAATTATACTGTAAATGACAGTACATTAACGTAATTGTATTGCCGTTGACAATACATTTATGTAATTATTCTGCCATTGACAGTAAATTAACGTAAGATTATTATTATTTTTTGTTATTTTTTTTAATTTTGTTTTGATTTGTTGACAAGCCAACGTAATTATATTACTGTCGTTGACAGTAAAATAAATGTAAACACAATAATATTACTGTCAACCACATCAATATTATTCTTTTTTTGAGTTTTTTGTTTTGTTTAAGTTATTCACGGGATAACGTAAAAATATTAATGTCTATTATTGTAATATTACCATAAACACAATAATATTACTGTGATTGACGGTAATATTAGTGTTGTTATAGTAATATTGCTTCTGTTGCCAAGCAAGAAAAGCAAGATTTGATTCAGGCATTCTATCGAGCACTTGGGGTGAAGAACATGACCCATCAACATGACTAAATAAGTTCTTGGAATGAGCTGAGCTCTCCATAAAAGGTAGTTTTCATGGAATAATTTAATGGTGAAAATGCTAGAAGGTGGGGGCAGAGATACAGGAGAAAAAGTAAACAGATATGGATGAGGAAGAGGAGGGAGGATTGACCATAGGAGTAGACGGAGAGGGATCTGCCATTAAAGCAAATAAAAGAGAAAAAGAAAACTAAGGAAGACGTGAGTCTTATGTAGCTCTAATTACCATGTTGAATCTGTAATCATACTCAAAGGTGTAGAAGATAGATATTGATATGAAAACCAAACAAAGAAGAGAAGCACATCCATTTTTATTTATGTTAATTTCACTATGTACATTGTACATATAAATAGAGATAAAATGATAAAGTTTGTTATGCTAGAAAACAAGAAGTCAGGACACGTGTCTTCCTATATATTCCCTTGCATATTTGTTGTGATCTCTTGTGGTGACCTGACAATAGGTTTAGTTTCTTGGCGAGAAAGATTATTGCTAATAGCCGTCAAACACATCAATATTATTATTTTGTTTAAGTTTTTTTGTTTGTTTGAGTTATTTACGGAGTAACGTGATAATATTATTGATTATTATTGTAATATATATTACTGTAGTTGACGGTAATATTAATGTTGTTATAGTAATATTAATTCTTTTAGCTTTTTACTATGTTTACATTTGTTGAACGATCAACATAGTAATATTACTCTATTAATAATGAGTTTTGTTGTGTTAATATTACTGTGCTAGAGATTAATATAGCAATATTACTGTGTTAAACTGTAGTATAGTTAATTTAGGCTAAATAGCACTTAACCCCTTGTGGTTTGGACATTTTGCACATGACCCCCTTATGGTATGAATTTAGGCACATAACCCCCTTGTGGTTTTGACATTTTGCATATGACCCCCTTATGGTATGAAATTAGGGACATAACCCCTTTGTGGTTTTGAAATTTTGCAGATAACCTCTTTATGGTATAAAATTAGCACATAAGCCCCTTGAATAGAAAACTAGAAAGGACTAAATTACCCCTATCAAGTCAAAAATTCTTTTTCTAATTTAAAAATAATTATTCTATAAAATGAAAAAGATTAATGTACTTTTTTGTAAAATAAGAAATATAATACATTATTGTGTTTTATTAATTGTACAGCACAAAAGGTATAAAATACTAGTTATTGTACGATTGACAATTTATTCGATTTTAAAAATCAATTTGAAAATGTTTAACATTATCATTAATTATGGTTATTATATTTTCTAAATAATATATTATATTATAGTTGTAATCGAACTTTAATTTTTTTAAGAAACAAAGTCTTTATTTTTTTATTCTTCTGGAAAAATCTAAAAAAACATTTCTCTAAAGTTGAAATGAAAATTAAATTTAAAAAAAAAATACGTGGGGTAAAATAGAAAAAACACAATAATATATTATATTTCTCATTTTACAAAAAAATACATTAAACTTTTCATTTTATAGAATAATTATTTTTAAATTAAAACAAGAACTTTTCACTTGATAGGGGTAATTTAGTCTTTTCCAGTTTTCTATTCACGGGGGTTATGTGCTAATTTCATACCATAAGGGGTCATGTGCAAAATTTCAAAACCACAAGGCGGTTATTTGTAATGACCACTATAATAAATTGTTATAGAACTAAATAAAATTTTGATCAAATATCAGACAAATTTGATAAATAAATAAAAATATCGATACTCAATATTTTTTTTTATTTTTTTAGTTTCAGCACATATCTATTGAGTAAGAAGAAAAAAACCATATAGTAAATAAATTTTCTTATGTTAATTCTCTTATAATATATATAAAAAAAACATCCTTTTATACTCAACCTTAAAACATTAGTATTAAAAAAATATCTAGGTATTTTATTTGTACACAAATTCATTATTAATCTGTCAAATATTACTTCGGTTATTATTTGGTATGTTTTTAGGTATTTTATTTGTACACAAATTCATTGTTAATGTGTCAAATACCACTTCGATTATTTTTTGGTATCTTTTATATGGTAATAAGCTTTAGCATGTGATATTTTCCCTTTTTTTTAAGGTTTTTAATTCCAAATTATACTTGAACTCAACTTCTTTTGACTTAATTAATAGATTAGAACTAGGTTTCCTTTTGAATAATTTCCCGTCCTTATATATAGATGCTACCCACATCTCTTCTCTTCAAAACATCAAACATCAATTTTCATACTTCGATCTGAATATTCCTCACCAAACTTCATCAATCTCTCTATTATTTTATCTCCGATGGCCATGTCTACAACTCAAGCTCGCCGAAATCTTTTCTCGGTCCCTTTTTACAACGAATGCATCCACCACTACAAAAAAAGTGTCTTTGCGTGAGGAAGTTATTCGTTACCAAAGGTCCATTTTTTGTCACTATAACTTTTTGTAACGACGTGATTCGTTACCTTTCTTTGTCCTCTAAAGCCGGTCGCTAAAAGTTTGGGTAACGAAATATGTGAAGTCGTTACCAATGTATTAGTAACGAATACGTGATTGTTACCATTACTTATGTATAGTAACAAATAGCATCCTTACTAAACCTTTCAAATTTCGTTACCAGAACAAATTTCGTTACCAATAGATTATTTCTGAAAATTATTGTATATATGTAAATTAATATTACTCTCGTCACCAATACTTATAGTGACAAATATCTATGCTTACCAATACTCCAAAGCATTTTTTATTTTAATAGAAATTTTGTTTTTTTATAAATAAATTTCATATATGAGCTATTTTAAATAAAAATAACAATACATAATGAATATGTAAAAATATTATAAAAGTGAAATAAAGAAATCTTAAATAAAGATAGAAGTATTATACATCTACAATCAAAAGAAACAATGTCATTCATTTACACGTGGATATTATAAGTAACTTACATGCTTCCAAAATTAAAACAACATACACGTTGCATCGTATTGTCAGTGATAATCTTCGATAAAAATATATTATTGTACAATTTACATTTGTATCAATAAACCTGCAAGCAAATCATCCATTTTTGTTACATTTAATAAGAGTAGAATAAAATAATAAGAAACTAGAACAACATTAACAATGTAAAAGTTTAGAATCATCTGAACAATGTTAAAAACAATTACCTGCAAACATAGCACATACGACTCTGAGAATTGTATTGTCACGAGTTGATCTTGCAATAATCCTGAAAGTGATCAATTTTTCAGAAAATGATAAAGAGAATATTTTAGCTATCAACTTCTCGATGAAGATTAGGATATTCACATTACGTCCGCAAAACACATATATCATTCGTGATTAATATTTATGCTTTTAATCAAATATTCTCCATCAAATTCTCAACCAAATAGAAGTATGGAAATAGAATGCAAAATAAAGTACGAGTCTGGTAAAACTTACAATTTTCTTCGTCAGCATCTTCATTCTTCATATTTATATGACGACGCATCATTGAGTCTTTGGGCGGCATTTGACTGCATGATAAAAAAATTATTAATACAAAATAATTTCAAAACTAACAATATATATATCAAAACAAAAATCTATTCGTCTTCTTCGGGTTCATCTTCAGGATTGTGCAGATTATCATCATCTTCATCGCAATATTCCATAAGTGTTTCATCTTCTTCATCTATAGACTCATTTTCGTCAACACTTATTTCATGTAGTCTTTGTTGTCTAATTGCTTGGAGAACCTCTTCGTCAACAATATCTGCATCTATATCTTCTCTAGCTAAATATTCCAAATCATCAGCTTCATTTTCAACTAGTAATACAACCCCATTTGACTCATGCTGCTGAAATGCAGCTTCAACTCCTACATCTTCATGCTCTGTAATATCCCAAAGATGCCTGTGTTGTACATATTGTACAATCTTCCAATTATGACCAAGTTTTGTATCATTAACATAAAAAATCTGCTTTACTTGACTTGGTAGCACAAATGGATCATCTTTGTACCAACGAGACCTTGTATCAACACTTACAAAGTGTTTGTCCTTTTGTGATTTCTTTAGGTTAGACGTGTTATACCATTCACATTGAAATAAAACCACTTTATATCCATGAAGATATGTCAGCTCAACTACTCTGGTCAAGAACCCATAAAACTCCGTCATATTATTTTTATGCTCCCCCTCTACAAGTAATCCACTATTTTGTGTGGTTCGCCGATCATCTCGATCTTTTGTGTGAAAACGAACTCCATTTATAATGCAACCAGAGTAGAATTTTGTTAAATATGCTCGCGGACCATTTGCCAATGCCCATAATTCATCAGAGCCTTCTTCCGAGCGTTCATGAAGCAATTTGTTTATCTGTACAAAAAAAAAAAAAAATAAATAAAATATGTCTGTACAAAATATTATTCCATATAAAATCATTATATTTAAAGCTTACATGATGCTTGAACCAGGCACAAAATTGGTGCTCATGACATTTCTGAATGTCTATTGTATTGACCCTCTTGAGTTCTTCAATATGTTTGCTGTGCATATGATGAGATATTAATAAATCAAATGCAATATAGAATAATTATTCGAGAAATAAAATAAATTAAATATCTAACCTTTTGTAAACATCCAATTCATCACAGTTATTTAGTATAAACTTGTGGGCTATGCTCATTTCTTTTTGTGAAAGTGCATTGCATTCCTTAAGAGGTCCAAATGGTTTGACCTTTTGTTTGAAGACTGATAATTCACACTCTCGATGATCGTCAGCCCCATCTTCATTTCTTCCAACTGCATATCTTGTCTCTATTCCATCGACGTACATAGCCATGAAAGTTAAACACTCTTTAACAATGTAGCCTTCAGCTATCGAACCTTCGGGGCGTGCTTTATTGCGCACATATCCTTTAAGAGATTTAAGAAACCTGATAGGAAATAAAATTTCAGAAAATACATGATAATAATTTTTTTAATACGAATATTTTACGGAAAGAAAATTCAATTGTACCTTTCAATTGGATACATCCAACGAGAATGGACAGGCCCAGCAAGTTTTGCTTCACTAGGCAAGTGAACAGCCAAGTGGACCATGACATCAAAAAATGCCGGAGGAAATATTTTCTCCAACTTACACAAAATAACAGGAATATTTCTCTCCATTTTATCTATATCTGCAATCATCAATGTCTTCGCACACAAAGTTTTGAAGAAATCACCTAACTCGAATAATGCTTCAGTCACATCCTTAACTAGATATCCTCGAATGCCAATAGGAATTATTCGTTGTAAAAGAATATGGCAATCATGAGACTTAAGACCTAAAATCTTTGTATCTTTTACACATCTAGAAATGTTTGATGCATAACCATCGGGGAATTTGAGAGTTTTCAGAAAATCACAGAAGCCCCTTTTCTCACTTGGAGATAAATTGTAACATGCTTTAGGCTTTATAATATTATTCCCATATTTCTGCAAATGCAATTCTTTCCTTATATAAAGATCACGTAAGTCTTCGCGTGCCTTTTCTGTATCTTTTGTTTTTCCATCAATGTTCAATAATGTGCCTAACACATTATCACATATATTTTTCTCCACATGCATCACATCAAGATTGTGCCGCAACTTAAGTGTATGCCAGTAGGGTAACTCAAAAAATATGGATTTCTTAACCCAATTCCCTTCCTCGTGGCTGCGTTTCCTCTTTTTTTTACTTGGGTGCTTCCCGAGCTTGTCAAATACTTGCTCTAAATTGTTTAAATTCAAAATTATCTCTTCACCGGTCCATTCGATTGGTTTCAAACGTGTTTCAGGCTGACCATCAAACTTCTTACTCTTTCGATAAGGATGATCCCTCTCTAGATAACGGCGATGTCCCATGTAGCATATTTTGCTTCTAAGTTTTCTGGAATCAGTCATATACAAACAACATGGACATGCCATATACCCTTTTGTAGTCCATCCAAATAAATTGCTAAGTGCAGGAAAATCATTTATTGTCCACATAATTATTGCCCGCATTTGGAATTTTTCTTTCTTGCAAGCATCGTAAGTCTCAACACCATTCCACAATTCCTTTAGCTCATCAATTAATGGCCTAAGAAAGACATCAATATCTTTTCCAGGAGCTTGAGGGCCAGGGATTAGCAATGACATCATAAAGAATTCGTCTTTCATGCATTTATATAATGGCATATTATATGGAATAAGTATAATAGGCCACATGCTATAAGAATTACTCATGTTTCCAAAGGGATTGAATCCATCTGTAGCCAGCCCAAGTCTAACGTTACGTGCATCAGCGGCAAAAGTAGGATGCTGCAAATTAAAATCTTTCCAAGAAAGTGAATCCGCTGGATGACTCAGTGTTCCTTCAATATCAATGTGTTTTTCAGCATGCCACCTCATATCTGAAGCTGTTTTAGAAGACATGAAAAGCCTCTGCAACCTAGATTTCAAAGGAAAGTATCTCAAAATCTTATGCGGGGTTCTTTTGCTTTTGCCATCATTATACATCCATCGAGGTTCCTTACAAACTGGACAGGACTCTTCCTGCTCATTCTCCTTCCAAAATAATGAACAATCATATTTACAAACATCGATCTTCTCATAACCCAACCCTATTCCAAAAAGAAGTTTTCTAGCACTATAAAGAGATGGTGGAACTATATTACCCTCCGGTAATATGTCTTTGATCAATTCGAGAATCAAATTCATCGTCTTGTCTGTCATTTTATTCATCACTTTAATATGCAATAACTTGACAATGAAAGATAACAACGAATATTTCTTGCAGCCAGGGTACAATTCACGCTTAATATCACTAAGCAATCTTTCAAAATTTTGTATACCTGAATCATAAGATTGATCAGGTTCTGCATCTCGCATCTCCTCTATCATTTCAAACAACTCATCCATTCTTTCAATATCATCGATCGTGTGAAAGTCCCGCGTAACAGGAAAGGATCGTGGAACTTTAGATTCACCGTGATATATCCACGTCTTATAGTTGCTGCAAAAACCTTTTAAGTGCAAGTCTCTTTTAACTTCAAGAAAGCTTTTACGCTTGGTGTTTCGACAATCATTGCAAGGGCATAGAATCTTATTATCAGCGCAAGCATCATTCTCTCTTGAAAATTTTAAAAATGATTCAACGCCGTTAATAAATATAGAACTAAATCTATTATTTTCATCGATCCAACTCTTATCCATACCTGCACAAAACGAACAATTTATTATGGAAACTATATCTTGAAAACATTAATTTGCATTATAATATTTGCAACCCAACTGGATTTAAACCTCTACATGTCTAAGAAATGAATATTTCTCTCCAAATCAGTTAGTTTAGCTAAATTATGTAGTTCAATTAGTACTTGTACCTGAAAATCTATTTATTTTTTTTAATCTAACACTACAGTAAAAAAAAAAAAAAACCATCTCTATATATGTACATGACAAAAGATATTTCTTTATACACATAAATCAATTATTCTTAAAAATAAAGTAAAAAAACATTGAATTATTACTGGAGAAGAAAACTAGAAGCGAGAATCTCCTAAAAGATAACCCACCTACAATAGAGCAAAATTTAAGGGAGGAAAAACATTAACAAAGCTAGAACCCAAAGAAATTAAGAAAAATGAGACAAACCTTGAAGAAAGGGGAACTTCAGTTTTACCTTTCTGCCTAAACTCTTACAGAGGACGACATGGTTCTCTAAATTCCATAATCGAGAAGAGAAAATTTTTAAATTGGGCGAGGAAGGAAGGATCTGTGAGAATAAATAAATATATATACCAAAAATTGAAGAGAAAATTTTAAAAGAAATTTTGTTTCATAGAAACCTCTCTAGGGTTCTTCACATTCCACAAAACCCACTTAACTTCTGATGTTGTGATTTTGGAGAGGGAAAGGGGAAATAAAGACCGCTGCTTTTTGGCTTCAATGACTAATTGTTTTTTTAGAATTTTTGACTATTCTTCTCTAAATAATATGTAACCTGAAATTTAATATAGCACATGTAAATTTACTCTAATGCTATTATTTTTATTAAACATTTTGTTAGTCAACACAATATGTAAATAAAAAGAAAATTTACATTGATATAAAAGTATGATGAATACATATTCAGTTCAATTCTATAATGAAATTGATATCATTAAAATTACTATAGGTGGAGATAATTCAAATTTAATATTATTAATAATTAAATACATTTAGTGAAATCAGAGAATAGTTTATTATAAAAAAAAAAAAAAATCAGAGAATAGTTTCTTGAACTTTTCGTAACAAGACTATTATTTGTCACGAAATAATAAACTTTATTGTGACAATACCTTTTTATTTGTAACCAACAATTTTCTTTGTCACAAAATAATAAATACTTTCATGACAAACTATTGTATTTGTAACAAAAAAATTCTCTGTCACAAAAAATGAGTTTCTTGTAACGATGTTTAATCTTTTGTAACCAAGTTTTTCGATTGTCATTAAAAATTGAACTCTTTGGTAACGAAATATTATCGTTTTGTAACGTGACCGGGATGTGGTTACGAAAAGTAACGTTTTTGGTGAGGAAAGGTACTCTTCGTTACAATAACGTAGTTCTTGTGACAAATTCATCATTTGTTACCATTGTTTTGTTATTTAAAGTGTCTTTTTTTGTAGTGCACGTAACAGTAACAAAAGAGGCCCGACAAGTACATGAATGGATTCTTTCGATATGCAGTATTCACATCGATTTCTCGAAGAATCTTTTAATAGGTCTTGATACCGAGTGGCTGCCAAATCTAAACCCAGGCGAAAACCACCCTATCGCTATACTCTAACTCAGCATCGGCAACCGGTGCCTCATCTTTCAACTTCTTCACGCAGATTTTATTCCGGTTTCGCTCCACGCCTTTTTAGCCGATCCTCGCCACACGTTTTGTGGGGTCGGTATCAAAGATGACGTGGACAAATTATACGATCATCACAAATTACGCGTGAGAAAAATCGCGGACCTGAACGATCTTGCAAGACTGGCGACGATCAACAGCCAAAGTGGAAACGGAGGGTACAAATACATGGGATTGAAGAAGATGGCGTATGCGGTTCTTGGAAAGAAGATGGAGAAGCCATTGAACGTGACGCTCAGTAAGTGGGACACTGTGGAGCTCGATCGTGATCAAATTGAATATGCAGCCATTGATGCGGTAGTTTCTTACCAACTTGGTTATACACTGTGCTCGCCGATTTATCGTCCGCAGCCAGGCTCTATCGTAGTTGGACGACCTGGATTGTTATTAGTTTAGGGGACAATTTTGGATGTTCTTCATGTGTATATTATATATTTTTTCTCTTTCGTTGCTAATTGCTAAATAAGAAAAGGGATTTATGTTGTTCTTTACATTTTATTTATCAATGTTTTGGTATTGTACTTGGTCAAGTTTAAAAATTCAGTTTATTTTAAGGCTTGCAGGCACATGAGAAATTAATTCGACATACCAGATTAAGAGTTGTTTCCTAATTAAAAAACGTTATAATAAATATATATTTGATTAGTTATAAAGAAGTAAAGAACTAGAAGAAGTAAAAAATATCACATGACTAATGATAAAGAAAGAAAATTATTTGTTCAATTGTGAAATTATGATGATGGCAGGATCTAAGATGAGCAAAATGTGGAGGGAAGAGTTAATGATGGAGAAATCTACAAATTAAGCAAGCAAAATAAATGATTTTTTTTTTTATCTATAATCATGTAATTAAAAATACTTTTTTTTTTCCTTTCGAAATTCCCTGCTTTTTTATGGGGTAATTGTGGTGCTAATTTGCATGTTTAATAGAAAAGAGCTGTCCTACTTCTATGATGGACAGATTATAACGTATTTTCTCATTTCTTAGATAAATGAAATGGCTGTACATATATGTAAATGTAGATTGTAGTGTTACTTGTAACTTTCAAAAACATTTGTTCTTCACTTTACACAATTGGAGATATTTGTTGCAGAAATTTGTCGTTTGAGTGGATTTTGCCGAGGCGAGTTGTCTCTTTCCTTAAGACGAAATTCCTTCGCACGGTGCATACGGTTTGAACGGACATCGTCTTCCAAGATACAACGCCAAAGCTTGGAATAAGAACACTCCAAATCCCAAGTACGCCGAATTGTACTTTGTTTAGAAACTCTCAAAAAAATCTGCTGGAAAAGGTAAGACAGAATTGTACAATGGCAGCATATGACAAAGTAACATGATCAAATGTGTATATATATATATATATATATATATAAATAATGGGATTATGATCCAATCTTACTTGGAATAGTGGATACTACTTCACCCATCTGAAGTCGATCTGCAAAAACAATGAAGAATAAATCGAAAAACAAATTTAAACGATCGGAGAGATGAAGTGGAAGGGGAAGATTCACACAGAGAATGGTGGTTTTTCCGGCATTGTCAAGGCCAAGGACTAAGATCCGAGCTTCCTTGTTCCCAAACACCGACAAAAACAGGCGCGTGAAAACAATTCCCATTCCCTCCCCTCTTACTCCGGTCAATGAATTTCACGAAATCTAACTCTGAACAGAACAAATTTCAAAAAAACCCTAGATCGGATCGGCGCAGAGAAACAACTTGACGTAGAATGGAAGCACGGTAAAGAATTAATTTCTACGAATTAATCCTGTAGAACAAAATAACATTCGGAATCCACCGAATACTCTGGAATCCACCAGAAAAATAGAGAAAACTCTAAATATTTTATTAAAATTCGAAATTCTTCTCAAAATAAAGTCCTAAGACAACTATTTATACTAAAAAACTGAAAACTCTAATTAATCTAAGAAAATAATAAAAATTACCAAAAACGGAAAAAACGAGTTAAATCCTAATGCTAGTAGATCTCATAATTTCGGGAACAAACCAATTTACGGAATCCTAATACGATTTTTCTATGATTTGATATTAATTTTCTAAAACATACCTAAAATAGCAAAAACGAACTTTTAGGAGTCTAAACGACGTTGGATTGCTGAAATTTGACGTGATTCATGAGCTTTGCTCCTGAGTTTTGTTCCTTGCGCCGTTTCACTTTCATGAGCTTTGCTCATGAGTTTTGTTCCTTGCGCCGTTTCACTTTCATGAGCTTTGCTCATGAGTTTTGTTCCTTGTGCCGTTTCACTTGAGATAGAGTTCGTTTCGTACTCAAATACAATTTGAGTTCGTTGAAAACCCTTATTTTTCCATAAATATTTCTTTCGATATTTCCACCAATGCCCATTAATAACTCTTCTCCAAATTAAATAGTTATTTTGAAATTCCAATCCAATTCGACGTTCTTTATCACAACTCCCTCTTATCTTCCCACTACAACAAAAAACACTTTTTAAGACACAAATAAATGCCCTAATAAATAGTGTTTTGGGGCAATAGCCTTTGGGACATTTATTATATGTCCCCATAAAATTGTATTTTCAAGACATTTATATACGTCCCTATAGAACATTTTTGAGACATATATATATGTCATATAAATATATCAATATTGGTACCTAGATATTTGTTGGGACACTTAATTTATTCTGGAGACAATTTATATGTGTCCCAACATTATAATATTATATCATTTATAAATATAAATAAATAAATATTATATATATTATATACATTCATATCCGATCCTATTATAATAGTTATACTCCAAAAACAATAGACACATCATTAAACTATAAAATCAAAACAAAAACTTTAACATTTTCAATTATCATTTATCAAAATTCAGCTGTATTTGAACATCAGAGTAAACAAATACTTTTTACAGCTAATCTCCATATTCCCGAATCATTGATCGTAAAAATACAAAATTACAATATGTAGAACTCGCTTTAGTTTCCTAGCAAATAATGAAAGAACCTCTTGGATAAAATTTAGTGTCTTTAGCTGCCACCATACGTTAGGAACATCAACAATAAAACTCGTCCCTCAAAGCAACCTGTATATACAAGAATATATATAAATTAGTATAATAAGAAAATCATACAAGTTACAAATACCATGGTCAATATTCAATACATGATCTCTATTACAATATTATTCTCATTCTTAATTGTTGTAAAAATAGAATAACTTCAAAAATAGCTAGAAACTAAAATTAACAGCAAACAATGCGAACAAAGCGAAGAAGAAGATTAGTAGAGCTAGTCAATCATGTACGCCCCCAACATCATGAATTTAGCGTAAAGTGTATGTTCTTAACAATTTAAAAATATAACTATGTCGACCAACTCCCTCTGGATCAGTATTAAAATATAAAAATGGTGATCAAGTGAAAAAAGGACTGGGGAAAAAGAGAGCATACCAGTAAGAAGATTTGGAGTTTTATCATCCAGAGCAACAGGAAACTGCACGGACAAGATATACATTAATGAATAACAAGAAACCCAAGTTAGAAATACAATATTATTAAAAATACAAGGAAATGTAGACATTCTCAAATATCCTCCAATCATGTATATGAACATAGCTTACATTTACATGTGCCAAGAAAAAAAGTTGCAAGAGAGATCGAGATAAGACGATTACCAACAAAAACTTATGATCTATAAATCAACTAAATCACTCAACACCGTAGAAAAAAAAAAAAAAACCAAATAACGAGGGTCACACAACATTTACTCGAATGAGATTTCCAATTGTCTCTGTTCAATCACCTGAATGACATTTTCAATTGTCTCTATACAATTACCTAGGAAATTAGTCTTGCATCAATATTCACCTCCTATTGAATGTATCTTTACATATAATTTGCAAGATTGAGTTAAATTATTTAGATAAGTAAATTAGGAAGCAAAATATCGGCTCCTAAAATGATTCCTGACATTGCATGCTTAATATTTAGAATATATATAGTATAAATAATAAAATGAGAGCTAATCAATTGATTAAAGAGTCAGATTATTTAATACAATACAAAATAATAATAAAAAAAAAAAGAAAAAAAAAGAGAGAAGAAGATCAACAAAACCAGAACTAAAATTTCTTGCAAGAACTGCACACGAGTTGAATAATGAAACATACTCCACAAAGAATTCAAATTAGAGTAAAATATTAGAGTATTTTGGTAAAATTATTTATGTTCTTCTGCATAAACGAATCACTAGTGCGCCACTACAATTGAGAACATAATAGGATTTTAATTTATTTAATATAAGAATTTATCCTTTCTCCTACAATTCCCCTATCCCATGTCGAACAATCACAAGGCTAGTATAGACAATCAATAACCAACATATTCTTATTCCCAATTTTAAAGTTTATACACATATACATATTGAGTTATTTAGAAATATTAATAGTTAGGGCTTGAATTTAAATTATTAGGCATAATTGTTTTCATAAGAATAAGAGTTCAAAATCCATTACCATGAAGAAGAAAGGAATTGACAGGATTACCATATGATTCGTTATCAGGATGAGCAAGATATTCTTTTGTTCTCCTCCATCGCCGTGTTGCGTCGTTGTTGCAAGAAAAACAGTAGGTTTTTCTATGAAAAATGGCTTAAATTGGGAATAGGGTTGGGGTTAAAATTAAGGGTCTATTAGATATAACCCCTTAAACATTCAAATAATAGGGGTAGACCCAAACTTAAATTTGTCATTTTGATAAAAACCCAAACTTTTCTAAATTACATAATTACCCTCAATCAAATCCCACAAATCTCGTTACTTTACCTTTTGAAATAACATCAAATCTCTCCCTATTTTCCCGTTAAAACACTATTTGTTCCAAATTTGATAGACACGATTCGATAGAACGGCCAATGATCTCACGTAAATTTATTCCATGATTTTAGAATCACGTATCAGCAAATCTCATATCACGTAGTTAAGGAAATAAATGTTGTTCAAAAATAAAACAGGGGTATTAAAGGGAAATTATATAATATATTTTGCCAAGTTGGCAAATTTGGGTGTATCTCAAAAAGGGAAAAATATGAACAAGGGGGTTATCCCTAATAAACCCTAAAATTAATAAGGCCCGCAAATCTTATAATTGATTGATAAGTGTCCCGAAAAATTCAAGAAATGGGGAAAAAGTTAAGTGTGCTAATAAATTATACTTAGAGGCATTTATAAAAACATGTCTCCAAAAACAAATGCCTCGATAGATCTTATAAATAAGAAAATTTTATAAGTGCCCCAATACATTATCTCTGAGGCATTTTCAAAAAAATGTCTCTAACCAAGTGTCGTAATATTTACATTTTGTTGTAGTGCCTGTGGATGAATGAAACCCAAATTATTATCAAAATTAGGTGAATTATTGATTGTCTACCGTCGGAAAAGTGGAGGGGGCCGCCCGCCAGAGAGGAAACCGGTGAAATCAATAGGGTTCATTTTGGGAATATGAGGAGTAATGGTGGTGGATTTCTTATTTGAGGAGAATCTTTGAATTATGAGTGAGACTACCGTTGAAGAAAGCGACTTCTTTCCATATTGTATTGTTCAAGATTCTTGGAAGCTTCTACCCTCTCTCTCTCTCTCTCTCTCTCTCTCTCTCTCTCTCTCTCTCTCTCTCTCTCTCTCTCTCTCTCTCTCTCTCTCTCTCTCTCTCTCTCTCTCTCTCTCTCTCTCTCTCTCTCTCTCTTCTTTGTCTTTTCCGTTGAGAGTAGAAACTTTGAAATTTCAGCTGAACAATTTAATGAATCCAAGCTTTAAACTTTGTAGAGTCTAAATAAAACGAACCCGACATAATCAGGTTTTTCATTTCCTCGTCGTTTCCTCGTAAGTATGTACACGAAATATATATACTTCGGTCTTCGGTTTATAGTCAATTCTTATGTGTTAGGATGTTGTCGTCGCCAAAATCAGCTTTTTGGCATGTCAATCAAGAATAATGAGACTCTTAAGGTACTTCTCGATATTGTGTCAAAAAAGTGTGGAGCTACATATCCCGATTTGTTGGTTCTTCAGCACCTAGACCCGCGTGAAAGATTGTAGGTATCGGTGACGAGCGACGAAGCGCCTAACTAATGATGGTGAAGATGCATTAGATATTTAAACTTACTAAATAATCTAACTAAATCATTAGTTAGTCGGTAGAAAATCAATATAATCCAATATAGGTAATCTAATCCAATATTGATGTGGTTGACAGTCATATCAACTATATTACTGTTTAACACAGTAATATTAACTATATTACAGTTTAACAAAGATAAAAACATGGATACAAATTTTAGGGAAAAAAAATAAAAAGAACTAAACGTCGGAAACTGGCGTAAACAAACAGAAAAAAAAAAGTTTAAAAAAAGAAAAGTCAAATTTGAATTTTTGTGGTCTAAATTGATGAAATTGAAGTTCAATTGGGGTTAGAATTAGGAATTTGGTTTAAAGTGTTGAGTGTAAATTTGTCATATACATTAATTTTGGCTTTATTTATAATACATATTAAATTGATAGACTTATTGACGAAAGAGATATAACCCCTAAACCTAAAATAATAAACATAGTTGGTTAGGTACTTATGCATAAAAACCCCTATTAAATATATTACAGTTTAACACCGTAATATTGTTATATTACTCTCTACCATTGTAATATTAACACAACAAAAATTACTATTATTGTGTAATAGAATAATATTAATATGTAGACCGTTCAACAAAGGCAAACATAATAAAAAGTCAAAAGAATTAATATTGATGTGGTTGACAGTACAGTAAAATTATCATGTTTACAGTAATATTATAATAGCGGACAGTAATATTATTACGTTAAATAGGTCAACAAATCAAGCAATATAAAAAAAGACAAAAAAAATTTTCATGTGGTTGAAAGTAATATTATTGTATGTTACAGTAATTTTATAGTCAACGACAGTAATATTATTAGGTTGACTGGTCAACAAATCAAACAAAATAAAAAAAAAAGACAAAAAAAATAATGATTGATGTGGTTGATTGAAATATTATTGTGTTTACAGTAATTTTACTGTCAACGCTCAGGCGGGCGTAAAAATGAAGGGATTAAAATTTTAGGAAAACAAATCAACGCTGGAGACCAGCGCTGATCGCCGTCAACTTCGGAAACCGACGGTGTAAAAAAAAGTCAACCCCGAAGACCGGGGGTGAAAAAAACAGACAAAAAAAAGGTCAATGCCGAAAACCAGCGTAAAAAAAAGTCAGAAAAAAAAAGTTAAAAAGAAAAGTCAAAACAGAAGTTTGTGGTCAAAATTGATGAAATTTTAGTTAAATTGTATTTACTATTAGGAATTGGGTTTCAAGGGTTAGGGGTAATTTTGTTATGTATAATTTTGTCTCTATTTATGATACATATTCAATGGATGAGTTCATTGGCGAAAGAGATAAATATATAGCTCTTGAACCTAGAAAAATAAAGATGGTTTGTTAGGGACTTGTGCAGAAAACTCCCTATAATAAATGCAAGGATGTTTATGCAATTTGTCAAATTTTGGGGGATATAAATGTAACTAAACTTCCTTAGTGGAGAACGGTGTAATTTTCCAAAATAAATCTATGATGTAATGAAGTTAGATCATCAAATCCTCTGTATCAGTACGTTGGCGTGAGTACCTAGTAGAGTTTCCAACTATTGTTTAGATTTTCAGTTAGAAGAAATGGTAAAATGAGGACCCCACTAGAAATTATTAATTTCGAAAAAAAAGAAAGGGTAAATTACAAACACCCCCCTGAGGTATGGTCAAATTACAACAACACCCCTCTTGTTTGGATAATTACAACCACCCCCTCAGCTCTTCAAATTTAGTGGAATCGTCGAGATTATATGAAATATTATCACTTTTGTACCCGTTTTATACCATTCAAACTCTACAATATGAAGTAAGATGATCATAATATGTGATTTTTAGCTTGTGTATATCAGTTCGTAGTGCATCGAAAATTGTATTTTTACACAAAATGAATACAAACTAGAGCACATTCCACGGAATCTAGATGATTATATTGAATTTGGCACAATAAGGGTGGAGGTGTAAGAAAAAATCATAGTTGAGGGGGTAGATGTAATTATTCAAACAAGAGGGGGGTTTTTGTAATTTACCCAAAAAGAAATCATGTGATTTAGTTTTTATCAATAGCAACAGATTGCTTGTGCATGAAGATACAATCAATAAATTCTGCACGCAATTGACGTATGGGCAAATGGCAAAAAGGCCCATCACATGGGACTTAAATGCATTTTGTCCACAAAAATGTAACTCTTGAATTGTTGTTAAAAAATTTATTGGATATGTGGTTTACTTTTTTTTTAATTGAAATTTAGTAGTTATTAGTTTTACTTTTATCGACACGGATGTTCTTATTTTTGGAAAATTCTGAAACTTTCAGAAAATGTCTGCTAAGTTTTAAAATTTTAAAACTTATGTGATTTCCGAAATCTTTTTGACATTTTGAAAGTACTTCCGAATTTTTTGGAATTTTTTTTCGAAAAGGCTAATTCCGATCTGATCGATCGAACTTTCACACGTAAATATTATTATCCATATTGGTATCATTAATATTAATATTAGTATTAGTGTTAGTGTTAGTGTTAGTATTAGTATTTGTACTAGTATTAGTATTAGTAGGATTACGATTAGTGCCCGCACGGGTGTAGCTCAACTGGTTCCGGAGATGGTAAGTTGGTACAAGGTCCTAGGATCGAATTCTGGCAGTCGCAGTATGGGGATTTCAACTTCAATGAAGGTTGGTTCCTTGTG
>NW_012193230.1:481466-493235 GCF_000504015.1 Erythranthe guttata
ATCCCAAGTACGCCAAATTGTACTTTGTTTAGAAACTCTCAAAAAAATCTGCTGGAAAAGGTAAGACAGAATTGTACAATGGCAGCATATGACAAAGTAACATGATCAAATGTATATATATAAATAATGGGATTATGATCCAATCTTACTTGGAATAGTGGATACTACTTCATCCATCTGAAGTCGATCTGCAAAAACAATGAAGAATAAATCGAAAAACAAATTTAAACGATCGGAGAGACGAAGGGGAAGATTCACACAGAGAATGGTGGTTTTTCCGGCATTGTCAAGGCCAAGGACTAAGATTAAAAAACAGGCGCTTGAAAACAATTCCCATTCCCTCCCCTCTTACTCCGGTCAAAGAATTTCACTTGGTATATATATATCCAAAAGGCGAAATCCCTCGCCCCAGGGCCCCCATCCCTTTGCCCGACAAGGATTGATGGAGGAATGTAAATCATGGTAACTCAACGGCCCGTTAAGGTAGCGGACCCGGACCTGGTGCCCACAAGGAACCAATCTCATTGGAGTTGAAATTCCCACACTGCGGCTGCCAGAATTCGATCCTAGGACCTTGCACCAACTTACCACCTCCGGAACCAGTTGAGCTACACCCATGCGGATATATATATATGGCAAATGGCAAATAGGCCCATGACAAGGGCACTTAATTAAAAGAGGGACATCCAAATTTTGTGTCTTTCAAATAAATCCACATTATTTAAACTTATTTGCAAATAAGGAAAATCACTTTATATATTCCAAAATTACCCCCAATTCATTGAAACCCAATTCAACTCCAATTTCATGATTTACACCCTAATTTAATTTCATCAATTAACCAATTTTAACCCCAATTTCAATTTTAACCCCAATTTTGACCCGCCACCACCGGAGACCGCCGGTCTCCGGCGTTGACTCTTTTTCTTTTTGGTTTTTTTTTTTTTTTGAAAACTTTTTTTTTCCGGTAGGTCAACGCCGTTGACCGTCGGGTCTCCAGCGTTGACTTTTTTTTTCTTAAAAAAAATTATTTTAATTAATATTACTGTCTTGGCTACTAAATTATTGTCTCCAACAGTTATTTAACTGTCAGAGACAGTAATTAACTGTTAATTGACTTTTTTTTTTTCTTCAAAAATATTTCAATTAATATTACTATATTAATTAAATCAATGTGATATATTTGTTTAAATCCGGGGTCAATGTGTAATATTAATGATGTTAGAGCATGATGGATGGAATTGATAAGAATAGTATTATGGAGGGTATACTAGACTAAAGACATGGGGATGGATTTATTTGTAAGACTGGTTTTTTTGTGGACCAATGTACATTTAAGTCCCATGTGATGGGCCTATTTGCCATTCGCCCATATATATATATATGGGTAAATAGCACTTAACCCCCTTGTGATTTGGACATTTTGCACATGACCCCCTTATGGTATGAATTTAGGCACATAATCCCCTTGTGGTTTTGATTTGCATATGACCCCCTTATGGTATGAAATTAGCACATAACCCACTTGAATAGAAAACTGAAAAAGACTAAATTAGCCCTATCAAGTCAAAAGTTCTTGTTTTAATTTAAAAATAATTATTTTATAAAATGAAAAGCTTAATGTACTTTTTTGTAAAATGAGAAATATAATATATTATTGTGTTTTTTCTATTTTACCGCACATATATTTTTTTTTTAAATTTAATTTTTCATTTCAACTTTAGAGAAATATTTTTTTTAGATTTTTCCAAAAGAATAAAAAAAATAAAGACTCTGTTTCTTACAAAAATTAAAGTTCGGTTATCTATAATATAAGAGCAAACGACTATGCTTCATAGTCGACTAAGGAAATTGATACAGAAAAGAAGGGGAAAAAACGGAAAGAAAGAAAAAAATATTTCGCTGAGCGCGCGACCCAGTGATGATGTGGCGGGCGAGGGCAAAGCTGGAAAACATAATGACTCAAAATGGGTGTAGGCTTTTCTCAAATAGACTGAAATATTTTGGACCTCTCTCCATTAAAAAAAGTAATAAGAGGGTTTCCTCAAAGAACCCTTAATTAAGTGCCCTTGTCATGGGCATATTTTCCCATATATATATATATATATATATATATATATATATATGGGGATCGTCCCCTTTTTTTTTATGCCTTTTCTTTGTGCTTTTTTTCTGCCCTATTTAAATACCAAACGTCGTCGTTGTTCCCGTTCTCTTCTCCAATCAGCTGGCCGCGTTCTTTTCTTTTTCCTTTTCTTCCCAAGCTGCTCGCGACGTGTCTGCTTCTTTTTTTCCTTTTCTTTTAATCCGCCTCGCTCGAAAACGGCGTCGTTTCAGCGAAGGCCTCCACATCTGGCCACAATTGTTGACGTCCACCGTTCCACCATTCCACGCTTCCACGCCCGCCGCTGCCGCTTCGTTCGATGCCCACCGCCCCTGCCGCCAACATCACTTCCCACCTCTTTTTTCAACCAATTGCAGACGCCGCCCTCTATCTTTCTTTAATATTATCCCGCATCTCCGCCACCTAAGTTATCTGTGCAGCCCCCACCTCCTTCTTCTCTCTGCCACCTAAGTTCCCAGGTTTTATTTAAAATTGCTGAAAAGTGTTGCATTTATTTTCGTTATTATCTGTTTTAAGGTGTTGATATAATCATGTTTGTATCACCGTTAATAGAGCTTCAATTTTGTAAGAATTGTCTGTTTCTTTTCTTCCTCGTTTTTTCTCCGTATTGCTGCCTCTTTAAATTGTTCGATTTAATTAATATTTGCATTCGATTTCGATTGTGTAAGAACAGCGTTTATAGTATGCTTAGAGACTCATGTAAATCTGCCCCTTTTTGTTTTCGTTATCCATGACTGTGGACTGCTTAATTTTGCAATCCTGTATTAATTACTTTTCACCTCAAACGAGATTTCCGATCGTCGTCGTTTTGATAATTAAGCTAATTCTGCGGGTGTTTGCATTTTTCGTGATGCGCAGAAGGTGGTGAAGGATTCGTCGAGAGATTCTAATGGAGTTCGCCGGAATGCTTTGGTGCTATCCGGAAGCAAAAGACCGTCGTCGGAGTCTTTTCGGAGCAATGATGATCGTCGATTTAGCAATGCCAAAAGGTGATTATTGCTTTCACCTTTCTACTGGTATTTGATTTCAATTTACTTTCTAGCTTGTGCATTTGTATAAGTGGAAATTAACAGTTTCTGTTTGTATGATTTGTTGATTCAGAATGAGAGTGGGTGTGAGTGCACGGAGCTACGGGTACAACAGCCGTTTAGACGGTAATAGTTAATTTCGTAAAATAGATGCTCTCTCGTGTTAGATTTTTTCGTCTCTTTTAATCAATAAATTTCATGGTGTATTTAAACTTTATTGCTGTAGATTCAAAAGATCTTCGCCTGAAACTAACACGCAAGAGAATGGTTATTCCGTTCTGAAATAATAGGAATTCTACGTCTTGCACGATCCAGCCTCATTGGTATTCTTGTTTTCAATTATAAAATATTATTTCCAATCTTATTTCTGTAATGAGGATTTGCAGATTGCTTTATTCCGGTGAGGTTTACACCTATTTTTATTTTTGACATGCCTGTGTAGTGTGGACCACAAATTTCTTACCTATTGATTTAGATGTGTCACAAATTACATTAGTTCTCATTCTCTACTATGATTGTAAAGTGCAGTTTGGGAATGCTTCTGACAGAGCCATGAATTTGCTTGATGAAAAATTTAAGTTCCTCGCATGAGCAAAACAGATAATCAGTAGGACGGATGAAGTTCAAAAGGTAACAGTAGTTTTATGAGGTAAGCTTTCTAGCACGGATATATTTGAACTTTTGTTGCAAAAAGGGCTTCTGATGCTATGCGCTAAATTTCTTTGTCCTTCTTTTCACGATATGTATGATCGACCTTTTTGCTTCTTCTTTTCTCTTTCCTTTTATTCTCGATTTTTTTCTTCTCTTCCTTCTTCATGCTCACTCGTTGCGTACAATTGCTGAATCGCTGTTGAATATTTCTCGATTTTGCTTCCAATTTTGGTTCTTCTCTGTGGGTGCAAGTTCCCGGGTCTGAATTGGATTTCCTATAATCTTTATCGAATCACTTAAGACTGAAGAGCGATGTCCATCCGTTCTTCTCTTTTCACTCCAATCCTCTTTTATCAAAATTTAAAGATTATCTGAAATTGAATATTTCAGGCACTGCTGGCATGCCTCCAAGATGCCCCAAATAATTCCCTCTTTCATAAAGAAAACTGCTATGGAAAGATGTACCTTCTTAGCACTTGCGATGATTCCTTCTTTACCAAACATTCAAGAAAATCACATTTTCCTGAAACATGGCTCACCGGCAGAGGTAGATTTGATTGCGGTTCATATCTGGCTCAGGTTATATGTCGGTTCTTTCTGTGTTTTGTGTGTGTCCTGCAGATTATGTAATGACCGACAGCATAATAGTTGTTGATCATCAATTTTGATGCTGAATTTTAATTTGATTATGAAAATTATCGACGTACCTGATTTCAAGCCTGAAATATGTGTGCTCATCATTTTCCTGCTGCAATGGGTGGAAATAAACGCCGGTGACTGTTCAGTTTCTTTTTTCTTTCCCCTGATATATTTTTAGTTCAATTAGCAAAGTGGCTCCTGCCTATCTTCTCCGTCTTCAGTTTTGCCAACTACTGATCTTGTTTGCCATAGTGTTTTGCGGGATTGTAAGTTATTCCTATTGCATTCTTCAGATTTTTCGACGATTCACGATCTCACTGGGATTTTCTCTGCCTTTGCTGCGCCTTCTGCAATCTTGTTGCCCTGCTCGTTCACATTGTCCTGCCGGTCTCGTTTGTTTTTCCTTGCGCCCATATGTTACCTTTCTTATTTGATTTTTTCTCTATTTCTTGCCTTGGATGTTTATTTCCACTGCCTCCAATTTTCTACTATCTCTGGATATATCTATTTGCCTTATATTCGCCTACTTAAAGTTGCTCTATTATGAATATTGTATTCCACTATCATTCACTCTCTTGAGTGTGTGTTCTGCTTAATTGTTTTGAATTTCATGTTCAGTGAAAAATGTTGTAGGTAGAGGTGCCTCTTCATTCTTTAATATTTTGCAATTTTTGCTAGACTGGTTAAGGGCAGGAAGTAGAAGCTATGAAGGAGCGGATATGGTGAGACGGCAGTTGACAGGGGTCGAAACTGGAGGCTTCTTCGTGCTTTTGGTGCTATGCCAAAGCTTTTCCCCAGGATCTCATGGTGGAGAGATTAGTTGGAATTTGGAAATAGTTCAACAACCCTTTTACTGATTTGTTTTGATTAAATTTTCATTTAGCCTTTGCATATGGGACTTCAGAACTTGAGAGCTTGAGAGAAAATGTTATCTTAATGTTGTTACTGAGGTATGTTATCTTATGACTAACTCTTCTTTTAAAAAATCACTTGTATTTTTGCATGCTAGCTGAGGTATATTATGTGTTTGAGTAGGTTTTTCAGAATGCCCCTTCTATGCTTATTGTTGAGGTTAGAAAAGCAAAGTCAGATACAGTACATGCTAGACGCCGCTTTGTTCGATTCTCGCCGCGGCCACCCCTTCCACTGATACACATGGTAGGCCACGTTCCGACGGCTTTCACCTACTTTTTTTCCACCTCGGCCCCTTCTCGACCACATCGAATATTGGATAATTCAAAATTAATGATTTCTGGTGCGTCGTCCTTTTTTTTTTCACTTCGCCATTTCTCTTCCAAAAATTATGCAAATATATGTCAATCAGCCATTTTCTTTGCTGCTCCTGTTTTTTTTTTTCTTACTGCAAGATCGGTTCCACTAAAGAAAAAAAAAATTTGGGTTTTCTAAGTTCCCTGTTTCCGTCCAAAATTAGGCGTCGCGCTTCTAGCCAACCACATTTCGTTCCATGCTTCGGAATTCTATCGAATGAGGTGGACTCAATTTTTTTTGTCTTTGTTATATTTCAGCCATTTTTCCTCCTGTCAGCACTAAAAGATTCTGTTTTTCCAGATTTTATTTTTTATTTTTTATTTTTTTATTTCTCCTCTCACCATGCTCTGTGTTATATGTTTCATGCATAGAGTTTTGCAAAAAAAAGAAAAAAATGTTTCATGCATAAAGAATTAGAGACCGTTAGTGTTCTTCACTGACCAAATTATAATAGACAATAAAGCAGATATTTTGTAAATTCATATTGAAAAGAAAGCTAAAACAAAATAGAGCTTATTTAATATCACAAAAATGCTGGTAATTTTGGTTTCCAAGAACAAGAGTGTATAGGGCTTGTTTTTGGTTGCTTATTGCTGATTACATTCAGATGTTTCTTTTTAATAAAACGGTTGTGTATTAGCACCCATGCCCTTCATATTTTGATAATTTCGCCTACCTATCAACGGGGATGCCTTTCTGTTAATGCAAACATTTGACAGTTGAATAAGCTATTTATTTCAGAAGAAAATTTATGTTAGTCTTCTTTAATTTCTGCAAACTGTGTTTAGTGCGAATTGAGAATTGTCCACATTATTCATCATATGATCTTTTGATCGAACACAAATAGTCGGTAACCGGCATCGAGCTGGGCACCGCGCATTGCGCGGTGCTCGTTACTAGTATATATATATATATATATATATATATATATATAATCCCAAACATCATTTGACATACCCCTGGAGCACCAATTTTCTGAAGTTTCATCTCTCTACTTAATCTTTTTCGGTGCCTATTTATGCCCGAAACGGGTGTGAAATAGCCTCCTACGTCACGAACAAACTGGGTGCCAAAGCAGACTTCCACACTCAGTTTTTTCTTAATTGTCTTCTTTTGGGGTAATATGCTATGAAGCTCTGAAAGGAAGTCTAATTTGAACTAAATGACAAGTCCAAATTCATTTTTTTTTAATTAAATCCTTAATTTGAAATAATATATTAGCCACATCTCTAAAATTTTTGTATCCCTATCTTACCATTATACCCTAAATCCTATAAACTACATATATTCACGTTTATCTTTTCTTCTGTAATCTCTCTCCCACTTTCTCTCCCACTTTCTCTCGTCTGCCCTCTCTCTCACTGTCGTTTTTGTTTTCTCTCACAATCTCTCCCCTTTTTCTCCTTCTCTGTCCTTCTTTCTCTATCGCTATTTCTCTCTTGCATCCATGTGTTTCAGATCTATCGTAGTTAGGGATGGAGTATCTCGTTGAAATCGTCGTAGGATGAGTTTTTCAGATCAGATCTTGATGTGGGGGTGGGTAGGGTTGTTCATGGGTCGGTTTTACCCGACAACCGACCCATTATCTACCCGACTATTCTGGCCGATAATTGCCCACCAACCGACTCGTTTTGGTCGGGCCGATAATTTTAACCGACCCATGCATGGTTGGGTCGGGTATAGTTTCTGATTTGTTGAAAAGTCGGTTGGCCGATATTACCTGACCAACCGACTTTTTTTTTAATTATTATTTTTATATTTTTCTTTGCGTTTTACTGACTATTAATTTCAATATTTAATTTTTGACATTTCGGTGAAATGAATAAAAGTACACAATGAAAAAAACTCTACTCTTCATTTTTTCCTTCTCTTCGACTATTCTCTCTCTGTCAACCATAGTCGCCGATGTATCTCTCATCTCTCTCTATCAGCCTATCGTCGCCGACGCGCCATTGCTTCCTCCAAAGATTTACCTCTAGCCCTCTCTTGTTTTTTTCTAAACTCTAAGGTATGGATTTTTGTGTTTCTCAAATAAAAATTAAAAATTTCATAATTTTGTATTGTGAAAGTGTGAATGGCTGAAAGTGATTCATTTTAGTATGTTATATTATTTTTGGAATTTTAATTTGTAATATGTGATATTGTTGAAATTTGATTTTGGGCATGAAATATTGGAATGTTTGTTGCTGAATTTTGATAGATGAATAGCATAATTTTTTTTTATTTTTTATTTTTATTTGATGTGGCCGATATTGGCCCATAATTTTCAACCGACCCGTTAAGGCAACCGACAAAGTCGGTTGCCAACCATTACCCGACTCACAATAGTCGGACCGATAGTAGTTTTACATATTTGTAAGAGTCGGTTGGTCGGGTCGGGCCGATAATCGGCCGAGAATCAACCGACCCGACCCATGAACAACCCTAGGGGTGGGGGTGGGGGGCGGCGGTGGTTTTGGTCGTCGGTACCTGGCAGTGGTTTTGGTCACTGAGGCAGCGGTGGTTTTGATGGCTAGCAGCGGAGGTGATTTTCTTCGGTGGCGACAGTGCTATTGGTCGCAACAATGGTTAAATGAGAGCTAGTATTTTAAGATTGTGATTACAAACGACTTTGGGTGACAACAAATTACTAAGTTTTCTATGGATGTCTATAGATTACTACGACCGAAATTTGTTTTTTAAAAAAATTATGATGTTCAACATCATGTAGAAAAAAAAGAAAGAAAATTGATTTTATAGTACTAAAAAAATACTTATATATAAAAAACATGTTCTACGCAATGAAAAATAATAACAAATATGTTAGATGGCAAAATGAAAAATAATAAATGCAGAATACAAACTGATAAATGTAGTTTAGATATTACTTGGTACTTGTATTAGGAGGATTATATTAGTATTAGTATTAGTATTAGAATTAGTATTAGTATTCGTATTCGTATTAGCATTGGTATTAGTTTTAGTATTAATTAATATTAGTATTTAGTATTTAGTATTTAGTATTTAGTATTTAGTATTTAGTATTTAGTATTTAGGTGGTGTTTGCAAATGATTATTTAAAAGCAGAAGTTAGTGATTGTGAGTTAAGTCAGTTTTAAGTGTTTATTTCTAAAAGTTGGGGGTGTTTGCAAATATTTCGAAAAATGAACTAAAATTGAAAAAGCAGGGTTAGGGGTGCTTTTAAAAAAATAGCTTAAAGCAGATTATTTTAAGAGAAGCAAAAGCAAAATTTGATGTTGCAAACACCTAAAAACAGATTATGAGCAAAAAAAAAACCGCATAATCACTTTCAAAAAGCATTTGCAAACACCACCTTAGTATTCAGTATTAGTCGTAGTATTAATATTAATATTAGTATTAGTATTAGTATTAGTATTCGTATTAGTAATTTTTTATTTTATTTTGGAACAACTTTACTAATTCCAACTTCCGAAATTTCGATTTCAAAAATTTTTCCAACTTTTTTGCATTGGAATTGAAATTATATAAAAAATAAATTTTCCGATTTTCGATCCGATTTAATTTTCAAAATTAGTTCCAAACAATTCTGTTTCCCCCCCCCCCCCCCCGCAACAAAAAAAAAAATGCACCTTTAAATAATATATATTATATAATACTTATTTTAAGTTTTTTTTTGTTTTCTGAAACAATAATTTGATTTAAGTTTTGTTTTAGGATTTTGAGGTATTGAATTGTTGTTAGAAGTTTTATTGGATATGTGTTTCACTTTTTATTTGTTTTGAAATAAAATTTAGTAGTTATTAGTTTTACTTTTATCGACGTGGATGTTCTTATTTTTTGAAAATTATGAAAATTTCAGAAAATTTCCGCTAAGTTTTGAAATTTTAAAACTTATGTGATTTCCGAAATCTTTCCAATTTTTTGAAATTTCCGGGCCTTTTGGAATTGTAATTGGAATTGATTTCGTACTTCCCAATTTTTATGGAAATTTTTCGAAAAGGCTTATTTTGTTCTGATCTTTTGGACTTTCACCTCTAAATATTAGTAATCGTATTGGTATCAATATTAATATTAATATTAGTGTTAGTGTTATTGTTAGTATTAGTGTTAGTATTAGTATTAATATTAGTATTAATATCTTATTAAGAAAAGAAGGGTTCCTGAAGTAACCCTATGAAACCCTAAGGGCAACTTTTCCTGCACATTCGAAATTATTCTTGTAAATACCTTATTTAATATAGTTTAATAATTATTAATTCATTTTTTTCTACGTTTCCTATTTTTTATAACTAATCTGAAACTAGTATTCTAATCTTATTAACAAACGAAAAAGAAGGGTTATTGGAGAAACCCTATCAAACCCTAAGGGCAACTTTTCCCGCTCATTCGAAATTATTGTTGTAAATATCTTATTTAATATAGTTTAATAATTATTAATTCATTTTTTTTATGTTTTCTATTTTTTCTAACTAATCTCCTAGTTGGATTCAATTTTATTATAAAAAAAAAAAGAGTTTCTAGAGAAATCTTATCAAACCCTAAGGGCAACTTTTCCCGCCCATTCGAAATTATTGTTGTAAATATCTTATTTAACATAGTTTAATAATTTGTAATTCAATTTTTTCATGTTTCCTATTTTTTCTAACTAATCTCAAACTAGTTTCATTCGATTCAGTCTTCTAATTTTTTGTTTTCTAGCTTAATAATTATTAATTATTTTTCTACATATCTAATTTAATTTTGTTAAATGTGATTCAATTTCTTAAATGTGATTCTGGCGTTGATTTTTTTTTTTTTTTTTTTAACTTTTGTTTTTCCTGAAATTTTTTTCCGACCGATCAATCACCGTTGACCGCCTGTCACCGACGTTGACTTTTTTTTCGATTTTTTTTCTTGGAAAAAAATGTTTTAATTAATATTACTGTCTTGGCTACTAAATTACTGTCTCAGACAGTAATATTACTGTTTGGGACAGTAATATTATGAATATTATTTTCCCGACCAGTAATATTATTAATATTATTGCTTAAGACAGTTAAATTACTGTTCAAGAGAGTAATTTAGCAGTCAAGGCAGTAATATTAATAAAAATACATTTTTTTAAGAAAAAAAAAGTCAATTAACAGTTAAATTACTGTCTCCGACAGTTAAATAACTGTTGGAGACAGTAATTTAGCAACTAATACAATAATATTAATTAAAAATATTTTTTTAGGAATAACAAAGTCAATTAACAGTTAAATTACTGTCTCTGACAGTTAAATAACTGCTGGAGACATTAATTTAGCAACGAATACAATAATATTAATTAAAAATAGTTTTTTTAAGAATAAAAAAGTCAACTAACAGTTAAATTACTGTCTCCGACAGTTAAATAACTGCTGGAGACAGTAATTTTGCAACGAATATAGTAATATTAATTAAAAATATTTTTTTTTAAGAATAAAAAAGTCAATTAACAGTTACATTACTGTCTCCGACAGTTAAATAACTGCTGGAGACAGTAATTTAGCATCAAATACAGTAATATTAATTAAAATATTTTTGAAGGAAAAAAAAGTCAATTAACAGTTAAATTATTGTCTCTGACAGTAATATTAATTAAAATATTAATTAGCAGCCAAGACAGTAATATTAATTAAAATATTTTTTCTAAGATAAAACAAAATAAAAAAAAAAGTTCACTCCGGAGACCCGACGGTCAATGGCAGTTGACCGGCCGGAAAAAAATTTCAAAAAAAAAAAATTCAAAAAAAAAAGTCTATGCCGGAGACCGGCGGTCAACGGCGGCGATCGGCGGTCTCCGGTGGTGGCCGATCAAAAATGGGGTCAAAATTGAAATTATGGTTAAAATTGGTTAATTGATGAAATTGGGCTAAATTTGAGTGTAAATCATGAAATTGGAATTGAATTGGGTTTCAATGAATTGGGGGTAATTTTGGTATATATATAAAAGGATTTTCCTTATTTGCAAATAAGTTTGAATGAGCTGGATTTATTTGAAAGACAAAAAAGTTGGATGTCCCTCTTTTAATTAAGTGCCCTTGTCATGGGCCTTTTTGGTATTTACCCATTAGTTTTTCCTACTATTTCATT
>NW_012193232.1:8438-85678 GCF_000504015.1 Erythranthe guttata
CCCAATTTGTTTAATAACTCATATTTCATCTAAGATGTATTTTTTTCTTGTACTCGATTTGTTTAAATCTGTTTTTTCATTCAAGTTTTGTTTTCATTCCCCTAAATAAACTGTTTTGATTTATTGGGTTTCAAAAAAGTGGTATCTAGAGTAAAAAAAATTTGTACTAATAATATCTTCTTAGGTATTATTTCAAAATATTTACAATGAAATTTATTAATAAATAGTTTACATCTTAAATAATATTGTTTTGACAGCGGATGTCCATAAATCTCTTTGTACAAGACCATCAACGTAAAAATACTAATTTAATCTTAATGAAATTTAAGATCAAATTAACACAAAAAAAATTAAATAGAAAAAAAAAACTCAATTCTTTTGTGCAAGGCCAAATAAAATAAACCTAAAAATACACCCATTATTTCACAATTTAAAATTCTTCTTCTTCTTCTTCTTCTTCTTCTTCTTCTTCTTCTTCACAAACCCACCAAGAACCCTAAATACCAAAACAATCAAATAATCACCAAACATTTACAATGGAGTCGGAAAACAAGGAGATGGCGGTTTGAGGGTGGAAAACGTAATAAGATATGTGTTAACCGTTTATTTTAGCTTGTGTGTCGTTCTTTTTTTTTTGAAAAAAAATCACCAATACCAAAAATCGGTATTCGCAGTCAGATTTTTTCAATCATAGTCGGTATTCACGTGCCGATTTTACAAACAAAAATCGGTATTATAGTGCCGATTTTTTCAAAAAAAAAATCGGTCTGAATATGCCGCCTTTTAAAAAAAAAAAAAAAAAAAAAAAAACCGGCGCGTATACGCCGTTTTCCCTGCTCCGATTTCAATCTCAAAATTTAATCATAAATAGACCAAACCATTGCAACCCAACAGGAAATAAGCATCTATTAATGTTCACCACGCATATTTACAAAGGAATCAATGCTCGTTTTCAAGGAATTAATGCTCGATTAATGCTTTTAAATTCACCAACAAAAAAATTAGTATAAAAAGTTGTGGGATAGTGGTGGTGTGCAAGTGGGTGGGTTGTATGTTTGGCGTCGGTGCGGTGACAATCTCCCTGGTCGGTGTCACGGTCGTGTAGCGGCGACGGCTCGGACGTTTTTGTTTTGTTTTTTGTTTTCTTGATTGGTCTTGAACAAATTAAAAATAGGAATATAAGGTTTGTGTTTGTATTTTGGTAGTATTTGTGGATGAGGGCATATTCATCCGGCCTCTTTGGTCTTGATATAAGAAAATTAGATAAATTTGTGGGCTTGAACTAATGAACCATTTTGTGTATGTTTGAACAAAGAAAAAATTGGACTTGCATATATCTGTTGTTGTATTTGATAGTAAAATCAGCCCGATGAATTCATCTTTTGTTTTAAATAAATTCGATAATTGGTAAAATTTGCTTTATGAAAATATCGGGGAAATAAATTATGTTTGTTTGTGTTGAGAGAAATGTATTTTAAAAGATATAGTATTGTTTGTTGGTATTTTAGTGAAAATATTTATCACTATAGTGGTCACATCATGTCGAACCAGAGATAACAATTTTTGATTTATTTGTTTTCACAATTTTGAATTTATTTTTTCAAAACATGTAGAAGTCAAATGCGAAAGCTTAAAATTAGATATTTTTGGTTGTGCAAAAGGGTAAGAAGACATTGATAATCAGGCCGAACTTTGCTCCGAA
Source organism: Erythranthe guttata (assembly GCF_000504015.1). Next base: position 10,141 of record NW_012193232.1, read on the forward strand.
ACATTCCAAAGTATAAGTATACATACTTGATTTGACTGTATTCATGAATTTGATCGCTCTAGAGTCTAGATAATATTTAATATTGGCACACTAATTATGTCACGAATTTTTTTTTTTTTTTAAATAGTTATTATGGAACAGAGAGAGTATAAGTGTAATTAACTTATTCTAATTTTTAATGTGTATTGCCCCGTATCAAGGATGGGTTAATATTATTCCTCTTAGTGAAATTCGTATTTAATTTAATAATGTGAAAACTAAAATGAGCAAAAAAAATGTCTCGTTCCACTTTGAATTTACAACAATTTCACAAATAGGAAAATTTATGTTCTATACTTTAGATTTAATTTAGATATAATAAATTTACGATAATGCAAAAAGTTTCACAAATTGGAAAATTTTCGTTTTACAGTTTTTATTTTCATTTAAATAAAAAAAAAAATTACGATCACGCAACAACTTGTACTCTATAACGGTGTATCTAATTGCACTTAACAATCCATATTCTAATAATCTAATTAGTCAATGAGAGAAATAATTGAGGTTTTAATAAATTGGCCTAACTTTGATTAAAACGAACTATAGCCAACCTATTTCAGACTACATGTATGCAATCGCACTTAATATTTCAAGGATTGGTTCACAAATTGATGCCTATATATGTGAACAAATCTCGTCTCTTTTTTACAACAAACGCAGTGTTGATATTTAGTTTGCTTGTTAGTGGTAATCAATATGGAACTCAAATTATGGGTTCTAATAGCGCTCTTGCCTATGTTGGTTACAACAATCAATGCTCAACTTCTGCCATGCATAAGACTTCCCATATTTGGCACACCAATATTTTGCCCATCTCCTCCACCACCACCTAGGTCTCCGCCACCACCATCACCACCTCCACCTCCTCCATCTCCACCACCACCGCCACCTCCTCCATCTCCACCACCGCCTTCACCTCCACCTCCATCCCCTCCTCCACCTCCACCATCACCTCCACCACCTTCCCCTCCCCCGCCTTCACCTCCCCCACCCCCAACCCTTCCTCCTCCACCAACGTCACCACCTCCCCCTCCGCGTTCACTTGTTTGCACGATATTACCTCTCCCATTACTTTGCCCAACCCCACCTGCACCACCTCCACCTCCGCGTACTCCACTTCTTTGCACAGTATTACCTCGAGCAATATTTTGCCCATCCCCACCACCACCTGTCTGATTGATCTCTATGATCAACCTCTATCACACTAAAAAGTACTATTGTTGCTTTCCAACCCCTCTTTCAACAATAATAATTTTCTTATGCACGTTAAATAATAAATTTCCTTGGTAATTAGTAATCTTTCTTCGATGGAAAAATTACTAGCTAATAAGTGTCCAACCATCAAGATCGACATTCGTAGCAACATTCTTCAAGAAAGTCAGTATTCACACATGGTAATCGCATCCGAACACCAGCAGACATCCAAATTATGTTATTGTAGATAATACTATTTTTATGGGATGAACTAGTTATTTTAGAGGATGTTCTGTTTATACATGATGATGTTGTACTCGTACATGTAATAAATAAAAATTGTGTATTGTCATGGAAATTTTGATCATTTTGTTTATTTTCTCAAGTTATATATGTCACGTATGATTTCATGCTTACCTCTATTTATGTGAATTAAAATGTTTTCTACTTCATGTTTCGTGCCTCATATTATATTATATGTATCAATAATAAGGAATAACCTTGGACATATATATGTTCAACAGCCGTGACATAAATATTGGGCAAGAGTGGTTCCCTGAAAGTTTCAATAGCTCATATTATTGTGCATATCAAATGTTACAATGTGTTTAACTATTGAAAAAATAAAATATTCTTCTACCCATAACCGAACACAAAATTAAAATTGTTCCTCAATCACGTCTTTAAACAAATCATAATCTCAACTTTTGGTCAATTGAGATATGATTTATTCAATTCAACGAAAAAAAGAAAGAGATATGATTTATTCTTCCATATTCAAGGGATATGATTTATCTATTTATCTGTAATAAATTATGCCACTAGCCGAATAAAAATAATATACTTTTTTCCCCCAAAATGTGTTGAACATATTTGCCACTAATAAAAAAAAATAGTCATTTACTTCATCCTTTTAATGAGGTTATTTTCATAAATACTTCAACTACTTTTGTTTTAAGTTTCGTTTTAATTATTAGAAGAATATTTTAATTTTTGAATGTGTAGTTTATAACAAGTTAAAAAAAAAAAAAAAAAAAAACTTTAGAACATAAGCATATGGAGTTTTTTTTTTTAAATACTCCATATGTAAGTTAAATAGAGAAATTATCTTCATGAAATATGTAAGTATAATCATATTTGATTTTGAACAAAGTTCGAATCATATTGCCAATAGCTGCTAGCAATGGCGGATCCACTCATTCCCAAGGCTACTGTGCAATTGCACATCCTTGATTACCCAAAAAAAAAGCAAATTCTCTATATATTTATGAAGTATAAAATTAAATGTAAAAAAACTTAATACTGAATTGTAGTTTGGGTGGTTAGAACTTTACATCCATTGTATAGGTACATGGCAAAACCCCATTTTTTTACAAGTTCTTAATTTTACCACAACTTTTCTAAAATCTTCTTATTTTCCTTTTCCAAAACTCTTCCGAAATTTACAAAGTATTTTGTTAACTTCGAAATTTTTAGATATTTGTAATATTCTTATGTGTATAGTATTATAAAAAAAAAATCCCTCATTTCCAAGTATCTAATTTTTATACATTATACAAAATTATTTTTTCTTGTCTAAACTTTTCCAGTATTTTTTTTTCTCAAAATCTTTCTTTTTTTTTTTCTCAAAATCTTTTTTTTTTTTTCTTAAATATACCCCTCATTTTCTATAATTCCTGCCATTTGCATATGCACTTAGTTCATTTTGTTTTTCTTGTACCCAATTTGTTTAATATCTCATATTTCATCTAACATGTAATTTTCTTCTTGTACTCAATTTGTTTAAATCTCATTTTTCATTCAAGTTTTTTTTTCATTCCCCCTAAATGAATTGATTTGATAATTTATTTGGTTTAAAAAAACGGGTATCTAGACTCAAAAGAATTTTGTACTAATAATATCTTCTTATATTTCAAAATACCTACAATGACATTTATTATTAAATAGTTCACTTCTTTAATAATATTTTTTTTTATTGATGATAAAATCAGCATGATTAATTCTTCTTTTGTTTTAAATAAATTCAATAATTCGTAAAAAAATGCTTTATAAAAATATTGAAGAAATAAATTATGTTTTTTTGTGTTGAGAGAAATGTATTTTGAAAGATATAGTATTGTTTGTGTTGAGAGAAATGTATTATGTTTATCACTGCATTGGTCAAATCATGTCGAAAACAGAGATAAAACATTTTTTGAAATTATATTTTCAAACTATTTAGAAAGGATGGGTTAATATAATTCCTCTTAGTGAAATTCGTAATTAATTTAAAAATGTAAAACTAAAATGAGCAAATCAACTATCTCGTTCCACTCTTGAATTTACATCAGTTTCAAAAACATGAATATTTTCATTCTATATTTTAGATTTTCATTTAAATAAAAGGGTAAATTACAAACACCCCTGAGGTATGGTCAAATTACAAAAACACCCCTCTTGTTTGGATAATTACAACCACCCCCTCAACTCCTCAAATTTAGTGGAATCTTCGAGATTATATGGAATATTATCACTTTTGTACCCGTTTTATCCCATTCAAACTCTACATTATGAAGCAAGATGATCATAATATGTGATTTTTAACTTGTATATATCAGTTTGTGGTGCATCGGAAACTGTATTTTTACACAAAATGAATACAAACTAGAGCACATTTCACGGAATCTAGATAATTATGTTGAATTTGGCACCATAAGGGTGGATGTGTAAGAAAAAATCATAGTTGAGAGGGGTAGATGTAATTATTCAAACAAAAGGGGGTTTTTTGTAATTTGACCATATCTCAGGGGGTGTTTGTAATTTACCCTAAATAAAATGAATTTACGATATATAATGCAACATTTTTTACAAATTGGAAAAGTTCCGTTCTATACTTTTTATTTTCATTTAGATATAATAAATTTACGATTACGCAACAACTTGTAATCTATGACGGTGTATCTAATTCCACTTCACAACCCATGCTACTAATAATCAAATTTGTCAATGAAAGAATAATTGAGATTTTAATAAATTGGCCTAACTTTGATTTAAATGAACTATAGCCAACCTAGTTCAGACAACATGTACACATTCGCACTTCGTATTTCAAGGATTGGCTCACAAATTGATGCCTATATATAAGAACATAACTCAGTCTCAATTTTACGACAAACACAGCTTGGATCTTTAGTTTACTTGTTAGTTGTAATCAATATGGAACTCAAATTATGGGTTCTAATAGTGTTCTTGTCTATGTCGGTTACAACTATCAATGCTCAACTTCTGCCATGCATAAGACTTCCCATACTTGGCATACCAATATTTTGTCGTTCTCCTCCACCACCACCTAGGTCTCCGCCACCACCATCACCATCTCCACCTCCTCCATCTCCGCCACCACCCCCAACCCTTCCTCCTCCGCCAACTTCACCACCTCCCCCTCCGCGTTCACTTATTTGCTCGATATTACCTCTCCCATTACTTTGCCCAACCCCACGGGCACCACCCTCCACCTCCGCGTAGTCCACTTCTTTGCACAGTATTACCTCGCGCAATATTTTGCCCATCCCCAACATCACCTGTCTGATTGATCTATATGCTCAGTTTCTATCACACTAAAAAGTGCCATTGTTGCTTTCCAACCCTCTCTATCTACAATAATTATTTTCCTATGCACGTTAAATAATAAATTTCCTTATTAATTAGTAATTTTTCTTCGATGGAAAAATTACTAGATAATAAGTGTCCAACCATCAAGATCAACATTCGTAGCAACCTTCTTCGGGAAACTAAGTTTTCACCCATGGAATCGCGTCTCAACTCCAGAAGACATCAAAATTTGTAGTTGTAGACAATGCTATTTTTATGGGATGAAATAGTTAATTTTAGAGGATGTTTGGATTATGTTGATGTTGTTGTACTCGTATATGTAATAAATAAAATTGTGCATTGTCATGAAAAAATTGATCATCTTGTTCATTTTCTCAAGTTATATGTGTTATATTGACAATTTCATGCTTACCTCTATTTATATAAATTATGGCAATAGTGTTTTTTTGAAAGTTTAAATAGCTCATAACTTTGCACAATTTAGAACGAGGAAAACCTATTTGTGGATTATTAATGAGCATATAAAATATTATATCTTTTTATCTATAAAATAATTAAATTATTCTTCTACTGATAACCAAACACAAAATTAAAATTATTACACGAGCACGTCTTTACATTCTTCACAAGTATGTACACTATGTTTTGAACAAATGGTGTTTTGGACTTCTAAGTAAAAAAAATTAATATTTACCTTCCCAAACTTGATATAAGTTCTCTCAGCAATAATATATATTGTAATTATTAGATTCCATGTAATTATTAGGGTAAATTACAACCAACCCCCTGAGGTGTGGTCAAATTACGAAAACCCCCCTCTTGTTTGGATAATTACAACCACCCCCTCAACTCCTCAAATTTAGTGGAATCTTCGAGATTATATGGAATATTATCACTTTTGTACCCGTTTTATCCCATTCGAACTCTACATTTTGAAGCAAGATGATCATAATATGTGTTTTTTGGCTTGTAAATATCAGATTGTGGTGCATCAGAAACTATATTTTCACACAAAACGAGTACAAACTAGAGCACATTCCACGAAATCTAGATGATTATGTTGAATTTGACACCATAAGGGTGGATGTGTAAGAAAAAAATCATAGTTGAGGGGGTAGATGTAATTATGCAAACAAGAGGGGTTTTTTTGTAAATTGACCATACGTCAGGGGGGTGTTTGTAATTTACCCTAATTATAATAAGGTGGTCAGTAATTGATAATTAGCGTACAATGAATGTAAAGATATCACGTTCATAATAAATAAGTTAAAACTTAAAAATGAAGGTGATGTTTGGAAAAGCTTATTTAAAAGCATAAGTTAGTAATTGCTTAAGTTGATATTAAGTGCTTAATTTTTAAAGTTGGGGTGTTTGTAAAAAATCTGGAAATTAACTAAAATAGAAAAAGTAGGTACATGGGTGCTGTTAAAATTATCGCTTAAAGCAGCTTATTTTAAAAGAAGCAAAAGCAAAAGTCAATTTTACAAACACTTAAAAACAAATTATATGAGAAAAAAAGCTCGTAATCTATTATTAAAAACTTTTGCAAGCACCACTGAAGTATCTTTTAAAATAAGTTCGTTAAAAGGATAAACTAAATGACCAATTTTTTTTCCTTAGTGGCAAAAATATATGTTATGTTTGGGGGCAAACAAAAAGGATAAATAAGGAAATCACATCCCCTAAATATGTATGTTATGTTTGGGGGCAAAGAAAGCACATATTGGAGATACTCCATTGTGCTCTTTCTTTTTTAAAAACTAAATCCATTATATTATCTCTCTTAGATATACCTACAGTTGGAAACTGCTACGAAATTTTCGATTTCCGTTGATTCCGATTTGATTTTGGAGCACAAAATTTTGTTATGTTTTTTCTAGATATATACGGATCGGAGTCAGAATTATGTATGAAATGTTCGGAAATTCCGATTGATCACTATAGTGGTCAAATCATGTCGAAAACAGAGAAACCAAGTGATAAAATTATTTTTCCAAAATATTTACAAGTCAAATTTCAAAAGCTTAAAAATAAGGACATTTATATTTGTGTAGAAGACATTCAAAATTTAGGCCGAACTTTGTTCATAAAACATTCGAGTTGTAATAAGTATGAACAATTAATTTGAATGCATGCATGAACTTGATATATAATATAGCTCTAGATATTTATTGTTGGCATATTAATTATGTCAACGAAGTTTTAAATGCCCATGCCGCAAGCTCCTTAATTTGACTCAAGAATTTACTTAATACAACTTACTCATCTAGCGTCATACCCCACACACAAGTTGTCAAAACCTTAAATGAAATATTTATGCTTGAATACTTTAAAAAATGGGTAAATTCCACTTTCTCCCAACCTTAAATGAAATATTTAAGCGTGAATACTTCAAAAAATCGGTAAAATTTCATTTTCTCTCTTGTACTTTGTCTCGATATCACTTTACCCTATTCTACTCTCGATTGCATCGATTTTCTCTCATGTACTTAAAAATTTGTCTCAATGTGGCCCTGGCCATTACTTTTCAGATCTTTGTCCTTAACACCGTTTGATATCTAATTCTGAAAATTACAAAAAAAAAGTCACCCCTCCTAGTTAAAATAATTATTAAAAAAAGGGTAAATTACAAACACCCCCTGAGGTATGGTCAAATTACAAAAATACCCCTCTTGTTTGGATAATTACAACCATCCCCTTAACTCCTCAAATTTAGTGGAATCTTCGAGATTATATGGAATATTATCACTTTTGTACTCGTTTTATCCCATTCAAACTCTACATTATGAAGCAAGATGATCATAATATGTGATTTTTAGCTTGTATATATCAGTTTGTGGTGCATCGGAAACTGTATTTTTACACAAAACGAGTACAAACTAGAGCAGATTTCACATAATCTAGATGATTATGTTGAATTTGGCACCATAAGGGTGGAGGTGTTAGAAAAAATCATAGTTGAGGGGTAGATGTAATTAACCACACAAGATTATTTTTTTTAATAATTATTTAAATTGGGAGAGGTGTTTGTAATTTTAGAGCTTAGATCAAACGGTGTTAATATCAAATGTCTGACAATTAACAGAATTGACCACATTGAGACAAATTTTCAAGTACTAGGGGATAAATCAATGTAATCGAGAGTAGAAGGGAGGTAAAGTAATACCAAGCCAAAGTATAATGGGGTGAGTGGAATTTACCCTTAAAAAATTACTAGTGTAATCAATTATTCTAATTTTTAATATAATTACTTTAAGTGACACTCGTACTGAATATTAACATTAAATCAAATATAATTCCTCTAAGTGAAACTCGTAACTAATATTAACATTAATGTAAAACTAAAATGATCGAATCCAATGTGTCATTCCACTATTGAATTTATTATTGGTTTCACAAATTGGAAAATTTTCATTCTATAATTTAGATTTTCATTTAGATAAAATAAAGGGCAAATTACGGCCACCCCTGAGCTATGGTTAAATTACGAAAACCCTCATCCTGTTTGGGTAATTACAGCCACCCCCCTCAACTATGTATTTATCTTACGAAAAGACCCCTCCAGAGGTAAATTTAGGGATGTTAATTCGGTAAAACCGGACCAAAATTTCGGTACGCCAACATTTCATACCGTTTAGCGAACAAAATATACGATTTGGTTGGGTAAATAACCTAATTACATAAATTTTACGTAAAAATATTTAAAAGGAGGGGATTGCTGTAATTATCCAAACAAGAGGGATTTTTTCGTAATTTGACCATACATCAGGGGTGGCTGTAATTTGCCCTAAAATAAATTTACGGTGATGCAACAACTTGTAATCTATAACAGCGTACCCAATTCTACTTCACCACACTTGCTTCTAATATTCCAATTTGTCAATGAAAGAAATAATTGAGTTTATAATAAAGTGGCCTAACTTTGATTAATGAACTATAACAAACCTATATCAAACAAAAAAATATGCACAATCACACTTAATATTTCAAGGATTGCTCACAAATTGATGCCTATATATATGAATAAAATTGTCTCTTTTCTATAACAAACTCATCTTGTATATTTAATTTGCTTGTTAGCGGTAATCAATATGGAACTCAAATTATGGATTCTAATTGCTCTGTTGCCGATGTTGGCTCCAACCATCAGTGCTCAAATTCGGCTATGTGTACCGCTACCTGGCTCACCGTTTCCTTTACCAATATTTTGTTCTCCTCCACCACCAGCACCACTTAGGTCTCCGCCACCACCATCACCACCTCCACCTCCTCGATCTCCACCACCACCTCCGCCACGTCTTTGCTCAATACTGCCTCTCCCAATAATTTGCCGATCCCCACCACCACCAGCAACTTCACCAACTTCACCCCCACGTCCACGTCTTTGCACAATATTACCTATCCCAATATTGTGTCTATCCCCACCACCACCACCCGTTGCCTGATTGAACTATATAATAAACCTCTGTCACCCTAAAAAGTGTCATTGCTGCTTTTCAACCTTCTCTTTCTATAATAATTATTTTCCTTTACACGTTAATTAATAAATTTCCTTGTCAAGTAGTAACCTTTCTTCGATAGAAAATTTACTAGCTTACAAGCGTCCGAAAATCAAGATCAACATGCCTAGCAACCTTCTTAAAGAAACTAAGTTTTTACACATGGAAATCACATCTTTTAACTCCATATTAACATCAAAATTTGTAGTTGTAGACAATGTTATTTCTATTGGATGAACTAGTTAATTTTAGAGGATGTTTTGATTATCTTGATGTAGTTGTGCTCGTTATATGCAATATAAATAAAATTGTGCGTTTGTCACGGAATATTTGATCATCTTGATTACTTCTTAATTTATTATATGTTGTGTTGTGGATAATTTTACCACATATTGCACGTGTTAATAACAATATTAGACATATATATGTTCAACACATGTGACATAATTGTTGGACAATATTGCTTATTCGAATGTCTAAGTAGTTCTTATCTTTTTTTTTTGTACAATATAGAATGATGAATACATATTCCAAGAGTATTATTATTAAAAAAGGACAAAATACACTTCATCCCCTACAAATTTCTCATTTTCGCACTCTCTTCCCTAAAAATTCAAAAATTAGACAATCCCCATCAAAATATTATTTTGGTTGCACTTTACCCCATAAGCCAAATTTTGGTGGACATTGTGCAACAAAAATAACATTTTATAGGGTCAATGTGCAAAAAGATAATGTTTTTAAGGGGTAACTTGCAACAAAAATAACATATAAAGGAGCTACGTGCAACAAAAATACTCAATTACGATGAATAATCCATCGAAATTTTGATATGGGGGCAATGTGCACAAGAATAACATTTTGAAGGGGCACATTCACTTTTTAAAAATTTGAGGGGGTAAAGTGCAAAAATTAGAATTTTTTAGAGGGTGATATGCAATTTGCCCATGAAAAATACCAAATATTATAATTTGTTGAATTACTGAATAATTAAGATATTTTTTCTAGAGATAACCATGTACGAAACTAGAAGTACCGAAGCAACTTTAAATGTTTTTACCTCTTTAATTATGTAAATATTACGAAATCATAAACACGAGCCATATATACACGTACATACACAGAGCCATCTAAAGCTTAAGTTTTTAGTGAAATATAATCATACACAAACAACTATAAATGTCTTATCCTTCATTAATCTGTAAATATTACCGAATTATAAACACGAGCCATATATTCACTTATATTGCATACACGAGCCATCTAGCTGCTAAATGACTATCTCAATCAAAAAAATAATCTTTTAGTGAAATGTATTAATTAATACTAATATCTCCAATACGCATAAGCCCCCTCAAGTGCAAAAGAATTACATTTGAAGTTCTGCACTTGAAATATTTGAAATGGATAGCGGCGAGATTCAAAGTCAGGACCTTTCATTTAGTTTGTCGTTGATACCATAATAAATGACATCTGAACCAAAAACTTAAACTTTTAATGAAATGTATCATTTAATATTAATATCTCCGATACTAATTCTCATTCTCTGTATGTCATCATTTTGGAGAAAATGCACTTCACCCCCTACAAATTTCTCATTTTCACACTTTCCCCCGAAAAATTCGAAAACTGGATAATCCCCCTTCAAAATATTATTTTGGTTGCGCTTTGCCCCATAAGCCATTTTTTTGTGGGCATTGTGCAACAAAAATAACATTATGAAGGGGCAATGTGCAAAAAGATAATGTTTTTAAGGGGTAACGTGCAACAAAACTAACATATAAATGGGCTACGTGCAACAAAAATGCTCAATCACGATGAACAATCCATCGAAATTTCGATATGGGGGCAATGTGCAACAAGAATAACATTTTGAAGGGGACATTCACTTTTTTTTAAATTTTGAGGGGGTAAAGTGCAATAACTAGAAATTTTTAGGGGGTGATGTGTAATTTGCCCTATTATTTTATGTCCTAGCTAGGGCTGGGCATTTGGGATCGGGATTCGGGATTCCGTCCCGTCCCGATCGGAATTTTACTATTTGGGACTAAAACTTCAGGAATTCGGGATTACGGGATTCAGGAATTGGTTCAACCCGATCGGGATATTTTAATCCCGAATTAGGAAAAAAAGAAAAAAAAAACTAATAAACACACACACTAAAACGATATATATATATATATATATATATATATATATATATCGTTTTAGTTTTTCTATTTTTTTTTTAATTTCTTTTGGTGTGTGGTGTGCCCGTGAGTGTTCTAACTTTTTTGTGGGAAATAAAACAAATGGTTGTTTAACTTTTTTCTTATGGTAGATTGCATTTGTAATTAATATATAGTGTCAAGGAGATGAGAAATACAATATAACATATCGTTTCAACTTATTTTTAATTTTTTTAAATTTTATTTGTTCCAAATTTTGTGGTAAAAATAAATAGTGCAAGAACAATAATATGTATATAATATATTCAAGTTGGTTTAGTGTATAAATAATACTAATGAAAAAAAAAATGCAATATTTCTTACTTTTTAGGCAAAATATGGGATTTCCAGATCCCAATCCCAAATTCTCGAAATATTTAGAGATAGCGACATACCGGGATTTAATAGTATGGGACGGGATTGAAATTTAAAATTTCTATCACGAGTCCCGAAATTCCAATCCCGAAAATCCCAAATTCCCGAAATCCCGTCCCTAACTCACCCCTAGTCCTAGCCTACCGATCCATCTCATATTATTTTATGTCCATTGAACACCAAAAAAAATTCCCGATTCTACCCATGTAGACGTGTCATTTCTTTATGCTACTTTTTTAAATACAAAAAAATTACCATTAGAGCGACCTTTACACGAAATGTTTATTCTTCTTAGGACAAAATGCACTTCACCCCCTATAAAATTCTCATTTCGGCACTTTCCCCCTTACAAATTCATAAAAGAGATAACCCCCCTCGAAATATTGATTTGGTTGTAGTTTGCCCCAAAAGCCATTTTTTTTGGGGCATTGTGAAACAAAAATAACATTTTAAAGGGACAATGTGTAGAAAAATGTTAAGGGGCAACATGCAACAAAAATAACTTTTAAAGGGGCAACATGCAAAAAAAAACACCCAATTTCGGTTAAAAATCCATCGGAATTTTGCTATTGGGGCAATGTGCAACAAGTATAACATGTTGAAGGGGGACATTTACTTTTTCAAATTTTGAGGGGGTAAAGAGCGAAAATTAAAAACTTATAGGGCGTGATATGCAATTTGCCCTTCTTCTTAAACAACACTTTCACAACTTTTTAGTATTCTGTTACTTCTCTCTCTGAATGTAATTTTTATCTTTAAAAGTAAGGTTAATAGCATTTCGCCACTTGGACTTTGCCCGTTTTTACACTTTACCGCTTAAACTAAAAAAAGTTGCACGGGCACACCCAAACTCACCTTTTTGATGCACATAACCACCTAAGGAGGCGAATCTTCTATTTTCCAACGCACGCGCGATGCAGATGCTTAATGGAGGAGTTTTTTGTTCATTTCACCTCAAAAATTTTGTGAGCCCTATTTTTACTCTTTCTTCTCATTCTCTCTCTTATTTTCTCTCTCTCTCTCTCTCTCTCTCACACACACACACACACCCACACACATACAGACATCCCCATCATCATCTTCTTCTCTTCTTTCTTTGTGCTTTTCTCAAGAATCAATATTTTCCCAAAAGAAACTCAGCGAGCAATGTTGTGATGCGAACTGTGAAAGTATAAATCGTAGGTCTGATTCCATTATTGACCATTTCTTCAAATATGTCCAAAGCATCATCCACCTTAACAAGCACAAATTGATATCCATTTTTAAGTATTTGTAAGTAAAAGAATAAATATATAGATATAGAGAACTCATATTGTAGTAAATATCATAAATTATACAGAAGATGGAGATTAAACATGTGGAAAGAACTATAAGGTACACAACATAAAGCATATAGTACAAATTATCAGTATAGTATCCTCAAAGATGGAATTCCACTATTTTCCCTATTTCGTTAAAAAATAAAATTGGATAAGAAAAAAAGCTTGTAGCGGGGACAAAGTGACAGCGGTGCAGCTTGAGGCGGCTTTTAAGGAAGGTCTGATACTACTCAAAATCTACAGGAATATTTGGGGGTAGGCCCACCGACGCCGCAATCTGTCACCGCGGATTATCATCGTTACGATTGGAGTTGGCTTCGATCTCACCGATGTCGTTGCGTTGTACGGTGGTGCTGTTATGGTCGGGGGAGGCGGCCTCCTGCAGGAACCGCTAGAAAGCCCACTTTGATGAGCTACAGTTCATCCCCATCATTTTCGAGAGGACGCAGCGGCGGCGGCGGACGAAGATTGATTCTTGAGAAAAGCACAAAGAAAGAAGAGAAGAAGAAGATGATGATGGGGATGTCTGTATGTGTGTGGGTGTGCGAGAAAGAGAGAGAGAGGAAGGAAGAGAGAGAGAGAGAGAAAGAGAGAGAGAGAGAGAGAGAGAAACAGGCCCCACAAAAATTTTGAGGTGAAATGACCAAAAAACCCTTCCATTAAGCATGTGCATCGCGCGTACGCCGGAAAATGAGAAGATTCGCCGGTATATTCCCCTTAGGTGGTTATGTGTGTAAAAAAAGTGAGTTTGGGTGTGCCCTTGCAACATTTTTTTAGTTATGTGGTAAGTGCAAAACGGGCAAAGTCTATGTGGCGAAATGCTATTAACTCTTAAAAGTAGCATACATAAATACAACGTTTGTGGGAGTAGAATTGACATTTTTTTTGTGTAAATATCCCATGGACTCAAAAAGATTCTATAAAATAAGATAGAAACAAACGTCTGAGAGATTTTTGTAATAATCAATAGATGGGGGGTAATTTTCATAATTTAGCCTAAGATCAGGGGTTTTGTTGTAATTTATCCTAAAAGTTTTAAATAAAAGAATATATGGAGAGATTTCAATTTTCTTGTCTACCACCAGAAAATTCAATTTCATAATATCCTAAAATCCAAATCCAATCATCACCACCACCATTTCTCTGATATTCGAAGAAGAGAAGAAAAAAATCATGGCCACCGCCCCGAGTATTTTCTTACCAGAGCCAACAACCCTCAAATGGAGAACCCAATTACACAATTCTCCTCAATCCCAATTTTATACTTCCTTCCCCAATTTCAAAATCCGCTCAACTTTTAAAAAAATCAAAATCAATTGCTTCTTTCCCACCACCGCCGTCGCCGCCGCCGCCAGCAGCAGCAATGGCGGTTCCGATCAAGCACCTAACGAAATCAAAAGAAACCCAGTTGAGATTATGGCCGAAGGCATAATAGCAGCCCTCAAGGCGATTCAAAAGCCCGCGGCGGCGGCGGTTCTCGTAGGGTTACTTCTAATGTACGACCCGAGTTCTGCACTCGCCGCCTCCGGTGGGCGCGTGGGCGGAAGCTCGTTCTCTTCTTCGAGGTCGTCGTCAATGTCTTCTTCCAGGAGCTACACCGCGCCCAGGATGGGGGCGGGGGGCGGGGTGGGGGCGGGGTTCTCGTATTCCGTGCCGTATTATGCGCCTTCTCCATTTGGTGGGGGTTTTATGGGGCCCGCGGTCGGCGTGGGGTCGAGTTTCTTCCTTATCGCTGCCGCGTTCGCCGCGTTTGTTTTGGTATCGGGATTCTTGTCTGAGGGTTCCGATAGTGGTAGCGTGCTCACCGCTACCGAGAAAACAACTGTGATCAAGCTGCAGGTATGGTTCCATTTTTTTTTTTCTGTTTCGGTGCTTTTTGTTGAGTTTGGTAATCGAATTTTGTTGTGTGGTTGATGATGGGGTGTCGAATGATTAGTATGTAGTTAATACAATTGCATGGTTAAAAATGGAAATGCAAGAGGGCTGTTACGGCATTCTTGGAAATGCTAAGAGAGAAAATGTATGATTTTTTGGAAATCGTGCTTTGAGGAAGTTATTTTTTACGTGGATTAGAGGGAGTTAGATGCTACACCTGGTTATTTACATCGGGTGTATTTGAACCGTGGATTTGATTAAATAACTACCCACTAAGCACACATACACATGGGTGTGTGTGATTATGTGCTGAGCTACGATAAATTCACTTAGTGTAAATAACCAGGTGTAGCATCTAATTATCCGTGGATTATATATACGTAATGGAATTTCGTGTGAAAAGGAGAGATAAATGCTACAATTCGCAGATTAGTCCTTTCATATATGTGGGACTCGGTTGGCGAGAAAAAAAATACGATCCTGGTCTTGGAAAAAAAAACTTATCTTGCTTTACATCGAACCGAACTGGAACTTGGGTGGTTTTCTCTTAGATAGCAAGAATATGTACGATAAAACGGGTACAAAACTTGAGAATATTCCACATAATCTAGAAGATTCCACTAATTTTTTTGACACCGCAAAGGTGGACGTGTAAGAAGATTCATAGTTGACGGCAGGTTGTAATTACCCAAACCAAACAGGAGGGGGTTTTTCGTAATTTGACCTTACCTTAGTGAAGTGGCCGTAATTTACCCTAAATGTTTTCATTTTATTTAGAGAATGTCATTACTAAAATCTTACAAACAAAAATCATTACTAAAATTTTATTTAGAGAATGTTATTTTATCTTAATATATCTAAATACTTCAAGAACTTATTTTAAAAACAAAAAATCGAGCGTCTTATAAATTCCTATAGTGTCTTATAAGATGTTAGAGTTTATAAGGTCCTTTCAGTAATTTCCAAGCACCCTCTTAATCATTAGATTCAAGAATGTTCCATAGCCTGTTATTTCTTTCGACTTTGTTACTCGAACTATAAATAGATTTAATCAGGGTTATTTTGCAGAAGGTTTATTAGCTTATTGAATTTAATATCAACCATGTTTTGCCGTAGAACCATTCGAGGAAACATTTATAATAAGTCGTCACTTTGTTGGGTTTGACCGCATCGTGCACTGTCCTAGTAAATGTTTCGACAGTTGTTATTTTCTTTTAGTTTCATTACGATTTCCGATTTTTTTTTTTTGGTTTGTTTTCCTTTAAGGTTGGGTTATTGGGTCTGGGGAGAACACTCCAAAAGGATCTTAACCGAATTGCCGAAACTGCAGATACATCCAGCTCAGAGGGTTTACACTATGTATTGACTGGTAAAATATTTCTCGTCATATGGCTATAGTCTATAGATCATCCAAATTTGGCATAAATATTTTATGTCATACGATCTTTTTTATAGATTTCCGATGTTAACTTCTATTCAACAGAAAACTCAAGTTAATAAACCGTTCGTAAAGTTGGATATATGCTTTATCAAACTTCAAGTTCCCCAAAAAAAAAAATTGACTTTCTAAACGATGGGTCAACGTATAATTTGGTATAAAATACATATATAGGAAGAGCTTTCCGCAGATGGTGTTGAGGCATTTAATTTCATGGAAGTTACTTTCTTGATTTTTGCCTTCATATTTTCTTTATTGTCGTCACTTTCTTGGTAGTTGTGAGGCAAAGAATACGTTGCATGTAATATTTTATCAACATATGGCATCACTGTAAATAAGCTTCTCGTTTTGATCGTTCGTTGTGAACAATTTGATTTTGGCTGCAGAGACGGTGCTAGCTTTGCTTCGGCATCCTGATTATTGCATCTCCGCCTATTCGTCGGTAAGTTTAAGTTATGAAATCCTTGGATTTTGTATAATTAAATCTTCAAACGAGTATTAGAAATAAATTGTCGAAAGTTATTGAAATAATGAAATGTGCTACGAATTTCTTGAATTCAAGGGATTAGTGCTTCGTTTTTAGTAAGTGATGAAACTTGATAAACAAGTTACCTGTAATTTATTGAAGTGGCTCGGGTGAATTAATATAGCAAAAATCAGTTCGCAAGCTAAATTCGGAGAGTAATATTATTAGGTTTCGGAATTTGTATTTTTTTTTTATCTTTCTTGAAAAACGGAAAATTCCTTCTTTTGATATGTATATACTTACTTCCATTTGAATAGCCTTCATTTTCGGCCTCGTAAAAAAAATGCAGGTTGATCTAAAGAAGAGCATGGAAGAAGGGGAAAAAAGATTTAACAAACTTTCGATCGAAGAACGTGGTAAGTTTGACGAGGAGACACTCGTCAACGTCAACAACATTAAGAAGCAAAGCTCGAAAATTCTGAGAGCAACTGGATTTAGCAACGAGTACATAGTTGTAAGGCTTTATTGCACTCTTGTTTACGAGAAATTTTTTTTTTAAAGAGAATGATTTAGAACATGCTTCGTTTCGTTTGATTGATAGAATAATATTTATTTTCGGTTCTGTCTACGAATTTCAGATAACCTTATTGGTGGCTGCCGGAGGAGCACACAAATTGCCGTCGATAAATAACAGTAAAGATTTGAAAGAAGCTTTACAAAAATTGGCATCTATCCCGTCAAGTAGAACTATGGTAAGCAAATATGGCTATTATATTCGGAAAGCTTTTGAATTCTCTCTCCTCCTGTTACGATATAGTATAAGTCGGTTTCGTTCATCTTCCAATTTATGTCCGGAATTGAGATTTGAAAATCTTTTAAAATTGTGCGCAAATATAATTTGACTGATGCAGTAAAAAGAAATGTCTCCTAAAACATTTAAACCAACATTACTTAATTTTAATTTTAATTTTTTTTTTTTTTTGTCTCATTATGCCTCACCTTGATGCAGGCGGTTGAAGTGCTGTGGACCCCACAAAACGAAGACGACACTCTATCGGAACGAGAATTGCTGGAAGATTACCCACTATTGCGGCCTTTGTAAGAGATGTGAAAGAGAGGCTTGTGTAAAGGAAAAAAAAACCACTTTGATGATTCAATGTTTTGTACACAAATATACATAAATGTGTCCTTATAATGTAATATAGAAAAATATTGAGCTTGAAAAGTAAATGTACTTTTAGAAGAACCAAGTGTGTATATATAAAACAGCTTTTTTTTTTTTTTTTTTTGGACCATTCCTATTTCAACAATAAATTTTGTTACTTAATTTACTTTTGAAGTATTAACCTAAGTGTACTGTTATTATAAAATTGATAATGTATACGAGATTTGTGTCGAATCCAAGGGCCTTTTGGCAGAAGACAGACACAAATCTTGTGACGTAAAGAACAAGAATTACCTAATCGAATAGATTCCTAGTAATAGAATAAAGGGCAAATTATGGTCACCCCTAAGATATAGCCAAATTACGAAAAAAACACCCATTGTTTGGATAATTATATTTTTACATAAAATTTATGTAATTCGATTATTTACCGAACCAAATCGTATATTTAGTTTGGTAAACGGTATGAATGTTGTCATTGCGAAATTTCGGTTCGGTTTTACCGAATTAACATCCCTAAATTTACCTTTGTAGGGATCTTTTCGTAAGACAATACATAGTTGAGAGGGTTGGCTGTAATTACCCAAACAGAAGGAGGGTTTCTTAATTTGACTATAATTTGCCCTAGAATATAATCCTAATCACCTATATAAAAGTGTCTCTATTTCATATACACACAATTGCCTTTGTTTCTAAACAAAAATCTTATCTGAATTATATAAGGGGCACATTTACACATCTTTGTGAACAAATGCTTCGATACCATCTTTCAAAGAGGCCTTAACAAGGGGTACTCTTCGAGCAGTTCTCGTTCAGAAAGAGTGTCGTCTTCGAATCGTGGGGTCCACAGCACATCCACTGCCTGAATCAAGAAACAGGGTCAAAATCGGAAAACGGAAAGAATGCAAAAACTAGGCATTTTTCGAGTAAATATTTTCTGTACTTACCAGCATTTGACTTGATGGGATAGCTACTAATTTTTTTAAAGCTTCTTTCAAATCGTTTCTGTTATTGATCGACCTCAGTTTGTATGCTCCTCCGGCAGCCACTAATATTGTCATCTGAAAATTTGTTATGTTATTGAAAAAATAAAAGTCACGAGGAGAATAAGGTAAATGAAGCGTGAGAAATAAAGTGTGAGAACCTTAAATTAAATTTAAGAATCGAAGCCAAGACTAAGAATCGGTATCAATATATTTAAAATGTAATAATGTAAACAGTGAGTTATACATCTTAAAATGTAGCTTCTTCAGTGCAATATATTAAAGGGCAAATTACGGACACACCCCTGAGTTATGGTCAAATTATGAAAACCCCCTCATGTTTGGGTAATTACAGACACCCCCTCAACTATGTATTATCTTACTAAAAGACCCCTCCAGAGGCAAATTTACGCCAACATTTCATACTGTTTACCGAATTAAATGTACGATTTGGTTCGATAAATAACTGAATTACATAAATTTTATGCAAAAATATTTAAAAGGATGGGGAGGCTGTAATTACTGAAACAAGAGGAGTTTTTTTTCCTAATTTGGCCATACCTCAGCGGTGGCCATAATTTGCTCTATATTAAATATTGATAGCTTTAAGAGTAACTTAATTCATTTATGGATAGAACCGAAACGATGCTATTCAGTTTATCTGAACAAGGTCTTAATAAATTCAACCGTATATTCCATTTTTTTCTGCTCGAATTTATTAAGACCTTGTTCGGAAACATGTATGCAACAAAACCAAGCATAGAATCTTACCACTTTGTACTCGTTGCTAAATCCATTTGCTCTCAGGTTCTTTACGTTGATGAATATATCATTATCAAACTTACTACGTTCTTCGGTAGAAACCTGATAGAATCTCTGTTCACCTTCTTCCTTGGTCTTCTTTAAATCAGTCTGCATGTCAAACAGGTCAACTTAACGATTGTCTTAATAAAAGAAAGTAATATCACTAAATTATTATACGCCACGGAATAAATAAAAAAGTAGGGTAAATTACAGTCACCGCCGAGGTAAGGTCAAATTACGAAAACCCCGTCCTGTTTGGATAATTACAACCACCCCTTAACTATAAACCACCCCTTAACTATAGATCTTTTTACACGTCCACCTTTATGGTGTCAAATTCAACATGATCTTCTAGATTCCGTGAAATGTTCTCTAGTTTGTACTCGTTTTGTGTAAAAATGCAGTTTCGGATGCACCACAATCTGATATTTACAAGCCCAAGAGACACATCTTATGATCATCTTGTTTCAAAATATGGGATTCGAATGGGGTAAAACAGGTACAAACTGGAAAATATTCCACATAATCTAGAAGATTTCACTAAATTTGACACCACGAGGGTGAACGTGTAAGAAGATTCATAGTTGAGGGGTGGTTGTAATTACCCAAACATGAGGGAGTATTTCGTAATTTGATCTTACATCAGGGGGTGGCTGTAATTTACCATAAGAAGAATAAGGGTAAATTACACCCACACCCCTCAGGTATGATGAAATAACTTTAAGAAATGTTGAGGGAGCCATTTCACCCCCTATCTCTATGTTGTCTCTACCACTTACTAAAAGTAATAGTCCGTTAGAACTCTATTGGAACAACATATCTAATGCATTATCCCGTTAGAATTTCTAACTATGTTTCGTTTCAGGGGTGAGTGTAATTACCTATACAACAGGGACCTTAAAGTTATTTCAGCATACCTCAAGGGTATGGGTGTAATTTACCCAGAGAATAATAACTTTCATACACTAGCATTAAAAACAAGAACGTTGACTATATCTTTAGGCACTCCACTCATATTTTTTGACTTACTGATGAATAGGTGGAGATGCAATATTCAGGATGCTGAAGCAAAGCTAGCACTGTCTCTGCAACCAAGAAGAAATTAATTTGTGTTAATCGATTTTACAAAACAAAAAAATAAAAAAATAAAAAATAGGCATTGTCTCTGCAACCAAGAAGAAATTAATTTGTGTTAATCGATTTTACAAAACAAAAAAATAAAAAAATAAAAAATAGGCATTGTCGGGAAATACAAAAATAAGAACAAGGAAGGAATATTTTGTTGAAGTACATAACATTGGGAAAATAAATTGGAAACGATAGATCTGCGAAAAGCTCTCCGTATCGTGTGTTTATACTAGATTCAAATGGATCGTATACTTCATACTCAAAAAGATAAAAGACGGAAACTATTATAGCTAGAAGAACCAATAATGAATGGCTAAGAAATAATCTGATGACACATTTAACTGTTACCACTTACCACTCAATAAGCGATGTAAGCCCTTTGAGGTTGATGTATCAGCAGTTTCGGCGATTTGGTTGATATCCATTTGGAGTGACCTCGCCGAGGCCAATAACCCGACCTTGCACAAATAAAGAGATAAAACAGAGTTGTAATTAAATGAAAATAGAGTGTACGAAGATTTTGATAAACAGCGCAAAAACGGTTCTACAGCAGTGCATGGTGTGATCGTACTCAAGATAATTACAAAACTTCTCACCAAAACATGATTTCCAGAAGAAAAATAAAAAAAATTATATATATATATATATATATATAGTCACCCCTATGAGGTATGGTCAATTTACGAAAAAAACCACTCATGTTTGAGTAATTACAACCACCTCTCAACTACGAGTCTTCTTACAACCCCACCCTTATAGTGTCAAATTCGACACAGTCTTCTAGATTCCGTAGAATGTTCTCTAATTTGTATTCGTTTTCGTTTTGTGTAAAAATGTAAAAATACAGTTTTCGATGCACCACAATCTGATATTTACAAGCCAAGAGACACATCTTATGATCATAAAACATTGTTTTAAAATGTGAAGCTTGAATGAGTAAAACGGGTACAAACTGGAGAAGATTCAACATAATCTAGAAGATTCCACTAAATTTGACGTATGTGTAAAACGATTCGTAGTTGAGGGGTGGCTGTAATTACCAAATCATGAAGTATTTTTTTGGTAATTTGACCATACCTTAGTAGTGGTCGTAATTTACTCTATATATATTAAATGGTTCATCTAATATTGTAATAGCCCTCTCACATTTTCGATTAATTGGCTGATACATTTTCAATCGACACTAAGAGCGATTCCAATGGGAGTATCAAATGGATTATCAAACTCATAGACCACCTTTTTGATATGCCAAAATAAAAAAATTCTACTACAATGGGAGTATCAAAATGAGTACCAAAATAGGTAAATATTTTGATATTCTACCTCTTTGTATATGAAAATGCATCCTGCAAATTGAGTTATAAAAAAAGAACCACATAAACATCCAATCACAAAATGACACGTGGCAGTTACAAATAAAACCACTAAAAAACTTCTAATTGACTATTAATTTTCATAATTATGGTTGGAGTAGATAAACTGTAAATGAATATTATAATATTATCCTAATTATTAAATGAGTATTTGATAATTCAATTTTGATGTTTAGCATTGGATTTGGAGTTGCTCTAATAAATTGCAAAATATAGTAATCAAATTAAATAATCCAATCGGTAATAATACCTGCAGCTTGAGCACACTTGTAATGGCGGTACCCTTCCGGAAAACCCTAGACACGAACCCCAAGACTAAAACAAGAACGGCAACGGCAGTCATAGTAACGTAAACTCTCGACCCTCCGCCGGCTGCTCCGGTGACCTCGAACGGCGGTTTCTCGACGGCGACTGTAGCGGTGGAAACGACGGAGACTCTGACGGAATTGGTGTCGGAGTTGACGGAATTGACGGTCTTCGACGGCCTTGACGGCAGCATTGACCACAGCGACTTGAACCAGCCGCCGTCTTCATCGCCGCCGCTGATTTCAGCAGGTTTTGTGTTGATTTCGATTTTCGGAAAGGCGAACTTGTTGTTCGGGAAAAAGCATTTGACGGTGAGATTTTTGGAAGTGTGAGCGGAGAATTGAGGAGAGTGGTGGTACACGTGGTTTTTCCATCTGAGGATATGCTGTGTTACGAGAAAACTTTGGGCGGCGGCCATGGATGAATTAATAATTGGAAGGGAAGGTAAACGGAGGGGTAAAAGTACACGTGGTAAATGGTGATTTTTTTTACATTTTTACATTTTACTTCAGTTTTACACACATATATATAAATTAAGGCTGCGGCTATATGCAATACTCATTCCACTTGTGCAAGACCAAATTAAAGAAAGATGCCAAAAGATTCTATTTTATTAAGATGGAATGACAAGTATGCCCATAAATTAAATTGGCTTTTCTTTCTCATGTAAGACCAAATACAAATAATGAGGAAAAAACAAAAATCGACACCAAGGTGTCGAAAAACTATGCTACAAATCGACACTTAAGCGTCGAATTTCATAGGTAAAAATCGACATTGACATGTCGAATTTATAGCACAAATTCAAATGTCGAATTTTATACCTGAAAATCGACATCTAAATGTCGAATTTTATACCTCAAAATCGACATCTAAATGTCGATTTTTACCTGTAAAATTCGACATGTACATGTCGAATTCGTTTGCGCGGGATTTTTTTTTGGAAAATCGATATTCTAGCTAAAAAACCCATAAATGCATACATTCTTAGGTTCTTCCATCGTAGAATCTTCTATTTTGATGTCTTTTGACTCCATACTCGCCATCTTTGTAAGATTTGTTGAGTTTTGATGATTTTGAATTTCTAGGTTTTGTGGGATAATGGAGGAGGAAGGTCTTGTAGGTTTTGGAAGATGGAGAAGATGAGAGTTGGGCTTGTGGTTTTGTGGTCTTGTGATAGGGTTTTTTGTGTTTTTGAATTTTTGGTCTTGCATATTTG
Source organism: Erythranthe guttata (assembly GCF_000504015.1). Next base: position 34,122 of record NW_012193232.1, read on the forward strand.
GATTTTTTTATTTTTTAATAAATAAGGGTATTATAGTATTTATACATTGAAAATTTTAATTTGGTCTTGCACAAGTGGAATTAGTCTTGCATATAGCCGCAGCCATAAATTAATTAGTCTTTTTAAGGAAAAAATTAATTGACTTAATCAAAAAACTAAGGGCCATTGGCAAAGAGGCCCATGATAACAAGGGACTTGCACATAAATAAAAAAAAAAACAGTTTTGCAAATAAACTTTTATTCATGTTTTTTTATCTAAAATACCCTCTATAATATATTTTTTAATAATTCCATTCTTTGCACTCCAACTTCCTCATTCACATTGACCTCGTATTTGAACAAGTATATCACAATTAGTCCCATTTTAATTTTTTTTTGAAAAAATAATTTTTTTTTTCTGAATTTTTCTTCCCGACCAGATTTCGGCGTTGACTTTTTTTTTTTCTGAAAAATTTTATTTTTCTGAAATATTTTTTCCTGCGGTCTCCGGCGTTGACTTTTTTTTTTCTTTTTTTTTTCTCTCTAAATTACTATGTTAACAACAAAATTATTATCTAAAATAGTAAAATTGAATACCCAAACAATAATATTACTAATATTATTGTCCCAAACAGTAATATTATTGCATAAGACTGTAATATTACAGTCAGAGACAGTAATTTTACGGTCGAAGACGGCTGCAGGCCAAAATGATAATATTAATTGATATAGTAAAATTAGTTTATCGGATAGTAATATTAATTAAAATAACTTTTTAAAGGAAAAAAATGGGAAAAAAATCAACGCCGAAGACTAGCGGTTGACCTGCCGGGGAAAAAAAATCATAAATAAAAAAATTCAAAAAAAAAAAACCAAAGTCAATCGATGGTCTCGGCGGTTGCTGGTTAAAATTGGCGTCAAAATTGGTATAAAGGTCAAAATTGTTTAATTGGTGAAAGTGGATCAAATTGGGGTGTAAATCATGAAATTGAAGTTGAATTAGAAATTGAGGGTAATTTTGGTGATATAGAAGAGTTTTTGCAAATAAGCTTGAATGAGCTGGAATTATTTGGAAGACAAATCAGAAATATGGATTTTTGTTAGAAAAAATATAGTGAAGGATGATAGCTTGTTGAAGAGGGGGTTAAAAGAAAACATAAATACAAAAAATGTCATACTTACTTAAAGTTATTGTTATTTAATTATCATTTTAAAAGTTTAATTAATTAAAATTTTGAAGTAGAATTGGGTGGGGGCCGCGCGAACACAGGCCCCTTCTGTCACAAATTATGACGCAGGGTCACTAGCATAGGCCAGTGATCAACCATTGACCCCGTCCAGATAAGTACTTTTTCTTTACACATTTCTTCAATTTATTTAACTCTCTTCTAACTATCGATTGTTTAATTTACCGATGTGGGATACTGGTAACATATACATTCCTTAGAATTATAAAAAGGTAAAAATACATTCAAGTTACAACAAAATAAATTTGTTTCTACCATCGTCATGTATCACATGCACGTGTGGTGCATCACCGTATCGGGTGATTTAATGCTATATCAGGTGAAGGCTACATGGGGTGGAATTTAAGGTTGATCTACACACACCAGTGTAGATGTGTGTGTGTGTGTGATTCTGTGTATACGAATGGTAACGATCTACCCGATGTAGCATAATATTTTCCCTTGGATCGTTAAAACGTGCTTTTTATGAATGATGAAAACAATTATTTTTTAATAAAATTAGACGGTATTTATCTTTGACTAGGGGTGAAAATTGGAAAGGAGGTTCCTAATTTTACCGATCTCCATCCGTCAATTTCCAATTTTGAAACAATGTTTTCCATTGTGAACTCCGATCGAAAATTTTGATTATGATTTTTTTTCTTCATATTCTTTTGGATTGGAACTAGAATATATATTTAGCAATTAGCTACTCTTTTTGAACAAGTTCTAGTTTTTTTTTTCCGATATAGTTTTGAAACAAAGTTGGAATTAGTTTTCCTCTTATCGAAAAAAAACTTAGTTGAAACTAATTCGAATCTTTTAGCATTTCAGTAAAATTTGTTCATTCCGATCGCGACAAAGTGTCAATGGAACTGGAACAATAGTGTCCGCAACAGTATCCCCATTTCGACTAATAATTAACAATGGCTATATCCATATTAGCAAGTAACTACTTAGATTTGTATAAATTAAATCACACAATTAATATACATTTCCCAAGAATCCTCATCCCAATCTATAGAAATTAAATAACACAATTGAATAGACATTGCCCAAAAATCCTCACCCCTACTTACTCAGATTCATTAAATATAAATCAAATCAAAACAATTGAATAAACATTTCCCAAAAATCCTCACCTATCTCTCTTCTTCTCTCTATATAAACCCAAAGAATTTATGTGATAAAATGAGTAAAAAAAAAAGCAAAAAAAAAAATAAATAAATAAAACAATGGCATTTCCCGTAACGCTATTGCTCGTTTCTCTAGTGTCGATTGGATTCACCGAGTCTTCAGCTCAAGGTGATGTCCATGTCAGTTTATTCAATAACATAACTATGGCCGGCGTTATTACTTGTCCTAATGCTTCTCTCGCTAACGTCAAAACGTTTAGTACAATCCCAGATGCGAAAGTTGACGTTGTTTGTAAATTCTTGTTTCTAAAACGAGTGATGAAATCAACTACGGCAAATAACGAAGGAGTATATTCCTTCTCCTTTAGCATGTCGGATATCTTGTTGAATAAATTGAATTTATGCTACCTTAATGTCACAATACCACCAAACTCGTGCACCTTTCGTCCACCTGGAGGTGCTATTAGGTTTCCTATCGTCGGAATTAAATCGGATTCGGGTAAAGTGATCGCCTATATTCCCGGCCCTCCAAGCTATGTGCCCGCGTGACTTGTTAAAAAATATATATGTACTAAAATTTTCGATTTTCGAAGAGTATTTGTCATTAAGAATTCTGTGAATTCCAATTTTTTTTCATTTTTCTCCCTTTTTTTTTTTGTTTCATTGAATATGGTATACTGTATACATGTGAGATTCCAAATTTCGATAGATTTTAATCTTTCAAATATAATTCCAAAAACAATTGTCCATATTAATAACACTTATGATATTACTTTTAAGGTAAAGTACAACCACGCCTAAGGTATGGTAAAATTATGAAGAAAAAAACCCTTATGTTGGGAAATTACATCTACCCCTCAACTATGAATCTTTTTACATCTCCATCCTTATGGTGTTAAATTCAATGTAATCATCTAAATTCCATGGAATGTTCTCTAGTTTTTAATCGTATTGTGCAAAAATACAATTTCGGATGCAGCGCAATCTGATATTTACAAGCCAAAAAACACATATTATGATCATTTAGCTTCAAGATATGGAGATCAAATGTGATAACACGGGTCCAAAATTGATAATATTCCATATAATTAATCTAGACGATTCCAGCAAATTTGAAACCGCAAAAGTGGACGTGTAAGAAGATTTATAGTTGAGGGATGGTTGTAATTACTCAAACAGGATGGGGTTTCGTAATTTAACTATACCTCATGGGTAGTTGTAATTTACCCTAAATTTTATTATATATTTTGTATTACTGGGGAATAAAATAAATTAATTTTGGATTTCCGCCAGTTACTTTTTCGATGATGCACATCATGCAATAAGTTTTTTTCTTTACGAATTCCGGTTCCATTTTGCTGATTTTTTTCTATCTTTTTTTCCCCCCTTTATTGCACGGAGATGGAATTAATTTTTTACTTTCCCAAAAGTGCTGATTTCGACCAACCGTTCGATTTTAATTGTTAGTGAATAGTGTGAATTTAGGTCAAAGGATGCAAAATCTAATTTCCCCTAAACTATTAAATAAAGGTATTCTTAAAACGCACAAGACTTCCTAAAGTCTTTGCTGCAAGTGGCAATCCCTTGCACTTGTTAGCTATCTCCTTACCTATTTTCTCGATTTTTTCACATTCTTCCTTATTCGTTCTAGAAAGTGTTATACGCGCGACCTAATTATAATAACCAACAATGTTCATGGGAGAGATGTCCTAAATGGTGGATCTCATTCTTAGCCGTACGGCAGTTCAGATTGGTTCATCGCCCCACTAGAATGTTTAAATTTTGCTAATATCCCTGGAAAGTCTTAATGTAGCTAACGCCATGTAATATGTGATCTGGAAAGTGTAGAAGCGTATATTGTACAATCACATACATCTTGTGCTTGTTTAATATAATCGTCTTTTTCGTATTTTACTTTTCTAATTGATTGGTCTTTTGTTTACTCCCTCCTACCCCCTCAATAACTCCATTCACAATTCCAAACACATAAAAAGTGTCTGAAAACATATCCAAATTGTAAACCCAATTCCTAATTATAACCCAAGATTGCTCACCATATTTTATCTCTCTAAGTCGCGCCACAGACTTCCTCTGAATCAATCAAAGAAGTAGATTGAGTCTGCCACCATTCCCGATAAGAATTGTTGGGCCGCGAGGTCAGAATAAAGTTGTATTGATCTTTCTCCAACAAGATTCAATCGAGTCGTGCTTTGACTTCTTTTATTTTCAAGCAATGTCATCACATACACGAAGATGGGATGAGGGACTATACTCTTATCTTAGGAGAAAAACAACATCAGCAGCGACACGATATCATCGGATTTTTCCATCTGAAATTTGAGAATGGAGTAGTTCCGTTCGTCCATTTCGTAAGACGTGTTTTTGAACATTATCAGCTTTTGGTTGAGATGGTCATTCAACATTATATTAGAGTCAGGTCAAATGAAAGGTCCTGAGTTCCAATCCCACCGCGACCCATTTCAAATATTTCAATTGCAATGCCTGCACTTAAGGGGACATTTGGAAATATTAATTAAATAATACATTTCACTAATAACTTAAGTTTTTTGTTGAGGTGGTCATTCAACACTTCCAACACATTTCTAACTGTGTTCAACTCCTCGTAAAGACTCCGAACCTCTTTCTCAAATAAATAGACCGACTATTTTTTCTAGTTCAATTCATTAAAACTGAGTTTATAGTTACTTAATTTATAATTGAACTAACATGGTGGGCAGATAGTAGTTTTTAGGAGCACTCTGAAGAAATGCTTTCAGATATAGGAATTAGATAGGTGAGACGCACAGCTTATAAGCTCTTAAACATGGTTTAAGATATTTTTAGGAGCTTATAAGTACTTTAGCCAAACAGGCTCTAACCCCCTCATGTGTTCTTATTTCTATTTTTTTGTTTGGAATGAAATATTTATTACAAGATATTTAAATTTTCATATCAGATAACTTGTAGATTATGTAATTTTTTTTCTTCTGAGAAAACGAAATTATATTAAGCCAAATTGGCCAATTCTGGAGGAAGTTTAGGACCTTCCATACAAGCCCTCTTAATTTATTTTTCAAAGAATGTGAAATTCCTGCTTTTTTTGACATTCGGAGATGTTTTTCTCGGACGAATGCATTGTTCATTTAACACTAATACAAAAATGACTTTTTACTACAACCATTAACCGTAGTAAAAAGGCTTTTGCTACGCATTTGCTACGAATTTGCTCCGTAGCATATACGGACGTGACAAAAAATTTGCTACGGTAAATAGCCGTATCAAATACTTTGTTGCTACGGTAAATCTTAGTATTTATTACGACTTCAAAATTATTATATTCCGTAGTAAAAAGTACATTTTATTACAGCTTTTTACTGTAGCAAACAATTTCGTAGTAAAAACAAATTTTCTACTAGTGTAAGGTGGAAATGGTAGAGTTTTTTCATAAATATTTTAATTAGTTTAGTGGCGGACAGTTTATAAAATTGTATAGAATATAGATAAAAGTAGAAAAAAAAAAGAGTAAAACATGAAATATATTTAACTTGATGGTGAAATAAGATGTTATGATGATAAAAAAACATGTCTCTTCGGTATTCCTTAAATACTTTGAAGTTTGAACACAAGAAATCGATTCCAAACGCGCCAGATTTTCTAATTATGGATGTTTGTATTCATGAGCAAACCCACCACCCTAAGTCTTCTAATATATATATATATATATATATATATATATATATATATATATATATATAGGGGAAATATGCAATACACCCCTTATTTGGAAAATATTTTGAATTAAACCCAATTGATTTTAAAGACTTTTCCCATAACCCATATCCCAATCTAAATTAGTGAGACCCCCCTTACCAGTCATGATAAGACTAAAGTGCCCCTATGTCTTAGATTTTTAACCTAATACAATTTTATTTCTCCTTCTTTCATTCTATCGTTTTTCTCTTTGCTCTCTCTCTCTCTCTCTCTCTCTCTCTCTCTCTCTCTCTCTCTCTCTCTCTCTCGTTGTTTCTCCTCTGTTCACGGTTTTTTTTTTTTTTTTTTTCTTTTTCCTTCTTCTTCAGATCTGTAAACCGCTGCCGCCGGAGTCGACAATATCCTTCAAACGCCGCCGGCCGAAACCCGTTGCAGGAGGCCCTCCTTTGCCGATGTTGGAGATCGTCTCCCCCCTCGTCGAACACCACCACATCGACACCTGGTACAATTGGCGGCGGCGCCTTCCCCACCTTGTCGCCGCCTCCGTCGGATTTCTACATGGAGATTTCCCTTCTCTCGACGTTGAATACCAATATATACTTATATTAATTGGTAAATTTTATTTTTTTTATTTTTCTCGAATTAATAGTCGAACTAGCAATAGAATATGTTATGGATCTGAATTTCAGTTCTATTATTTGTTTGTTATGAACGCATACATTGATTTTTAATTATTCTGGATTTTATTATTTTTTGTGTTATTCTGCATATTCTGAATGTTTAGATCTGGAAAACTCATGGAATTACGAGATTAGTCGGTTGTAGTGCAGTGTATTTTACAGAGTAGTCATGTTTAACAACTTAGTTATATTTGTCCTTTTTTTTGTAGTGCTGCATATGTTCAACATTCAACAGTGTAGTCATATTTAACACATAAGATCAAACGGAAGATTAAGTGCGGTCGGTGCAACCGAGTTGGATACCGCAACAAAAAAACATGTTCGATGGCCATTGTTGAAAGATCACATTAGTTATTTTTTGCATTTTTTTTTCTTTTTGCAATGTATTTTACTATTAATATTGCAAGTTTTTTCAAGTGCTGATTACTTGTAGTCACATTACGTAGAACCTAGTCACATAATAGTCATATTCTCACTGTCCTGTTCAGTCATTGTTATACAAACCGTAGTCACATAATAGTCATATTCTCGCTGTTTTGGTTGAGAATCATGCTTCTACTGTCTGTTAATTATAATGTTTTACAAAGCACAATCACATTCACATAATATTCATATTCTTACTGTTATCTAAATAATTATGCTTCTACAATATGTTAATTACACTGTTATACACAGCGTAGTCACATAATAGCCATATTCAACTATAGTCATATTCAGAGTTGTAAATCTGTCGAGATTTTTTTTTTTAATTTTTTGTTTAAAAAAAATTAAAAAAATATATATTTTTTATTAGAAAAAATATTAAAAAAAATAAAAATAAATAAAAAATGGCTAAAAAAATCGAAATAATAAAAAATAAAAAAAAATAAAAAAAAAATCATATTTTTTTTTGATTTGGTAGCAAATTTTTAGGAATTTGGAAGCAGATTTTTAGGAATTAGATTATTGTTATGGAAAGAGAGAAAAAAGGAATAAATGAGACTAATTATGCTAATTGACATAAGGGTATAATTGGAAATACAAATTCTAGGGGTTTATCACAAAGAAAGATTTAAGGGGTGGACATATCACCATTTATTATCTATACGAGGGGTTTATTGCTAATGACCCCATATATATATATATATATATATATTCATAGGCTCTCGTCAACTCAAACGAAAAAAAGATGGAGATTAGGAAAAACCCAGTCGAAAGTATGGGCAGAATCACAGTTTCTGTTCTAGTATTAGGGTTACTGCTGTTAATGCACGCTCCTAACTTCGCAACTGCCGCCTCCGGTGGACGGATGGGCGGCAGTTTCTTCTCATCGGACGAGTCGCCGCCGCCGCCACCATCAATTTCATCAGATTCCATTCGCCGCCGGAATTACGCCCCACCGGCAAAAACCGATTATTCTGTTCCTCCACCGAATTATAATTATTACCCTTCAGCACCCCCGGAACCCTACGATTCCGTTCCTCCGGTTTACGCCCCTCCACGAAAAACCTATTATTCTGCTCCGCCTCCAAAAACCTATAATTCTGCTCCGCCGCCAAAAACCGATAATTCGGCTCCGCCGGCAAAAACCCATTATTCTTCTGTTCATCAGACTTATAATTATTACCCTCCAGAACCCTACTTTTCAGATTGCTATGATTCAGAACCCTATTTTTCAACTCGCCGGAATTACGCACCGGCTGCAAAGACCTATAACTCGGCTTGCCGGAATAATGCCCGCCCTGCAGATAACGATGGTTCTTCCGATCACAACAAAACCTTTAATTCTTCTTCGGGTGGCGATAATATTAAATCGGATGCCGAAGTTTTAGTTATTTTTACTATCCTTTTAGCGTCAGTTATTGTTTTCGTGTTAATTTGTGTGCATGCTAAGAGTATTGGGCTACAACTTGCTGAACTAGCAACTAGGGTTAAGCACCACTTATGGCCTCCTCATAAAACAACTGTGCTTAAGCTCCAGGTAACTTGCTTGTTAATTTTTATTTTAGGGTAAATTATGACCACACCCCTGAAGTAAGGTCGAATTACAAAACAAAACCTTCATGATTGGGTAATTACAACCCTTAAGCGGTGTTAAATTTACTAGAATCTTCTAGATTATGTGGAATATTCTCCGGTTTGTACCCGTTTTACCCCATTCGAGCTCCACATTTTGAAACAAGATGATCATAGGATGTACGTGTCTATTGTCTTGTAAATATCAGATTGTGGTGCATCAGAAATTACTTTTTTGCACAAAACGAGTTCAAACTAGAGAACATTCCACGGTATCTAGAAGATTCTGTTGAATTAATTGACACCATAAGGGTGGACGTGTAGGAAGATTCATAGTTGAGGGGTGGTTGTAATAATTACCCAAACATAAGAGTTTTTTTCGTAATTTAACCATACCCAGGGGTGGCCCGTAATTAATTACACTTTTATTTAATTATGTTTCTTTTTTGTCTATTTTTCTTTTTTTTTTTTGAAGTGTCATTACAACTTTGTGTATTGGTGTTTATGTTTGTTTAAGGTTGGGCTACTAGACTTGGGGAAATCAGTTCAGAGGGAACTTGATGGAATTGCAGAAACTGCAGATACATCCACCCTAAAGGGTTTACACTACATATTGACTGGTAACATATATACTCTTTTATTTTATTTTATATTATATTTTTTTATTCTTTTGTAAAAATCGAAACCAACGAACAATTTCATTTCGGTTGCAGAGACAATGGTAGCTTTGCTTCGGCATGCCGATTGTTGCGTCTTCACCTATTCATCTGTAAGTCAAAAAAGGAATCTTGATCCTTTTCCTTTCAATATATGTATATATATATATACATATATATTCAATTTTATTATAGCTAGAAATTCTTTGAAGTTAATCTCATTAATCACATGCAGGCTGATGTAAAGAGGAGCAAATTAGAAGGGGAAAATAGATTTAATCAGCTCTCTATCGCAGAACGTAGTAAGTTCGATAAGGAGACGCTTGTCAACGTAAACAACATTAGAAAGAATCAAAGCTCAAAGGTAAGGCTCCAATCTTGGTTTTGTAATTATATTGCTTATGTTTTTTTTAAAGAATAAATTTATATTGTAAGACTTAATGAATATATATGCATTATACGGTCGACATATCAATTCAATATGCATTAAAAAATCTATCAATATTGATTTTGCCAGAAAACGAAATCGTATTACAAAATTACCATCCGCACGAAAAAAAGCTACTATTAGGACTATAAGTTAATGTTTACATTGTTTGTTTATCGTGTATGTAAAGACGGGCATAGAAGAAGAAGGTCGTCGTATATTTCACGCGGAGACACGTGTATATGTGGACAGCATACAAAAACAAAGCAAGAAATCAAATCGTTTCAGCAACGAGTACATAGTGGTAAGACTAAATTTTAAGTGTATAGATGGTGAATAAATTTTTATTTTAACTAGTTATAGTTCATGACATAACGAATTTTCAGATCACGATTTTGGCGGCTGTTCGAGGAGCATACAAAATACCTCGTATAAAAAACAATAAAGATTTGAAAGAAGCTTTAACAAAGCTGGCATCTATGCCATTAACTAGTATTATGGTAAGCATCTTCACTAATTCTCTAGGGTTTCAATTTTTTTTTTTTTTTTTTTTTTTTACATTCCATCCGATTGTCTCATTCTGTATGTGTATACGTATCTAAATGCAGGCAGTCGAGGTGTTGTGGACCCCACAAGAAGAAGACGAGACTCTATCGGAACTAGAACTGCGCCAAGATTACCCCTTACTAAGGCCTCTAAAAGATGGTATTTCGTTTGCGGAGATGCATAAATTTGTCCGTAAAATACAGAAGAAAATGAGCTTCAACAGCAAACAGAACAAGGACTGAGATCATTAAATTACCTAGCAATAATAGTTTCTTAATCTTTAAATTAATAGTTTTTTTTTTTTTTTTATTTAATAACTAGTATATAATGTTTGGGACAAAATTATATTTACTTACCTGTATATTTTCTTTCTCAAATATATTGAGCAATTTATTCTCAATTGTAATCAACTCAATTTTACCTAGCAATATCATTTACAATTTTTTTTTTTACTATTCCATTTGAAATAAATATTTCGTTTCATGCATATCTATTTAATATTTGGTCCTTACATATAAAGATGATACATTTAATTTCTATTTAGTCAATTTTATCAAATAAAAGAAAATAAAAATAATAAACCCTAATGAAGGAACAATCTGTAATGAAGGAATTCTCCCTCCCTTTGATCTGGCCAATTTGGCCTATTATATCCCTTTGCCTAAAAAAAAAAAATAATAGAAAATAAAAAAACCCTAAACCAAAATATTAGGTTGAAACAAAATTTAATTCCGATATATACTTTACTTAAACCCTAAAACAAATTTTGTTAGTAATAATAATATAATTCACGTGTTCGTTTTTTCTCACCTATGAATTGATACTATCATACTATTTAGTCAATGGCCGCCCAAAGTTTTCTTGTACAAAATCTTGTCCTACAACAGCGTAGCCACCCCCACTTATTCCACCACCACCACCACCACCGCCGCCACCCTCCTCCTCCTCAATTCCGGCCGTCTCAAACCGTTAACTTAAAAAACATCCCAACAAAAACTTTCAAAAATCTCATCGTCGAATCCTTTTCGCTAAACAACAACAATGTCAATCGAAGAAGCAACAACGGCGATTCCAATCAAGATATTAACTACAAGATTAAATTTCCAAATTTGGAAACTAAACAAAACCCTAAACGGGCGGTCGAAGCGGTGTCCGAAACCCTAATAAACGCCGTCAAAGCACTGCGAAAACCGGCCGCAGCAGCAGCTGCTGTGATTCTACTAGGGTTACTGCTGTCCGTAAACCCTAATAATAATCACGCACTCGCAGCCAGTGGAAATTCTTCGTCACGCTATTCATCGTCAACCTCCTTAGCGGCACCACCACCATCGTCACCTCCAAGTACATACGATGTTATGAAGTTTATTGTTGTTAGTCTTATGTTTTTAGTCTTGGTCGGTGCTGCGTATGTTTGGGTCGAAGTTTGGTGTTACATTAATAAGGAGAGTGTAACCGTGGTTAAACTGCAGGTATCGGTCGTTTTTCTACCCAATTTAAGTTTATGATTTATACTGTAGAATCTCGAAATGAATATCCGATAAACTAAACTAATAATAATTTCTTTCGGTCTCGACTCAGTAAAACACTTACTGAATTTTTAGCTCGATAAATTTAGTATTTCGCTAAATTAATAAAATTTTGCTAGTCTCGACTATATTCATTTATAGAGGTTTAACTGTGGTCTGTGCATGTATATACTATTTTTACTTTACTTTTTTTTTTAGCTTTATATATTTTCTGCTACTATTAAGTCTTGATGCATTATAAATATTTTTCTTTCTTGTGTGATTTATGGTGTTTGAACTAATATATATATATATATATATATATATATATATATATATATATATATATATATATATATATATATATATATATATATATATATATATATATATATATATATATATATATGCATTTAGTGAAAACTTTTAATATTTTCACGATTGAGACGTCACTAATGCCAATTTTTTTTATTGTAGTGTGTCATTAAATTCTAATATTGGTGTCGCGGTCCAGTAAATGTAAATGCGAGAGGGATATTATAACATTTAAGCAAATATTTCATTTAAATGTGATTTCGTTAAAATATTCTTTAAAATATTTATTCTTCTTTCTTTTTCGTTCTTGCCATTACCGTTCCTTATTTTTTTCGTTGCATTACTTACAACTTCGTATGTCGTTAATTATCTTTGTACAAGGTTGGGTTATTAGGGTTAGGGAGATCGCTCCAGAAGGATATTAACCGGATTGCCGAACCTGTAGATGTATCCACCTCCGAGGGCTTACACTACATATTGACCGGTAACACTTTCTGACCACTTTATTTTTGTCCGATAAAAAACGTACCATTTAAAATGGCAGATTTGGAGAATTTTTTTTTTTTGGGTTGCAGAATTGGTTGTGGCATTGCTTCGATATCCTGAGAATTGCGCCTCCGCCTTTTTAACAGTGAGTTCTAAATTTGTTGATCCTATGAATAGTTTACAAAAGTTAAGGATGAAGATTTCTTGTTCTGATATACTCCCTCTGTCCCATATTATTTGAATTTTGGAGATTTGTTCCAAATTATTTAGCATTAATCTAAATAATTTTCTACATTTTTTGTGCAAAAAATAATTATAATAATGTCAAGGGTATTTTAATAGTTTTCTATATTTTTTTATCATAATCTATATACATTTATTGATTTTCATAAAATGTGCGCAACAACTTGAAACGACATTTAAATTGGAATGGAGAGAGTATATAATTTCATTAGACTGACTTTTAAGTTGGCCTCGTAAATAAATGCAGATTGATCAGGAGTGGGACAGCGAAAGTGCGCAACAAAAAATTTATCAACATTCTATGGAAGAACGCGTTAAGTTTGACGAGGAGAAACTTGTCAACGTCAACAACATAAAAAGGCAAAGCCCGATAACAACCACGACATCAAGTGGATTTAGCAACGATTACATAGTGGTAAGACTTCAAAAACTCAGTTTTGTTGCATGCAATCTTGTTTAATAGGCCTCGTTTGGTTGGAGAGATTAGCCATAAATAATTTTCCTGATCGACTGGAAATATTATTTTATCATGGTTTTTCTTGCTTCTTTTCAGTGATATTATAATCATGCCGAATTAATCAACAACCCCAAACGTGACCTTATAACGTTAGAGTTTATTCTGAAATTATTCTCGAAAAAATTGAACATTTCAGTTAACAATCTTGGTGAAGGCTCAAGGAGTACTACAGTTGCCGCGTATAAAAAATAGTAACAATTTGAAAGAAGTTCTACGGAAGCTGGCGTACCTCCCAATTTCTAAAATTTTGGTTAGTTAATTGGAAAATTGCTGCTAGAATTTTTATTATTTTCATAGTCTCATTTTACATATATGTCTTAATTATATAAGTATGTATGTATAATTAATGTATGTACGTATATATGTATAATGTATGTACGTATATATGTATGCAGGAAGTTAAGATTATATGGAACCCGCAGATTGAAGACGACACTCTATCAGAAGAGGAACTTATTAGAAATTACCCATTATTGCGGCCTCTTCAATAAGTATGTGAAGTTTCTTCCGTTTCGATGGAGATTTATCGAACAATTTCGATATCAGTGTTGTTGGATTTGATTATCAATTTGGAAACAATTTAATTTTACTGTTTGAATGGCTAAGACGTGTCTGTTGATACTAAGGATGTGTTTAGGTAAGCTTATTTTAAATAACTGATACGTTACGTCAGATAAGTTATTTAAAGATTTGAATAATGCGCTTATAAATTTTTGAACATCTTAATTTTAAAATTAATTTTTAAATTATTTGGATAATGAGCTTGTAAGCTGTTTTTAGTTGTTATAACTTATAAGAATTAAATTATATTTTATTATGCCTTGGTAGATCTATAAAAAATAATGTACTGTACTAAGTAATTTAAGAATTATATTTATGCATTATTAGTTTATATATTAGATGGTGCTTCTTAAAAATTTTTAATGTGTACAAAATATTATTTAAGCGAGGTTATCAATTTATCGAGATTCTACTGCATAATTTTTAGGGTAAATTACAACCACCTCTGAGGTATGGTGAGGTTACGAAAAAAACCCCTTTTGTTTGGATAATTACATCTACTCCTTAACTATGATTTTTTTCTTACACCTCCACCCTTATGGTGTCAAATTCAACATAATCAACAAGATTTCGTGGAATGTGCTCTAATTTGTACTCTTTTTGTGTGAAAATACAGTTTCTGATGCACCTATATTTGATATAGACAAGTTAAAAACACATATTATGATTATCTTGCTTCAAAATGTGGAATTCAAATGGGATATAACGGTACAAAAGTGATAATATTCCATATAATCTAGAAGATTCCACTAAATTTGAAACCGCAAGGGTGGACGTGTAAGAAGATTTATAGTCGAGGGGTGGTTGTAATTACCCAAACAGGAGGGAGGTTTTCGTAATTTATCTATACCTCAGGGGTGGTTGTAATTTACCCTAATTTTTAAAATAAATAAGGATAAAAAAGGAAAAATAATTACTAATGTAGGGAAAATTACGGTTTTCATCCCTTAAGTTTGCACCGATATCATATTTGGTACCCATATTCACCAAAAAACACATTTGGTCCCTTGTGTTTCAATTATTTAACACTTTTGGTCATTTACGTCAATTTACCATTTGTTTGTCAGTTAAGACGGTCAAGCCAACACGTTTAATTCCATTAGTACTAAGGGAAAGTTGACGAAAATGACTAAAAGTGTTGATTTTTTTCAACATGAGCGATCAATGTGTTTTTAGAAAACATAGGGGACCAAATGGTAATAGGTGTAAACTAGAGGGATGCAAACTGTCTTTTCCCGAGTTCTTCATATCCTACAGAAATTTCAAAGTTACAAGTTTTACTTTTAAATGATGTCGTAATTAATGTTAGTAAATTTGTTGTAAAAACAAAAAATATTACTAATGTTAGCACTCCCTTCCATTTTAAATTAAGTGCATTTAAAGTTACAACATTATAGTATACGAAAAGATATCCAGGCTAACATTATATTATATAAAGTTACAACATTATAATATAAGAAAAAAATCGAGGATAAGTAACTATACATTACTGAGATTCTAAAATATATAAACATATGAAAAAAAATCCAAAGAGATACTTAATTTGAAATATTGAGTATTATACTATTATTAGTGCTAATATTATTTAGTTATTATATTTTCTTATTCTTTCATTGGATATATTTTTTTTTCCATAAGGCCAACTCAATTTCAGAGGTGCATTGAACAAATCTCTACACTTATACTGTTGTTCCCGATATATAAAACGGGTAGTGATTTAGTAAAATGATCAAATAAATTAGTCGAAATACGAAAAGATTAGCCGAGGCGAGAAAACTCTTTCCTTAAGACAATATTGCCCCGCTACGGTGCTTACGGTTATTTGGCAAGTGGCTCCCAAGATACAACGGCTAACTCGGCATATGAGCACTCCAAATCCCGAGTACAACGAACGTTACTTTGTGTCTCAAACTCTCGAATCAAATACGGAAGAAAATATTCTACGAAAAATATTTCCGGACTAAAGAAGGAAGAATTCCATAGAACAAAATTATAGAATTGAATTGATTTTTATGTTGTTATTAAATCAACCATGTGGAGTTTCTATTTACAAGTTTCCAATGGTTGTGATTAATAAACACAACCCTGAGGAAATTAAACAAAGTGAAGAGGTGTGGCCACACCTCTTCATATTGTCACACCTATTTGATCAAATAGGTGCCTAAAAATATTTTTTTATTTTCATTCAAAATATAATTTTATTTTATTAAATAAAATTCCCAACAATCCCCCACATGAATGAAATTAACGAAAAACGATGGATTCTATCGAGAGTTCAAGTGGAACTATTGCAATGGGGATAGGTAGCTTTTGGCTTGAACCTTCCTTAGCGGTATAGCATCGGATTTACTTGGCTAGTTAGTGACGCGATGTCTTGACTGCCAGCCATTTGTGTAAACCAAGACAATGATAACCACACAATAGTTTCCCCATTCATCATCAGTTCTCATGGTTGCGTCCATTTTGGCCCTGGAGCACATCTTGGATTCATAAGTGTTTGTCATTTTGAAGCGGCCCACACTTCTACACTTAGATAGGTGATGTCCTATTAAAGGTATCCTGCCAATACCTCACCTTTTGTCAAGGTTTTGGAATCATTAAAAGCTTTCGCATATCCTTTACCCTCTATGCAGGCAGCACTAATGTCTATCACGGGAATGAGTTGGAAATATATAATTCCATAGGAATATATACTCCTTAGTGCATCACTGAATTTTCCATAACTTAGTTGTCTCTTTTGAACCAGTTCTTGGGATCTCCAGTCATCATGGTTGGGTTTCCACTATAGAAATTCTTAATTTGTGGGTTTTGATCTCACTCCCCTAGACATGCAATATGTTTGATCTATTTAGTTGACTTTTAGTCGCGGATCCGCTATTAACCATTAATTTTCATAATCAATGTTATATTATTTCTTTTGAGATCAATTGCATAATGGTCTTATGTATACGAGTGTATCGATACTTGCCATTATACATGTCGTTTGTGCCCTTAACGTAACCGATTGGTTATCACAATTTATTCATAATTGTAGACACCGACTTAGTCCAACACGGAACATCCTCCAATAACTTTATGAAGTTTATTTAACTTCTTTTCTAACCTTATCTCAAGTTATATATTCGAATTCGACCATGAATCGAGCTATTCAATTTTGTTTGAGGATTTCCAAGATACATAATCTTAGTGGACTCATATATCCAATGTACTTTACTAATACAATTGGATATTTTCTTTAATGTAATCCATTTAAAGGCGATATTTAGATTACCTAAGAACCCTTATAATATCATTGAATGATTATTTATTTTGGAATTACATAATTACTAGTTTGCAATTCATTATGCTGCCAAACTATCCAAAAATATTTGTAATTGAACAATTGTTCATCATTTTTTTTTGCAAGGTAAAGACTTGGTCTTTAGATAACTAGATCAATTTTCTAGTAATGTATCAACATGAGACTTTCAATAAGACTATCTTTGTCTTAGTGACTTTAATTTATAAGATTACATCGTTTAGACCCTCGTCTTTTGACATCAAACATAATTTTATTTTTTTATTTTCAATATTTTCTCAACGTTCAAAATAATATCATGATCATTATCTCATGAATATAATGTCGTCTATAGACATATACTTCCATGTGCTTTTAATATAAACACACCGGTCACACTCGTTATTACGAGAATTATTTGATATCATAATTTTATCAAATATTACTTTTAACGGATTCCAATATCTTGTTATAAATAATCAAGATTTTTTCATAGTTGTTTAATTTACCTTTATAGGACCATCATTTTAATTCTTCTTTTGAATAGTCCATTTAAACATTAATGGTTTACTACTTGGAAGAAGACTAACTAACTTCCACATACATTCTTCCAATGCAGACAATATTTCATTAATTGTCTTTTGTTAATTCATTTTATAACTCATAAGTTATAAAATCAAATCAAAATCAAACGTATTGATTTTCTTTGCCATCTTGTTGTATCTTGGTTGTTCATCACTTTGATGATTTACCACTCACATAATTTAATTTGGTTGTTCATCACTTTGATGATTTACCACTTACAAAATTTATAAGTTTTCTTATTTAGAACTTATTTATTTTCTTATTTTACAATAAACCACGATATAATCAATTTGCATCAAGAGTGACTATCTCGTGCACAATCATTATAAATATATATTCAATATTTATCCACTTGATTATACTAGGCCTTATATTAACTTAGGTATTTTTTTATTTTATTTTTTTACCTTGGCCTAAACACCCCCACATTTCTAGATATTAATGTGGTTATGGCCTAAAGACCCCCACATTTCTAAATATTAATGTGGTTAGCTCGGGATATCTAATTTATGTGGTTAGGGCCTAAAGACCCCCACATTTCTAAATATTAATGTGGTTAACTAGGGATATCTAATTTCCCCCACAAATTCTAGAGTATGTATTCTAGAAGTTACCAATATGAAATCCATAAAAAAAAATTCATGAGTTTCAGTACTCATTTTTAATTTATTTGTCAAAGTTGACATTTTTCAACTTTCATTCACATAGCATTTAAATGCTTTGAAATCCTTATTTTTATTTTATTAATAAGGATACACAATGTAAAAAAAAAATACATTTCTTCTTTAGTTAGAAAAATATTTTGGATCACCAATATGATTTAATTACAAAGTATTGTTTTTCTTTCTCTCAAGAAAGCACAAAAAGAAAAATCTTCTCAAGATACTTAAATCTTGTCAACAATTAAGATAATAAGATTTCTTCTTTTTCCTCAAAAGAGAAAACTCGTCAAGATACTTAAATCTTGTCAATAAACAAGAGAATATTAATCTCTCCAAATGGTGGTTGATATCCACTATTCAATATTAAAGTTAGAATATACAAATTCTAATCTTAATCGTTCATAATTTAGGATTTTATGTTCTAAACATGCCGTTCAAAATTCAGCCAAATCCAACGATTTAATTCTACAAAATGAGCTCTTAAGTAAACTGCTGGAATTTTCTTTCAACAAAACATGTATTGTTGTTTACAACTATTTCGGATGTTTGAAAATCAAAATCCGATCTCATCCATTCACATTGTAGATCATCATCTTGCAAATGTGATATCAAATCATATCGAACCAGCGATTCGATCTTCTTTTATGTTCTTGAGACAAGAACTACTCATGTTCTCTCATGAATTGAGCTTCTCTTTCTTTCTATTTCATTTCAATCATGCTTTTAATTGTACTGTGGTATGATTCATATATAAAACATATGTACATCAATATTATAATAAACATAATATGTGACCACGACTTTCATACTAGTTAATCATAGAAAGAAACAATATTAGTTGATCATAGACATAAACAATAGATCAAGCTACTTTATCAACATATACATAGTATACACACATGAGTACATAATAACATCATGTTTGGATATTATTTCATGTCATAAATTAATTCATGTCCAACATAGTTGATTTATATAAATATATAGCACGTAATCAATAAGTGTCCGAGCAATTACAAAATTCTAAGGAATTGGTATGGCTTACGAAAGTAACTCATACTTAATATACGAGACAAGTCTAATCGTTCATAGACAATAACAAAAACGTTAATAAGATCACGTACTCACAAATTTCATATAACATATTCGAAAATCAATCAATTGGACGGTTCCACATCAAATGAAAATTGGGAGAAAGCTAATCCCATATCAAACTATATGCAATTTATGCAAATAAATGTTACATTTTCATGAGAAATGTCATGTAGTACTATAGCACATATCATGCGGTTTATGATAAACTTATTCAAATAATTAGCACATATGCTATCACTTTATTGCATTTAGGACAAAAATATTTATATCATTAATGTAGATACACAAACATAATGAATATTCATTAAGCATATATATTGTATATAGTTTACCATTCTTCCACGTATTAAAATTAAACTATCATGCAATAATCCACCATTATATCATATAGCATTATCAATTTATTGCACAAATAGATATCTTATAATTTAAAAACGTACTCGATAAATTATATGTTCGTCAATTCAATTTTTGTGGGTAGCACCAAATCGTGTCAATATTATGGCAGTGCTGAATGATTTAATCATATCTCTTCCGTCTGAAGTCTGATTTTGTTGATTCAATATGATCCGAATAGCCAACAAAATTTTCTACAACTTTTATCTTTTACGTTTTCTAAGATTCGGACTGGATATGATCAAAATAAGCCTCGAAGTCGGAATAGGTGTGCTGTAAATTTGCACCTACAATGGAACCAGAAAAAAAAATATTAAGTAATATTCATGAATCGAAAATAATATAAAACCTCATTATTGATCTTCGATTCAGTCTTCTTTCACCAAAATTTCGTGCATTGGACATTGGTGAGGCGTTAATATGCGACAAGTTGCATTGGTCACGAACAGTTGTATTTTTCATGTAAAGGTGCATTGGCAGTTCTGCCACCCTTTCCTGTTTTCATCATAACTTCTTCGTACGATCTCCGATTGTGACGATTTAACATAATCAGGAAACCCAACTTGATTATCTACAACTTCTGTGAAATGTTAATTTTCCATATTCGGACTTTAACACCTTCGAAAATGGGCAGGAATGTGGACTTCATGTTCTGTCCAAAAATGAACTTTCTCCAATTGTATTTTGTAACTTCTTGATTTTTGGCGGACTATCTTCTTTTCCATCCCGTTTACCAACGTGTGCAGAAAACACAATTTACTAAATCTCACAAAGATATTGTCTTAAGATTGTTGTTTCCGATATATAAAACGGGTAGTGATTTAGTAAAATGATTAAATAAATTAGTCGAGATACGAAAAGATTAGCCGAGGCGAGAAAACTCTTTCCTTAAGACAATATTGCCCCGCTACGGTGCTTACGGTTATTTGGCAAGTGTCTCCCAAGATACAACGGCTAACTCGGCATATGAGCACTCAAAATCCCGAGTACAACGAACGTTACTTTGTGTCTCAAACTCTCGAATCAAATACGGAAGAAAATATTTCCGGGCTAAAGAAGGAAGAATTCCATAGAACAAAATTATAGAATTGAATTGATTTTTATGTTGTTATTAAATCAAACATGTGGAGTTATTATTTATAAGTTTCCAATAGTTGTGGTTAATGAACACAACCCTTAGGAAATTAAACAAGTGAAGAGGTGTGGCCACACCTCTTCATATTATCACATCTATTTGATCAAATAGGTGCCTAAAAATATTTTTTTTATTTTCATTCAAAAAATAATTTTATTTTATTAAATAAAATTCCCAACATAGGAAACACTTGTCAATGTCAACAACGTAAAAAGGTGAAAAAGAAGCTCGGAAACCCTAAGTTCAAGTGGATTTAGCAACGAGTTAAACTTGGTTTTGTTGCACACTTGTTTCTAAATTTCAAATCAAATTAAGTGGAAAAATTAAATGGTTGATTATGTGTTTATGATGGATCAATGAAATTTTCATAATTAAATCCCAATAACCTCACGGTCAAATTAAATTAAACTAAAAACAAAATTAAACTAAAAGCAAACATAGTAATATTTAGGGTTTTTGCGATGATCACTTATTTCCCTTAAGCCTCGTTTGGGGATGTTGACGTGATTAATAAAATTGATTAGATTGAGTAGAATTGCATTGTTTCATGTTTGGGTTTTTTTTTTTTTTTTTACTATAAATTGAAGTATTGTATAATATATCACTAATCTAGTGTTAAAAAACTAATTATTTTGCCCGATATAAGGTTTAAAGAAGTAACATAAAATTTTGCGAGTAATATTTTTTACTGAAATGCTACTAATGTCGTTTTGACTTCGAACCTAATTTTGACATATTTCTATTTTGATTTTGGCAAAATAGAACACGGAAATTGTAGTTCTTTGGGTTAGCTTTCTAATCCAACTTAAATCCGCTAGATTGGATGTCGTGTGACAAAGTTATGCATGAATGAGTCACATTTTGAATTTTAGATACCTCAATACATCAAATTTATGGGCAGTATCCATTGATTCATGTATATCTTTCTCGTCCGACATCCAATTTCGGTGATTCAAGTTGGATTAGACAACTAACTCATAATACTACAAATTCTATTTTTTGAGTTTTGCAAAATTTGTAATTAAAAATGATCAAAATCACGTTTGAAGTCGTAACGGTATTATTAAAGCTCGAACGACATTTACCACATCCCTAATTTTTATCTAGGGCACAAAATCGTACTCCACGAATGCTTGAGACGTTAAATGCTTTATATATATAACATCATCACAATATTTTATCGTATAACATGTGTCGATTGTCGTAAATGTATGCAGGCAGTTGAGGTTTTATAGACCCCTCAGAATGAAGATGACACTCTATCTGAACAAGAACTTCTTGAAAATTACCCCTTACTGCGACCTCTTCAATAAGTGTGAAGTTGCGTGCATCTTCCTTTTCCATGGAGATTATTTTATCGAACCATTTTCGCAGTCGGTGTTCGACTCAAAAAGTTGCATATTGTCCATATTAGGGCAAAAAGTTTTTTTTTTTGATGTAGTAGTTACACTTTCATTATCAGTTTATATAGACATGAATAGTACTATTCTAGAGGTGTACGTTGCGCGCGTAGTTTTATCATCAACCTAGATCGAGTCGCTGACGAATCCGTTTTTAGTTATGGACGTGATTCTGGAGTTCACTACAAGAAAAAGTTGTATTAGCGACACCCCAATTCTAACAAATGCAAAAGTTGTCACTTAATGTACACATTATGTGACATTTTTTTTATTGTCACTAATAGCTTTTTTTGTTGTCACTTAATCCTTATTTATTGTCACTATAGACCATTACCGACACCCCGTTAGTGACAAACATAGTGACAACACTTTTTGCCTAACTATATGAAAAATAGGTGTTGTCACTCAGATTTTTTTTGAAGTGGTTTTAGATGCTACGAGTTCCATAGTTCGTTTGCGAAGACTTACGTTTCCTATCTAAGTCAACACTCGCACACTATTATTTACGTATCCAGGGTAAATTACATCCACCCGGGAGGTGTGGTCAAATTACGAAAAAATCTCTGTTGTTTGGATAATTACATCTACCCTCAACTATGAATCTTCTTACACCTCCACCCTTATGATGTCAAATTCAAAATAATCATCTAGATTTCGTGGAATGTGCTCTAGTTTGTACTCGTTTTGTGTAAAAATACAATTTATGATGCACCACAATCTGATATATACAAACCAAAAAACACATCTTATGATCATCTTGCTTCAGAATGTGGAGTTTTAATGGGAATAAAACGGGTACAAAAGTGATAATATTCCATATCATCTAGAAGATTCCACCAAATTTAAAACCGCAAGGGTGGATGTGTAAGAAGATTTTTAGTTGAGGAGTTGTTGTAATTACCCAAACAGAAGGGGGGTTTCGTAATATGACCTTACCTCATGGTGACTGTAACTTACCCTAATATCTCATAGCTAGGGTAGAAATTGGAACATTACATTTGAATTACGGCATTGTCGATTTAAACATTTTTTTATACTGGAATATGTTTTTTTTTAGTTCGAATTTCGAAAATTTTGATTTTTGATTTTTTCTAATAGTTTTTAATCGGAATTGGGATATATATGAAACTCTGGTTTACGATCTGGAGAGGATGATGTCATAAAGCTCAGGGGTCCGAGGGAACGACATCTTCGCTTTCGGTGCAAAGAATATAGGACGTAACAACACGAAATATCTACTCAAAGAGACAATAAGGCGACGTTAAAAGTTCATATGATTGGAGAAATTCTCCGGAAACATAACCCCAATTTAATGTTCCTTTGGGAAAAGAAAGCAACAACATCACTCCTTGTAAATAAGTTGAAGACAAAGTGGAATTTATTTCGTGTATCGGTGGATAAGTTGGGCTAGTCGAGCGGCCTGGTAATGTTTTGGCAAAAGAACACTTAGGTGGAGCTCCTTAGATTTTCAAACAATCATATTGATTTCAATGGAGCCGGACTACATTTCATCACTCGTGGGAAACGAATTGATGACCTTTTAACAGCGAAATCCATGAATTGAGAGTCTTGGCAACCGATCCGTGGAGGTAATTGCACGACAGAAGGAGCTTAAAACTGAACTTGAGAGAGCGTAAGGTGATCTTGACACGTACTAGCGACAAAGAAGTAGGGTTCAATGGATCAGAGAAGGAGACATAAACACGAGTTTCTTTCATGCTAAAGCTTCCGACAGAAAAAAAAAGAATTGGGTTCATGGGTTGAGAGATTTGGCCGGTGAGTGGCAAGAGGGAAAGGAAAATATTGAAAGAGTTATCACTGAGTATTTCGAGAACTTGTTTCAAACGAGTACTCCAGACGAGAGAGGGAGAGAGAGAAAGATGGGGTGTGCTTGAACACCTGAAAGCCAGGATCGATGGTGAGGATCGATGGTGAAGCTGCTCATCTGCTTTCCGTTCTAATGAGGTAACCCGAGCTATTTCTCAAACAAAAGAAAAACCAAATATGTTCTAAATCATAAATAAAAATGGTTACATATACTATGTTTTTCATATTTCACAAAACAAAATCTCACTCTCTATTTTCATAAATAAGAAGAAAAAAACATTGTTTTCTTCCGTAGAACCAAGTAGTCTTTCTCAAAAAAAAAAAACCAAGTAGTCAAATACTGCCATGTCACAAAACATAAATTTGAGAAATGGCAAGAAATCGGGATAATTATAGTTTTGGTCCCCCAAGTTTGCACGTTTTTCATTTTTGGTCCCCCATTTACCGTCGTCAACAAAATACACATTAATGTTGTCACATTTTAACACATTTAGTCCCTCCGTCTATTTGACCGTTAAGTAGTAACGGTCAACGACTGAATTTGTGATTTTTCTTTGAGAAAATTGCAATAAGACCCATGTATTCTTTCAAAATATTCTAAAAATCTCTAAACCTTTATCCAACCATAATATAACCCCAATTTCATCAACTAACCAATTTTAACCAATGACCCCGATTTTTCAAAATTGGGTAATCCGACCTTGACTTTCTTTATAACTCGGTTGACTCTTTTTTCGATTGATTTTTTTTGCCGCTGTTGACCGATGTTGAATGTCGGGTTAACATCGTTGATATTTTTCTCTTGATTTTTATTTTATTTTTATTTAAATTGTTGAGTAATGGAAAAATATAATTTTAAAAAAAAATCAAAGCTGATAATCGGCAAAAAAAAAAGTCAAAATAAAGAAAAAAGGAAAAAGTCAACGCATCTCAGTAACGGAAAAATTTTAAGACAAAAAAAACAAGATAAAAATTAACGGCCGGTGTTAGCCCCAAAAATCGTTTACTAGAGTGGTTATCTCATTCCAAATTACTCCGCACATGACTAATTCATCTTCTTCATATTTTTTGGGAAGAAATTTGGGATGCACTGGCGGTTCCACGAAGAATAAATTGAGAGGAGCAAATTATGGATTTTAGATTTTTTTTAAATCGTAGTTAGGCCCTAGAATTTTAGATAAAAACTTTATTTGAAGTTTGTAATTTTAATATTATGATACTAGATATTAATATAGTATTATTATTGTGTTCTACGGTAATTGTGTTGATTAGGAAAAAAAATGTCGCAATAAAAAAGTTCATAAAAAATCAAGAAAACTAAAAAAAGTCAACATTGTTAACCTAGAATATAATGTCGGTGAATGGCGTCAAAATTATATTAAATAAAAAAGTCAATGCCGAAAAAAAAAGTAAAAAAAAAAAAAAAAAAAAAAAAAAACGTCGGTCAACCGTCAGCGGAAATGCTGGTAAAAATCGGGGTCGTTTGTCAAAATTGAATAAATGATGAAATTGAGGTTAAATTATGGTTGAATAAAATATTAGGGGTTTTTAGAATATTTTAAAAGAATGCAGGGGTCTGAGTGCAATTTTTATCTATGAAAAATCCCAAATTCAGCCCTAATTCAACAGTTGACCGTTACTTCTTGACGGTCAAACAGACGGAGGGACCAAATGTGTTAAAATGTGACAACATTAGTGTGTATTTTGTTGACGGCGGTAAATGGGGGACCAAAAGTGAAAAACGTGCAAACTTGGGGGACCAAAACTGTAATTATCCCGCAAGAAATCACTTGTTCAATTACATGGCAAACCCTAAATTTATTTTGAAATAAAATTATAATTTCTAGCAAACCTCGTCATATCACCGGAGGAAGGAAAAATTATAAAAATAGAGTTAATTGCATACAACCCTCTATGAAAAGTCTAATTGTCAGAAAAACCTCTATGTTATTAGCATTTACTCTCCTATGATGGATTTTATTGAGCACACCAGCCCCTAACCAAAAAAAAATTGTTGACTATAATGAAATGACTATATTACCCATATAAAAATAAGCTACATCACCCTTTATTTTAGTAATTATTAAGAATAAAAATATATTAAAAATATATATATATAAAAAAAGAATAAAATAGTTATTTAATATTTTAACAAAACATAATGTAAAAAGTATATATACTGAATATAAAACAATAAAAAAAAAAAAAAAAAAAACACGTCATCTTCTTCAACAACACCCGTACACCCACCCCACCACCAACTCATCCGCAACGGTTTGATTCAGGTCATCTCCAACCCACATCAAATTCCACCACCTCTCTCCGTGACCAAAAATTGAAGTTTGGAGATGGACATTAGAGACAATACCTCTGTCGTCGGCGGCTCCGACGACTGCAAATCCAATTTCTAATTTTCAAAATCATTCGGAGATGTCCTCTCGACATCCACATCAAAACCAACGCTAATTTCAAGAAAAAATCTCCCCACATCGGCAGCCTATTGTTGGTGTTATGGGGACCATCTCCGTAACACCCAATGGCTGATATGCTTGTACAAGGTGGCGGCGGCGCCCCCACCTCGAACAAATGCCCGACGAGAAGAAAGATAATCCGCATTCTTGAAACCCGAAGCCCGGAAGCGATTCTCCTTTTCAATCTCATGGGCTCGACCGGAAATGGGAAGATAAAGATGATTTTTGGTAATGGATGGTTGATTTGGAGAAGAGGGCCTTTTGAAAATATTAAGGACTAAATTGAAAGATGACTCTTTTATGGGGGTGACACTGTAATTTTCAAAAAAATAATTTGAAGGGTATTTTGGTATTTTTAAATTAAAAAACACACTTCCAGTCGCAAAATCGGCAAGTGGCACGATCAGCTCGCAAGGGCTTTATTGGCTTTGACTTCTCAGCAGAGAGGGGCATATGCTAACTTCTTTTGTAATTTTAGAAAAATGAAATGACAAGTTTGTCCCACTTTGATATGGAAATGTCGAATAAGAAGTGATAAATAGCGTAAATTACAACTAACTTCCAGAGATAAAGTGTAATTACAAAAAAATCCTTCATTTTTAGAAATTACATCCAACCTCTTGCAGTTTGTAAATATATACATCCAACTAGACACGGCCATGGGCCGATTTTGGGCTCGGAACCGGCCCGTTGACGAACCGGCCCAAACTGTTGACCGGTGAACCGGCCCGTCGTCCCTAGGACGGGCCCGGTTCTATGAATTGGTGAACCGTGAACCGCCGGGCCGGCTCGGCGGTTCACCCAAATTTTTTTTTTTAAAAAAAAAATCAAAAAAATAGCAAATAACGGCCGGTGAATCGGCCCAGTGAAACGACCCGGTGAACCGGCCGTTATTTGCTATTTTTGATTTCCCACCCTCCCCATTTTTTCTTATAAATACCCTCACACTCCATTTTTTCCTATAAAATTAAGTTAAAGTCCTTTTATTTATTTCCTTTTGTTTTTTCCTATTTAAAAGTAATTATTTTAATTTATTTATCCATTAAGTATTTTGTTTTGTAAAAATATATATATAAATATAATTTTCCGGGCCGACCCCAAATTACATTTTCAGGCGTATTTTTCACCAGAAATGCCATCAATCCGTCTAATTGAAGGCCATTTGCGTCATTTCAGAGACTAATTAGTAATTACCGTAATAGCTACTAATTGATGAAATTGAAGATTCTCACAATTATGGGACCACAATAAGCACAATTCATTTGGAAGAAGAAAACCCTAATTTTATTTTTCTGAAATCAGTGAAATAGGTATTATGATTTAGATGATAATAATGAAATGAATCCAATGTCCTCGAAGTGGACGGATAAGTCGCTATTCTGATGAATAATAAGCCTGAAATTGCGATTTGGGGCAAAGTTATTTTTTTTTCGTTTGTAAGGGGGAAAGTGTGAAAATTGAAAGTTTTTAAGGGGCGAAGTGCATTTTGTCCAAAAAAGAATTGCTAGCGGTACTAAATAATTTCATTTTGGTTGCAGATTTCGTGCTGGCCCTGCTTCGGCATCCTGAGCATTGCATCTCCGTCTTTTTATCAGTAAGTTAATAAACTTTTGATTCTTTAAGTTTAATGTTGATGTGCATAATGTATTTTCTTTACTTCTTTACTTTGACGAAAATTTCTATTCTTGTGTATTTTGGTGAATTAATAATCAGTATTTAGAATATTTATACCTTAAATATCACATTCAGGCTTCTTAATTATATTCACGCATCGAATTTAGTCGAGCAAACAATACTCAATTTTGATCTACAACCGTAAATACAGATAGATGTGAAGTGGAGCACAGAAGGAGCGGAACAAAGATTCTATCAACTTTCTTTGGAAGAACGTAGTAAGTTTGACGAGGAGACGCTTGTCAATTTCAACAACGCAAAAAGCGGAAGCTCGTGTACCTTGAGATCAAGTGGATTTAGCAATGAGTACATTGTGGTAAGACTTCAAAAACTTTTGTTTTTCTTGCAAGCTTGTTTTTGAGGATCCTAATCAAATTAAGAGGAAAAACTAAGGCCTCGTTGTTCTTAAGATAAAATTAGCCAAGATCAGATTAAATAATCGAATGAAACTCAATTGTATTAATGGACCTTAGAATACATATAATATGAAATTGTTTCATGTCTGACATATATGTGATCATAAAAGTATTGGTATCGCCAATAACTTGTCGGGTCGACCCGCAAGTATTTGGATCTTGCAAGATCCAATAAAACAACTGGGTTTCATTAGATTATTTAATATTATCTTGACTAATCTTATCTTGGCAACCAAACAAGGGATTAAGAGGTTATTACGATATTACAACTTAGTCTTGAAAAAAACATGAAATATATTTTCAGGTAACAATCTTGGTGAGGGTTATAGGTAAACTAAAGTTACCTCGTATCAATAACATTAAAGATTTGAAAGAAGTTTTAGAGAAGCTTGGAAGTCTCCCATTACGTAAAATTGCGGTAAGTGAATTGTAAGTGCTCCTCCTAATTTTTTATTTTTTTTTGCATTATTTCGATAGTCTCATTTCACCCAACTGTTTTATAAACGCAGGCGGTCGAGGTTTTATTGGCCCCTCGGATTGGAGACGACACTCTATCCGAAGAGAAACTTCTTGAAAATTACCCGTTACTGCGGCCTTTGCATTAAGTGTAAAGTTTGTGCATCTTCCCATTTTGAAAATTAACCCTTATTGCGACCTCTTCAATGAGTGTAAAGTTTCGACGAGATTTTATATAACCATTTTTCGCTATGTGTGTGTTTTACTATGAAAGTTGCATATTGTCCATATTATGGGTAATAAATGTTTTCGATTTAGTAGATGAATTTCCGCTATATGTAGAGGCGTTTCGACTGTAGTTTCTGAATTAATGTAGATTATATCCAGTCGTTGACCAATATATTTTTCGTTACGGACATGATTCTGGATTTTCAATTGCTACCAGTTCCGGACTTCATTTGTGTTAAAGTAAACATTCGCATGCTTTTATGTACATGTCTTCTCCTTAAGTGCATTGTGGTTATATCTCGGAGGCAGGGATGGAAATTGGAAAAGAATTTCTGGAAAAGAAAAAAAAAAGACGTTGGCATAATTTTATTGAATGTGAAATTTGAAAATTTTGATTTCCTATTATATTTTATTTTTATTTTAGATCAAATTATAATGGAATATAAATGAGATTCCAATTTAATTTTAATTTATTCTTATTTGATTTTAATTTTCTGAAAACAATTTCGGAAGTCCAATTTTTTTTATCTTTTTTGAAAATTACATGCAAAATTTAAATTTTATGCATTTTAAATTATAGTTGATTAAAAAAATTGGAATTTCCAAATTTTGCCAATTATGGTTCGAAAATATCCAACGAAACAAGTCTTTTCATTCAATTTTCGAAATTTTCGATTTCCGAATTTTCCTATTTATATCAACTAACTTATAAGTATCATATTCTAACACTTTAAAATTTAAGGGCAAATGGCAAATAGGCCCATGACAAGAGCACATAATTAAAAGAGGGACATCCAACTTTTTTGTTTTGAAAATTAAAAAAAAAAAAAAAAAAAAGTATATAAATTTAACAAAAAAGTTTATTATTATTTAATAATAATAATAATAATAATAATAATAATAATAATAATAATAATAATAATAATAATAATAATAATAATAATAATAATAATAATAATAATAATAATACTAAATAAATCAGCGAAAATGATAAATGCAAGACCAGAAATGTTGAATGCAGTTTGGCCGAAAATTGCATATAAGGGTAGTATAGTACTTTCGTTTCTCTAGGGGGTATGTCAAAGGATGATTAGGGCTTGGGTTTATCCCTAGTTTATTTGGTGGCTAGGGGGTTATGTAAAAAAACCCCAAATAAGTATTGGATTTATGGATATATACAGTAGAATCTCGATAAATTAATACTGATAAATTAATAACCTCCCTTAAATAATAGTTTTTTTTTTTTTTAACCTGACTCGGTGAAAACGTGTTAAATTATTAACTAAATAATTTAATAATTGACTAAATTAATAGAATTTCCCTAGTTCATAGTGTATTAATTTATAGAGGTTTAAGTGTAGTCGGTAAACGAAAAAGTAGAATATCCCTTTCTTAATTAAGTGTTTGTCATGTACTTTTTTGCAATTTTCCAATTTGTTTTTCTATTGAATGTAATAATAATAGCACGGACCTTTGACTCAGTCGTGTATCCAATCCATCAATCGATTGCAATCGCGGCAGTATATAAAGCCCTCTCCGCTGTCAGCAACTCCATTAGCCGCCCATTAATTTTCCATCTCCGGCAACTTTTTTCTTCTTCGATTATCACTGTTCTCTTCCTTATTCACCACCGAATCAAATTCGTCCTGTTTTCAGGTTTTCCAACGGTTTAATTCAAAAAATTAACTAAAACCCTAGCGCACACTTTTGTGTTCTTCCTTGTATGAATGCGATTGATTGATTGATTAACGTATTATTTATTACTTGTTTCGCGCAGCCGCGATTGAGGGATGGCGAACGAAGAAATCTCCGGCGAAATCCGTCTCGAAGAGGAGGGAGCTTCGAACCTCGCTAATGGATGTAGCGACTCCACCAGTAAGAAGATTGCAGCAGACGAAATTGGGGATAAAGTTGATGACCTAAATTTGGATGAGCCCCTAGGTAATTAAAAAAATTTCCATGGCAGCTCAATTTATTTTCGATTATGTTGTTTTAGGATGTTTCAAACAGTTGATTTTGAGTTATTCTAGCAGAGTAATTAACTCTCTACTCGTTTCGTATTTCAATTTATTTTACATGCCCTGATTTTTATAGTTTATGCCTAACTTGTTGTATTTGCACATTTGGCCGTGTTTAGAAGCTGCAAAGAAGAAGAAGAAGAAGAGTAAAAGCAAGTGAGGAAAAAAAAAAATCTTCTATACCCTCATCGTTCATCTTTTTATGTTTGATACCGCAAATCAACTGCAAGTGTCTTTTTTTAATTTTCAGGAAGAAGAAAGAACCGCTTCAGCAAACTGATCCACCGTCTATTCCTGTAGTTGAGCTTTTTACATCTGGCGAATTCCCAGAGGGTGAAATCCAACAGTATAAGGATGAGTACGTACAATTGTGATTGCACTTTATTTCTTGTCTAAACAAGCACAATTTTTTTTTAATATATTTTTATTCTATTTCTTTCCCCAACTCTGCGCACCATATTTTTTGGTTTTTATATGTCTTATGTTCTCCTCTTTATCTTTTTGGAGTATAATTCGCAAACCACCCAATCTTTATTGGAGATGATGTAAATAAGTTTCAAGTAGATCCATATCGAGGATCCTGTTTGTTTGTATCTTGTCTACCATGGTTCTTTTTCTTTTTTTCTTTTTTAGTTTTATAATATCATGGACTCCTCTCGAAAACATCATCGCTATAGCAACGAAATATATTTAATGTAAAAGATCTTCTTGTTTAAGATTTGTAGCCACCACTTGCAATCTATTGATTGAATCTAGTCATTGATTGTGACCGATTTTTTAAAGAAAAAAGAGAAGGATTCATGATACAGATTAATGGGTATTACATCCTTAGTATTTCACTTAGGAATCCTCTTGTAGAATTTATCATTTGAAGTTGTTAATAGTATTTCTCTAATAAGCTAAGTATTGAAATGATATCCAGTGAATCAAACTACAACACAGTGTCATACTTGTAGAGAGATTTAACCATTCGTTGGTTCATGGCCTGTAATTTTCTTGTGGCATCAATCGTGATACTTGACTGCCATGCTGCCCGTGTATGTTCAATTTAATATATTTTGTTTTTTATAGTTCTGAAATAACCATTTAAAAACACTATAGTTTGTTGTCAGTATGATTATTTTCTTGCTTTATACACCGAGGGATCTAAAATAGTTATTTCATGCATGATTGTTCAATCAAGTAACGTGTGGAGAAATACATCTGAGGAAAAGAGAGAACTGGAGCGACTGGAGAAACCGATTTATAATTCAGTTCGCCAAGCAGCAGAAGTCCACCGTCAGGTACCTGCAAATCCTTATTTATGCCAATTTGTTTTCTAGTCGTATGTCTAGTTTAGCTTTTCCTAATTTCTATTCTTGTAATCCTTGACAGGTTCGAAAATACATGAGGCAAATCTTGAAGCCCGGAATGTTGATGACTGACCTGTGTGAAACCTTGGAGAATACTGTTCGTAAATTAATATCAGAAAATGGTTTACAAGCTGGCATTGCATTTCCTACAGGTTGCTCATTGAACTGGTGAGTCGTGATTTCAGATAACGGGTCTTCTACGTTTTTTAGTTTATCCATATCAGGTTTCAGCCGGATTCACCTTTCTCTATTGTCTTGTGTTTACCCTCTATTTGCAGGGTTGCAGCCCATTGGACTCCAAATAGTGGGGATAAAACTGTGCTTCAGTACGATGATGTGATGAAACTAGACTTTGGGACTCATATTGATGGTAATTCAGCTCCTCTTGTTCTTTGTCTTACATTAACATGATGGTTTGTAGATGCTTTTTTTTTAAGACGGTTTTTTATTCTTCTCGTTTTAGTGCTACTCTGACTTCAATTTATGCAATCACCTTATTTCAGGGCATATAGTGGACTGTGCATTTACTGTGGCCTTCAACCCCATGTTTAACCCACTCCTTGAGGCCACACGTGAAGCTACTAACACGGGTATCAAGGTGGGACCACATACGTTTATTTTCCTCTTCTTCGTCCTTCTTTCTTTTTTCTTTTTTTTTTCTAATTCTTTTTATTAATTTTTTTTTTTTGTGAAACAGGAAGCTGGAATCGATGTGCGTCTGTGTGATATTGGTGCTGCAATCCAGGAGGTCATGGAGTCATATGAGGTTGAAATCAATGGAAAGGTGTTCCAAGGTAAACTGTATGATATACACTCGGGATCCGGAGTTAATCATTATCTGGAACAAATAAATTTTCCCGATTTCGTTTCTTTCCCTTAATATCCATGTCTTTTAAATAAATATCTTAAATGATAAGAAGGACGCAGTTCTTCCTTATTGCCGTAGTCATGCACGTAAGCTTGGTTTGATCTGGATTATTTGCTTATTTAACAGTCAAGAGTATCAGAAATTTAAACGGGCACAGTATTGCGCCTTATCAAATCCACGCGGGAAAATCCGTTCCTATAGTAAAAGGAGGAGAGCAAACAAAAATGGAAGAGGGTGAATTTTATGCAATCGAGACTTTCGGATCCACAGGTTAGGCCTCTTTTACTGCCCAGTGTAGGAAAACTTTGTTCAATTCAAGTATACTTAAATACATACGATTATCTGCCTGTCTTTTTTTGTGAAATGTAGGAAAGGGATATGTTAGAGAAGACCTCGAATGCAGCCATTACATGAAGAATTTCGACGTCGGTCACATTCCTCTGCGGTTGCCCAGAGCCAAACAGCTTTTGGCAACTATCAATAAGAACTTCTCTACATTGGCTTTCTGCAGACGCTATCTTGACCGCATCGGAGAAACTAAGTATTTAATGGCACTCAAAAATTTGTGTGATGCTGGTATTGTTCAGGTATGTGTCCTTTTTGCAGTTTAAGAATTCTAAAGCTTGTTAGAAAAGCAGTCTGTTATGGCAAGAAAAATGGAAGGAATAAATTTTCGGTTTAAAGTTGAAAAAACCTTTAGGGTGGGTTTGGACGGAAGTATTTATTTGAGGATCCATAAAAACAAATTCATTGAGGGTGCATTTGGATGGAAGGATTCGAGGGAGGAATTTTAAATTCATAATAACGAATCCATTTGGATTGAGTAATTTGACAAGGCATATCGAATCCATTGCTTTAATTTTTAGTTTTCAAGCAATTGTAGTGCATTTCAAATCCCTTCCCGTTTCCTTTTTGGACTCATTTCAAATCCTTCAATCCAAACGCGGCCTCTACATTTGGATTGAATCATTTGACATGGAATTTCAAATCCATGGCTCTCGTTTTCAGTTGTTTTCTAGGCATCTTGGTGGAATTCAAATCCATGAACAATTGGAGTCATTTCAAATCCATTCATTTTAAATAACTTGGTACAAACGAACCGTAGCATTTCGATTTAATGTGCTTTAGAATAATTCCAATGTGGAAGCTTTGATAATGGGTTGCTAGTTTAGTTGAAATAAGCGAGCTCGTTAGGACACACTCATCAATGGGGTTAAGGGTGTCAATAAGAAAAAAAAGTATCGCAAAAAAAATTTAAATAGTTAATCTTGAATTTGCTAAAATTCGATTTGCTCGTTTGGCTTGTACTGCTTAACCTACGTTTTATTTCCTCCACAATTTTGTGAATTGAGATATTATGTGATTGTATACTTTGGCAGCCGTACCCTCCTCTTTGTGATGTTAAAGGAAGCTATGTATCGCAATTCGAGCACACAATTTTGCTTCGTCCAACGTGCAAGGAAGTTATTTCGAGAGGTGATGACTACTAATGATAATTATCACGAGTCCCAATTACGGCAGCTCTGGACTATAATAAATATTTGCACAATTTTCTGTATAATTTATATTTGATTGTTGTAGGAGCAACTTTTATTGATTTATTTTTAAGTGTTTTTTTTTTCTCTTTTTATCACTACAACTCCACATGGTTCTTGTATTTCTTTGCCCTCGAATTCTTTAGCAAACCAACATCTCTTCATCTCTTTCTAGTGTTGTTCTTTCTTGGTGTTTTTTCGGTTGTTCGGTTTTACTAATTAATGTGAAGGTTTTGCGTAAGCTGCGATTATGATATACTTTGGTCACAACTCTACTTGATTTCCAGAGGAATTTTCGTCTGCTATTATTAACTAAAGTTTTGTGCCTGTTTTTTTTAAATGTAATCGAACATGCTGCTAATTTAATTGATAATTGAACGAGGTCTTATATGTACTCCCTTTGTCACATATTATTTGTCATTGTGGAGTAATTCTTTTGTCCAATTTTATTTGTCATTTTAGAGCTTCAACAAAGCATTAATTGTTTTTTTTTTCCCTTACAAATTTTGTTCCTTATCATTCTTAATTAGTTAATTAAAAATTAATCAATAATAAGGGCATTTTAGTATTCACTATGTTCTTTCTCTAATTTTCACCTATATTCAGGTCCGCCCCTGTGACAGCTATGCAAGTTTTTAGTTTGCGCCCGCATGGGTGTAGCTCAATCGGTTCGGGGTGGTAAGTTATGACAAGATCCTAAGTTCGAATTCTGATAGTCGCATTGTGGGAACTTCAACTCCAATGATGGTTGATTTCTTCTGGGCATCAAATCCGGGTGCGCTACCCTAACGGGCCGTTGAGTTACCATGATTTACATTCCTCCATCAAATATTTGTCGGACCAAGGGATGGGAACCTTAGGGCCGAGGAATTTTGCCTTTTGGTACAAGTTTTTACTTTGCGACTGTCGACTTACAAAAATAAATAATATATATATATATATATATATATATATATATATATATATATATATATATATATATATATATATATATATATATATATATATATATATATATATATAATATATATACATGAATGGTCATGTAATTGATTTACCTAGTACCATTGCGTTTTATAATGGCCAAATAGCAAATAAATCCATAGAAAACTGTCTAGTTGCAAATTCGCCCGCTCCAAGATTTCGTTTACCAAAGAGGACATCAACTCTTCTTCTAAAGATTAATGCCAATTAACATCTAATTTATTCTAATTTTATCTCTCAAAAAATTCTACTTTAACCAATATTGCCCATTAACCCTAATTTTAACGAGTATTGCATATTGTTGATCTCCATTTTGATGGCGCAACTGCCATGACATTTTTTTTTATTATTATTTTCATTTCCGTTTTTTTTATTTGTTAACTCATCAATATTACTGTTAACATAGCAATATTAATTTTTGGGCAAACTATACTCACCCCTGAGATATGAGTAGATTATAAACAACCCCTCTTGCTTGGGTAATTACAACCATCCCCTCATTTTAAATATTTTTACTTAAAATTTAAGAAATTCGGTTATTTACTGAAACAAATCGTATATTTAGTTCGGTAAACGGTATAAAATGTCGGCGTACCGAAATTTCGGTTCAGTGTTACCGATTTAACATCTCTAAATTTAGCTATGGAGGAGTTTTTTCATAAGATAATACATAGTAGAGGGGGTGACTGTAATTACCCAAACACGAGGGGGGTTTCATAATTTGACCATAACTTAAGGGTGACCTAAATTTGCCCTTACTTTTTTTGCTACGTTTACTAGTCAGCACTGTAATACTATTGTGTAACATAGTGATATTACACGGTAACATAGTAACATTAATTTTTTTTCTTACAGTTATATTTTTTTATTGTAATATTATAGTGTTTACCTGTCAATACAGTAATATTACCGTGTTGAAGTCCCGCAAGGGATGGTCTGGCAATTAGAGAAAATGAGCTTGTATCAATTGACCTAGGTTCGAATCCCCTTGCCAACGCTCGTTAGGTCGAGTTTGTCACATATGGTTAGCCTAGTGTGGTTTACGTGTCTCGTATGGTTTTCGAGATGTATTAAATAGGAAAAATTGTAGTTTAGGTCCTCTATGTTGGAGTATTTAGGAATTTAGTCCTCTAACTTGTTATGTCTCAGTTTTACATGCAATAATTTTGCAAATATAGTATTTTTAGTTCTATTTTGCATGATTTTTAATTTTATGACGCGGCAAATAAACTTGACGCATTTTACATATATGGACGCTTGGAAATTTATAAATTCGACATCTAACTTACCATTTAAAGAACTTTAATTATACGAGACGACTCATTTATAAATCAAATTAGATGAGCATTTATAATTTTGAAGTGTCCATATAAATAAATTTCTACGAGTTTGTTAGGTACATCATTAAACGACCGCTAAAATTAAAAGTCCGAGTGAAATAGGACTAAAAATACTAATTTTGCATAATTATTGCACGTAAAATTGAAATATAACAACTTATAGGACTAAATCCCTAAGAAAAACCAACATATAGGACCAAAATTACAATTTTTCCGTGTTATATATATATTATCCGGCTTGAACACAAAGGAAACATTTTTCTTCTTTCCTTCCTAATAATAATCCATGGCCGCCGCCCAAAGTCTTCTCCTCCATCAGCAAATACATAGAACAAAACCCTACTCTTCTCCTCCTCCTCAATTCCCGCCAAACACTTTCTCCTCCGTTAACTTCAAAACGAATATTCCGTCAAAAAGTTTCAAAAAAATTCTCACCGTTAAACACTCTCTGCTAAACAACAGCACCAACAATGCCAACGGCGATGGCGATTCCATTCGTCACCACCGAGAACTTGAAAAAATAATCCTCCTTCCGAAATCGGGAACTAAAAGAAACCGAGTCGAGATAGCGGTCGAAACCCTAATAGTAAATGCCCTAGAGTCACTCCAAAAACCCATTGTAGTAGCTGCTGTTGCAATACTAGGGTTACTAGTATTGAATTGCAACCCTAATAGTTTTGCATGGGCGGCCTCCGGTGGACGTATGGGCGGGGGTTCTTCTTCTTCCTCCTCTTCCTCCGCTTCTCGGTCAAAGTCAACGTCTTCGAGGAGGGGTTCGTTGTCGTGGAGGAACAATTGTTCATCGTCGAGCAACCATTGTTCATCTTCTGATCAAGAATATTCCTCCGGAGTTGATTACGGAATGTTCTATTTAATATTTATCCCATCACTTTTTGCGTTGATTCTAGCTGTGGCTGCGCTCAATACTTATCTCGAGTTTTTGGAAAAAAGAACAAGCGTGATTAAGCTGCAGGTATAGCTTCTTCTTTTTTTTTTCTTTTTTTTTTTCTTTTTTTGCGTATACTCTTTTAGTTTATAATGTATCATATATTGGTGGTGTTTGCAAAAGCTTCTAAAAAGAAGAAAAAGTTAGTGACTATGAGTTCAGTTAGTGATGAGTACTTATTTCTAATAGTTGAGTGTATTTGCAGATTTCATGAAAAAAATCATTTTTAAGCAACTTATTTGAAACAAAATTGCTTAAGTGTTTTTTTTTATATATATATATTTTAAGCAACTTATGTATCATATATAGGTGAGTTAAGTTAGTGACAAGTACTTATTTCTAATAGTTGTGTGTGTTTGCAAATTTCATGAAAAATCATTTTTAATCAACTTATTGTATTGAAAATATTTCAAAAGTGATTTTGAGCCCCGAAAAAAAAAAGTTGGCGAGCATTTTTCAAAAGCTTTTGCTTGCAAACACCTAACATGGTCTTCTGCGCGTCAAGTTTACGACTTTATCTGTTTCAATCTTGTCCCATGTATTATGTTTCTTTTTTTGTTGTTCATTATTTTGAGTTTCATTAAAACTTTGTATAACTTTTTTTTAATCTATGTTTAAAGATTGGTTTATCGGGCACGGATAAATCACTCCGTAAGGATCTTAACCGGATTGCTCAAACTACAGATACATCCACCTCAAAGGGTTTTCACTCCGTATTGACTGGTAACACATTATTTTTTTTTTTCCCGTATCTTGCAGCTTAGCTAACCGACTCGTTTCTATCGATTAGATTTTCTAGGCCTAAACACTTCTATTACCGATTTTGTCATTTATTAGTAGTGAGTATTTTATATGGAGAGAAAATCATTTAATAGTATTCTACTTTTCTTAATATGTGTAGATACTGTCTATTAGAATTCTTAATTTATGTGCATCTACCTTAAATAATATTAAAAAAAAAATGAAGGGAGTCGTTAACATAAGACGGTGAACTTATCTGCATTTTGTCCGATTTGCCCTTCCGAGGGTCATCAATTTATTTGCAGGAGGAATTGTAATAAGAGATTTATTTTTGTGCTTACAACAAAAAAGTTTCAATATTAGGGTTTACTTGTAATTATTTATGTCTTCAAATGAAAATATGAGGAGATCTTTAATTCATGCACTTGGCACCTAGTTCATTTGGGAATGTTGATGGGGTTGATTATAAGATTGGTTTAATTGGTTTGAATTAATTATTTGTTATAATTGACATAATATATATGGTTAGATTTGAGATGAATGATTACACAACCCTTGTATTGGGAAATTGAAATTGAACTAACAGGATGTTTGACTAAGTTTATAAGATGTTAAAAATAATTTATAAGATGTTTATGAGCTTATAAGTTCTTTCAAGATTTGTGGTATTTTTTTGAAACGATCTTAAAAGTACAAAAATTAAGTTGTTGGAGAGCTTTTAAGATCTTTTAAAAAACGACCTATACCCCACTTTTTTTTGTTTAAGATTTTATAATGAGTAAAAGTAGCTCATAATCTCATCATCCAAGTACTTTAAGAAAATAATTCTGAAAATAAGACGTAACAACTTATCAGCTCTTAAAACAACTTATCGTAAGAGGTTATCAGTCGTTTAAGATAAGCTTAACAAAAATGGGTTGTAGATGTCATTCGTATTCATATGCTTGATTGAATTCTTAACCCTAACAATTTCATATTGGTTGCAGATACGATGTTGGCTTTGCTTCGGTATCCCGAT
The DNA here is from genome assembly GCF_000504015.1 of Erythranthe guttata. The sequence goes on from NW_012193232.1 coordinate 74,529, forward strand.
AATTACATCTCCGCCTATTTATCAGTAATTTCTACAACCGTTGATTCTTTCCTCTCGTTGATTCATTTCTATATAAGTGACATGAAAAAAAAAAAAGAAGATATGTTTTGAACGTAAAGATATGCTTCGAACTCTATTAGAGCGTATTTCGATTGAAGAAATTTGACAACTTATTCCGAAATCTTGAGCTCTCATTTTAAGTTATTCTTTCGCAATTGTGCTAGTTTTTAAATTATTTCCCGTTTGAGTTATATATATATATATATATATATATATATATATACACATACACAAATGTTTTCTCAAACTTACTTTAATTGGCATAAACATATGTAGAATGATCTGAAGAAGGACGCGGTCGAAGGGGAGAAAATATTTTATCAACTTTCTTTCGAGGAACGTTGCAAGTTAGATGAAGAGACACTTGTTAATGTCAACAACATAAAAAAGCAAAGCTCGACAGCCGTGCGATCAAGTGGACTAATTAGTGACGAACATGTGGTGGTAAGAATTCATGCTCGATTTTGTTAAAAAAAAAAAAAGATAATTAATATGGATTAATTTCCTAAAATATTAAATTATCGAACTAATAATTTAATACGTTTCACTGAGTCGGGACCGGAATAAATTATTATTTAAGCGAGATTATTAATTTATCGAGGTTCTCCCGTATTTCAGGTAACAATCTTGGTGGTTGCTCGACAACCACAAAAGTTGCCTTCGATAGAAAACAATGAAAATCTGAAAGAAGCTTTAAAGAAGCTGGGATGTCTTCCATTAGATTCAATTGTGGTAAGCATACGGAAAATCTTCACTGTGAACGGAACTAATCCTAATCGATTTTTCGCATTGTTTCGATTGCCTTATTTTTACACGTGTCTTAAAAAAAATGCAGGCAGTTGAGGTATTGTGGACTCCACAGAAAAAAGACGACACTCTATCGGAACAAGAACTTATTAAAAATTATCCCTTATTGCACCCTCTTCATAAAGTGTAAAGTAAGTTGTAATCTCTGTATATATAGATTTTAGGGTAAATAACAATCGCCCACCTGAAGTAAGGTCTATTTAATTACGAAAAACCCTCTCATTTTCCCATAATTACACTGTAATTTGTAGATTTCTTACTTTAACACTCTTTTGTAGGAAGGAGGTGGATGTACGAAATTTACAAACTACAGGAGGTTGGGTGTAATTTTTAAAAAAGAAGGATTTATTTGTAATTACAGTTTACCTCAGGGAGGTGGTTGTAATTTACTCGATACTTTCTTTTCTAAATTGTTCTTATAGTATGGCCTTACAAAACAGTTGAAGTTTGATGGTATAATCCATGTGACTATTGGTTTCTCATTTCAAGAATGGTGCTTCTCTATTTTCAGATTTTGGAGGTGAAATTTAAATTATTTGATCTTCTTCGCATTTGATTTATATTTTCGATAACATTAATCGATATCTTTGTATTGAATTAAATGTTAAAGACCGATGCGCTCCACATCTAGCACTTTGCGATGCCTTAAAAACGAACAAGGTGAGAATTTTGGAATCCATGTTCGGAAAACTTTGAAGTTTGGAAAATATGTTTGAGTAGATTTTATAGGTGCAAGAAGAAATTTGAGTTCTAAACGAATTGTCACTTTGTACTTGATATTTAATAATTTGAATTATATATTACGGATTTTTATTACGGGTTAGCACTATGTATATAGACTATTGTGCAAATATTTTTTTTCATATTCGATTATTTATTATTATTATTTGTTAAAAAGTTTTTCTCTTTAAATAAGAAAGCATTATTTTAAAACAACGAGCTGTCCTTCGAAATTTTACCAAATAAATCTTCGTGTAATAGTAAAATTTACGACATAAATTTACGAAATAATAATAATAATAATAATAATAATAATAATAATAATAATAATAATAATAATAATAATAATAATAATAATAATAATAATAATAATAATAATAATAATAATAATAATAATAATAATAATAATAATAATAATAATAATAATGATGATGAAAAAAAAAATGGTGGAGTCTACGTTATATTAATAACTAGTATTTTTATCTAGTTATATTTTATACTATTTTATACTTGAAAGAGAGGGGGTGTTTGCCGCGAGGTAGCGAGGAAAAGAGAGCGGTGTTTCTTGGCTTTCTAGAAAGATGTATATATACGACGAAATTTCCACCAAAAGACGACAGAATTTACACCAAAAGACTTTTAATTCATGCATGCGAAAATTCATTACTTCATTTTATTCAACGTTAATTCATTATAAAATAGGGTAATTTACAACCGCCCTCTTCAAGTATAGTCTACGAAAAATTCCCTTTTGTTTGAATTATTACATATATCCTTCAACTATGAATCTTCTTACACCTCTAATTTTACGGTGTCAAATTCAACATAATTATCTAGATTCCGTGGAATGTACTCTAATTTGTACTCGTTTTGTATAAAAATACAGTTTATGATGCACCACGATCTGATATAAACAAGCCAAAAAGCACATCTCATGATGATCTTGCTTCAAAATGTGGAGCTCGAGTGTGATAAATCGGGTACGAAAGTGATAATATTCTATATAATCAAGAAGATTCCACTAAATTTTAAACCGCAATGGTGGACGTGTAAGAAAATTTATAGTTGAGGGGTTGTTGTAGTTACCCAAACAAGGGGGAGATTTTCATAATTTTAATATACATCAGAGGTGGTTGTAATTTAGCCTGTAAAATATAGGGTAATCTACGAAAAAAAACTCATGAAGTTAGGCCAAATTATAAAATAAAATAAAATAAATCCCTACATATCCGTGATTAGTAAAATCCTCCCGACTTTTGTTTCCATCTGACACCGACCTCCTTACTGAGTATTTTTTTATGAAATCTTTTTTGTTCCAGTTAATATTTCCTGACAAATACCAGTTTTACCTCTGTAAATGTGACATTTATTTATGTCATTTTTTTCAAGATAAAAATTATTCTCATATGAGTAATAATGTACTAAAGAGTTATATATTATTTAAGAAAAAATACAAATTTCGTGTAAAGGCTCCCTTAGGGTAATTTTGCATTTAAAAAGTACTCCCTCCGTCTCAACTTAAATGACGTTTTGAATTGTTGCACACGTGCTAAGAAAATCAATAAATATGTATAGATTATAGTAAAGAATATAGAAAATACTAATATATCCTTGACATTAATTGTTTTACAACTAATTAATTATGATTGATAAAGGGTAAAATTGAAATAATCTAATTATTGATTCATTGAAAATCTAAAATGACAATAAATTTGGGACAAAAAAAACTTTCTCAAAAGACATAATATAAGACTAATATGCATAATTGGGCATGGGCTACCACCGAGGCCCAATCACATTCAGTAAGGTTTGGGCCCGACAATCTCAACTAAGGTATAAATAAAGGTTTGAAGTCATTTCTTAAGGCACATCCTATTATCTGAGCAATACTACCAACTGTATTCTCAGGACTATTTCTACAATCCGCACGTCTGACTTGAGCGTCGGAGTAGTTTCCGCCGGATCAACCCCGACATAGTTCACGTGTTCTATGATCGCAGGTATCTCAAGGTCATCAAGCTCGTAAGTCAGTGATCCACTATACTCCAGCTCATCCTACTTCAACACTTTAAGTTAAAATAAATGTCACGTCTGTATTGGTAAATTCGGCATATTTTTGGGAAATATTGCTTGGAAACAAATAGATTCCATGACAATCACAAACAAAAGTTGAGGGGATTTCAGTAATTACGAATAGGTGGGGGAATTTTTATGATTTAGCCTAAGTTCGGGGGAGTTTTCGTAATTCACCCTAAAATACATCAAAAATTTTAAAGTATTTAATTAATTAAAAAAAGAATGAAAATACGATGTTTTATCGTAGAACTGTCTTCTTTCTCCAAGTCCAACGGCCAAAGTCTATAAAAGAAAATAGAAACCCACGATTTACAGAAGTGGCGGCTTCGTACAATGGAGAATACCAAAAAACCCGTCGCAATCGCCTCTAGAATCTCAATAATGTTTGTATTAGGGCTACTGCTGTTGATGTACGGTCCTAATTTTGCGGCGGCGGCGGCCACCGGAGGGCGGATGGGCGGAACTTCCTTCTCTTCAAGGAAATCGTCGGCGTCTCGTTCGTATTCCTCTTTTCGCCGCCGGAGTTATGTTTACCCTTCGAATTCCTGTTACTCCGATCGCCGGAATTATGTTTCCCCTTCGGATTCCTATTATTCCGGTCGCCGGAATTATGTTTCCCCTGTAGAAGCAGAAATCTGCAATTCTACCTCCGATGGCACCGGCAATAACTTTGAATGTAATCCGGCAGTTGTTTTAGGGTTTGTGATTGTGCTTTTTGGGATTATTTGGGTTCGCGGGATCTACGCTGATTTAACAACTGTGCTTAAGCTGCAGGTATGGTTTTTAATTACTTGCTTAATTCTTTACTTACAATCAGTTGCTAATTGATAGATAATAGCAAAGGTTTATATGAATATTATAAATATATGGGTAAATTACAACCTCCCATGAGTTATTGTTAAATTACGAAAAAACCCCTCATGTTTCGGTAATTACAGTCACTCTCAATTATAAATCTTCTTGCACGTCCATCCTTGCAGTTTAAAATTTAGTGGAATATTCTCAATTTTGGACCCGTTTTATCCCATTCGATCTCCAGATTTTAAAGCTAGATGATCATAAGATGTGGTTTTGGGCTTGTATATATCAGATTGTGGTGCATCAGAAACTGTATTTTTGCTCAAAATGAGTACAAACTGGAGAATATTTCACGAAATCTGGATGAATATGTTGAATTTAAAACCATAAAAGGGGAGATGTACGAAGATTTATAATTGAGGGGTAGATGTAATTATCCAAATAAGAGGGTTTTTTTTTGTAATTTGATCATACATTAGGGGTGCTTGTAATTTACCCTAAATATATTTGTAGGTAATTGATATATTATTATGTTGAACTTGAGTCTTGAGACATCGGAAACTGTGGAAGTTTTCATCCCTCCAGTTTGCACCGGTTTCATATTTGGTCCCCAGTTCAAAAAAAACACATTTGATCCCTCATATTTTAATAATTTAATATTCTTGGTCATTTTCGTCAATTTATCGTTAGTCCATTAGTTAAGACAATGATGGGCACACGCTTGATTCCGTTAGTTTTAACGGAAAATTAACAGAAATGACTAAAAATGTTGAATTTTTGAAATATAAGGGACTAAATGTATTTTTTGTCGGCATGGGACCAAATGAGAAATCGGTGCAAACTTTGAGGGACAAAACCTGTATTTTTCCCTCAGAAACTCCATTCGCTATGAGTTATGTAGCACGGAAACTTCAACTTCTTAACGTTTTCGTGTTTAGGATAAGTTTCATGTCCGATACTCGAGGACACCTGCCGAATACCTTATGGGCCATTTTAAAAGTTAGAGACATGTTTGAATAGCAATATTTTCAAATATTTTTATTGATTCCCTAATTATTTACACGATTTACCGATCAATCGCAAATTGGTAGTTGATAATAAAATATATTTTGAATATGTTTATATGAAAATATATAAAAATAATTTATATATAAATAAAAACTTATGTCTATATAAATATACCCCTATATTATTATTATTTACATGTTTCCCCCAAGCTCCCGTATGCCCATTTTTGGGACATGTCGTTTCCCCGTGTCGGTTTCCCGTTTCGTCGTATCGTTGTTTCCGTGTCGGTGCTACATAGCCTACAAGAAGTTATGGTAGTTTTATACCTGCCATACTAGGAAAAACTTAAGATGCTCTGTTAGTATAACCATTTATATGCCAAGATGTAACCCCTAATGCCATTTACAATGCAGTTGCGCGTAATTGCATTATCGTTTTTGTGCTGTTAAAGTCTTCCTACTGCGGTTTCTTTCTCTTTTTACATATTATTTTCCTTATTTTTTTAGTTTCATTACAACTTTGTATGTATTTATGTTTGTTCATTCAAGGTTGGGCTAACGGCACCCGAGAGATCACTTCAAAAGTATCTTAATCAGATTGCCGAAACTGCAGATACATCCACCCCAGAGGGTTTGCACTATGTATTGACAGGTAGTTACACGTCTCGTCAGATTATTTTTTTTTGGACATTTTTGCCCCTTAGTTTTTTGGTTTTGGATGAGTACAAATATTGTCGATTTCTTTCTATAGCAAAGGGCATAACCGTCATCATATGGTAATGCTAGTTTGAAATTGAACTTCTGGTTTGCAGGGATTTAGTATGAGCTTCTAATTTTATTTAATTTATTTCGTACTTTTTAATTATGTCTTTTAAAAAAATTTGTGACAGCTGAACAATGTCGTTTTGGTTGCAGAGACGGCACTGGCTTTGCTTCGGTATCATGATTATTGCATCTCCGCCCGTTTATCAGTAAGTTAAATAAACCTTCGATCTTCTTTTTTTTTTTTAATTCTTTACTGGTGTTGCCCAGGCGGAATAAGAGCGAAAGGCCACAGTTATAAAACGACATTAAAAAAAAAATAGTTGACTCTTTGAATTTGGTCAATCGAATTTTACGAGACTCTCGACTAAATGTAATCGACCAACTATTCTAAAAAAAAAACTCATGGTCCAAATCATGGGTTTATTCGAGAAAATTGCACTTCATATTAACAATCCAAGTCTAGATATAGTTATTTTTCTTACCACACGTGCAAATGGAGATTTTTTTTCCTGATATATAATTTTAGGGCAAATTGCGGCCAAACCCCTAAGGTAAGGTTAAATTACCAAAAAAAAAAAAAACCCCTCTTGTTAGAGTAATTACAACAACCCCCTCAACTATGTATTGTTTTACGAAAAAAAGACATTCTTTCAGTAGGTAACTTTGACGGTAACTTTGACACTGTAAGGGTGGACGTATAAGACAATACATAATTGGGGGTGGTGGTTATTACCCAAACAAGAGAGTTTTTTTCGTAATTTGACTATCTCAGGGGGTGGCAGTAATTTGCCCCATAATTATTATTAGACTCGCGTTAAATTGGTCTCATAAATTAATGCAGATTGACGTGACGAAGAACATGGAAGAAGGAGAAAAAAGACTCAATCAACTCTCGATCGAAGAACGTGGTAAGTTTGACGAGGAGACGCTTGTCAACTTCAACAACATGAAGAAGCAAAGCTCAACAATCCGTAGACCAATTGACTTCAGAAACGAGCATATAGTCGTAAGTCTTCAAAACTCGGTTTTACGATACGTTGTCAAAATAATGTTCCTTAATATTTCTCTCATGCGAATTTATTTACGATACTTGCCCTTGTTATTACATGAACTATATATATATCTATTTACTATGTAAACATCTCAGGTAACTATCTTGTTAGCTGCTGAAGAAAAACTAAAGTTGCCTTGTATAAATAACAGTAAAGATTTGAAAGAAGCTTTACAAAAGCTGGCATCCATACCATCAACTACAACTAAGGTAAAAAAAAAAAAAAAAAAAAAGAAAAAAAAAAAAAGCATGGTACATCTTCACTCGAAAATGGCTGATCTATTTTATTTTTTAAATTTATTTACATCCTCTTTAATTGTCTCTCGATCTGCGTGTGTCCTGAATGCAGGCAGTCGAGGTACTGTGGACCCCACAAGATGAATACGATACTTTATCAGAAGAGGAAATGCTTCGTGATTACCCTTTATTACGGACTTTTTAACAATGTAACATTTGATACATATTACTTGTGGAACCACTTTCACTATTAGTTCATGTAAAAAAGTTAGGGTAAATAGCACTTAACCCCCCGTGATTACAAGCTTTTGCAGATGATCCCCTTGTGCTCGTAATATCATGCACATAAACCCCTTCTGGTCTATGGGGTAGCTTCCATTAGTTTGGGCGTCAAACTTAACCACTTAACGGGAGGGTTCAAACTTCAAAGGGGTCATCTGCAAAAGTTTGTACCACAGAAGGGTTAAGTGTTATTATCCAAAAAGTTATATGTTTCTAGTTTATGTAAAAAAGAAAACCTGATTAATGTTGCACGAATACAAAGACAATTGATTCAGTAACTATTGTTGAAATATTACAGTTTACGATTCGAAGTCTTTTTACATCTTTTTATTCAATCTTTAAATGAATCTTAAATGTAAAAAATAGTTACATTGAATCGGTTAAATTTTACGATTTACTATTTGATTCGTATGATTTATATAATGCTCAATCTAGAAATCCAATTTCAAGAAGTGTTTGAAATATACTATTTATTACATGGTTCGGTTCATCAAAAGTTTAATTATGATAGGATTAAGACCAACTAATTCGAAATATAAACCTTTTTGTGCGAGATGCTTACTAATATAAATCGGGGAACTGAAAACGTCGAGAATGTGATTTTAACTTATGGTGGGGTGATTTACAATTTCAAAGTGGGGAATGTGTGGATCCGGAGGAGGAAGCATTCGACGAAATTAGGTGATACAAATTTTGTAAAATTTGTACGAGATCCAATACATATTTGCCGAAGCAAAACAACAAGCGTCTAAAACACATGGTTCAATTTGACAGAAGAACACGGAATTTCGACTGCACTAGCGAAAATAATTAAAAATCAACATTATCAAATTGAATTTCGACTGCATAGCGAAAATAATTAAAAATCAACATTATCAAATTGAAATACTGACCCGTGATTATAGATAAACCAGAAAACAATAAGAAAGTTACAATTATCCACTTGTAAAATCCGGGTGTTTGTTGTAGAACAACAAATGTGAATTCATTTACAAAAAACTCAAGTTATTGTAAAAAATATACAATATATATTTAAAGTTATTGTAACAAAAAAAACTTAGTTATGATTTAGATTCAAGGGACATAAAATTTTCATATTTAACTTTTTTTTTTTAATATTATAAATAATAGTCAGAATTCAACTTGAAGTTAGAAATCATGCAGATGTCGTGAATCATACTAATTTGAAAAGAAAAAACACTTCAATTTAACCACACCTTTTTCATCCGAACTTCAATTATGTTGATTCAAATTTTCATTAGAAAAACAACTAATGAGTCTACAAGTTTGTGTTCATAGTGTTTTGGTATTTGAATTGGATCATATAAAAAATAAAACTTAAACTCAAAATTATGTACAAATCATAATTTGTGCTATTTCCAAAGACTTTTATTTTGACCACAATGTTTCCATATGAACTAGAATGTATTGATTCAAGTTGTTTTGGTACAAAGTTGTTTTGACCAACTAATAGAGTTACCATTTTCATGTTTAGTAATTTTCAAAAATTGGATCGAATCGGATCGGATCAGATCGGATAGTAATCAAATTATTGGAAACTTTTAGCTAAAAGCAATGCGAGAGTATTTTGTTAAAGAAAGGTTTGAAAAATGGCTTTGTCAACCAATATAGGAAGTGACCTTATTTATAAGGAAGAAAAATAAATTGATAGAGTACCTTTACCTAATTATGCCTTTGAAAAAAAAAATATTTTACAAAAATGAAATTCTAGATCTCATAGTGAAACCATTTGGTGGATGCTTTATTTAGGGCATGTTTGGTTTAAAATTATTTTAAACAGTTGATAAGCTCTGACATTTGATAAGTTATTTTAAGAGGTGAGATAACCTATTATATTTTGTTTATATAATTAATCTTTAAAGTGTTTGGATAGTAGAGTTTTGAGCTATTTTTACTCATTATAAGATCTCAAATTGAAATGTGGGATATAAATACTTTTTGAAAATAAATAAATTAAAAGCTCTCTAAGAACTTATTATTTTTAATTTTTAAGATCTTTCTTACAAAAATTATCAAACACTTTGAAAGTACTTATAAATTCTTAAACATTTTATAAGCTCCTGTTTGGCTAAGCTTATAAGCTGTAAAAATGAGCTTATAAAATATTTACACTTTTGAAGAGTTAAAGGTAAATTTCACTTTCCACTCTTATACTTTGGCTCGATATCACTTTACCCCATTCTACTCTTAATTACATCGATTTGCCCCAATGTACTTGAAAAATTGTCTCAATGTGGCCATCGCCGTTAGTTTTTAGACATTTAACATTAACACCGTTTGATCTAAGTCTGAAAATTACAAAAAATCACCCCTCCTAGTTTAAATAATTATTAATAAAAATTAAAAATAAAAAAATTAAAAAAATTAAAATAAATTGTGGATGTCGTCGTAGACTATGCTTTCTCGTTGTCTTGAATTGTTTATTATTATTTTTTTTTCTAATTTTTTTTTTGTTATTTAATAATTATTTAAACTAGGAGGGGTGGTATTTTTGTAATTGCAGAGCTTAGACCAAACGATGTTAATGTCAAATGTTTGACAACTAACAACGAGGGCCACATTGAGACAATTTTTCAAGTACAGGGGGTGGAAATTGATGCAATTGAAAGTAAAATGGGGTCAAGTGATATCGAACCAAAGTACAAGGCGGGAAAGCAGAATTTACCCAAAAAATAATTCTAAAAATAAAATGTAACAACTTATCAGTTCTTAAAACATACATAATAGCTTATCAACTGCTTAAAATAACCTTAGCCAAATGGGGCCTTAGTGTCTAGATTTAATTTCAAAATATAAATAGTTTTTTTCTCAAAAAAAATGTAGAAATAGGATTTTTATGGGTTTAATTATTATTTATTAGAATTAATAATAGATTAAGGTGGTGTTTGCAAATGCTTTTTGAAAGTGATTATGCGGTTGTTTTTGCTCATAATCTATTTTTAGGTGTTTGGAAAATCAACTTTTGCTTTTGCTTTTCTTAAAATAATCTGCTTTAAGCTATTTTTTTAAAAGCACCCCTAATCCTGCTTTTTCAATTTTAGTTCATTTTCCGAAATATTTGCAAACACCCCAAACTTTTAGAAATAAGCACTTAAAACTAACTTAAATCACAATCACTAACTTCTGCTTTTAAATAATCATTTGCAAACACCACCTAACACAATCAAGATCTAAATGGAAAATTAAAAGCTCTCCTCCGCGCGTTAGTAACATTCGACCGAGTCTTCTCTCTCTCTTCTGCGCGCATCTCTCTCTCTCTCTCTCTCTCTCTTTCTCTCTCTAGCCATCACATCACAACTACTGGCTGGTTCAGCCCGGCCTCGGAT
>NW_012193232.1:86597-178278 GCF_000504015.1 Erythranthe guttata
GATTCATTACCTTCGTCACAGCAGCAGCAATGGCGGCACCGCCATGTTCCTACCTCTGTTTTTCAACCAGCAACGTACCAAGGAGGACTTCCATCCCCGCCGCCATCTCCACAACCGCCCCACCCCCAGCGCCCGAATGCCCCTCCACGACGATCTCCTCCTCAACGGGTCAACATCCGCTTCTCTGTTTGAATTTCAGCATTCCTTATTCCGATGGTGAGATCCGATCTCGAATATCTGATGTGTATTCTGTTATGAATCGGTGTTGCAGGTATTACACGACTCGGCTTTGGATCGGGACGCCGCCGCAGAGATTCGCTCTGATAGTTGATACCGGCAGTACTGTCACTTATGTACCGTGTTCCACTTGCGAACAGTGCGGCAAACATCAGGTTTCTTAAATTTTGATGGTTTATTTATTAACTTTTTTCTTCTGTGATTGAACAATGCAATTAGGTTTGTTGTTGATCTATGTTTGACTTTTCTCGTCTTGAATTTTGATTGGATATGTATTGATTTGGGTGAATTGAATAGTGAAAGTGCACATTTAAGGAATAGTTGAGAAGAAGATTTCCCCATTTTCGGTTTGGTTATATGATAATTTCGATCTGTTGGGACAATTGCAAAACGACCGATATGTCCGTCTCTTGCAAGACACTATTTTGAAATCTGTTTTTTTAACTGGGAAAGAATGTCCGAATAGTATGAAAGAGCGACGCATAACGAAACAGGAAAAAACTACAATGAAGTTACCACTAATTTATACTGTTATTGGCTTTTCGGGAAGAGAAAGGAGGAAACCTTTATGTAGTTTTTCTTCACTAAATTGGGAAAGAATTGGATTTTATATGTGAAATTGAATTTTTGGACCTTAAAGTGTTGCTTTACTTTTATTGTTCCTTCCCTTTTGAGTAATCTTTCTGGGTAAGGACTCGCGTCTCTTCATTTGACATCAGCACCATTGGTAGCAACTAATAATAATTTTAGTTCTTCGAATACATGTAAACGGTGTATTATCAAGTCCCTTGTGTTGTGTTTTTCAGTTTCTTTGCATGATTTAATTTCAAATTTTTCTTCCAAATAGGACCCAAAGTTTCAACCAGACTTGTCAAGCACCTACCAACCCGTAAAGTGCAACATCGATTGTTCTTGTGATAACGAAAGGGAGCAATGTATATACGAAAGGCAATACGCTGAAATGAGTTCTAGCAGTGGGGTCTTGGGCGAGGACATTGTATCCTTTGGCAATCAAAGTGAGTTGGAGCCACAAAGAGCTGTTTTCGGGTGTGAGAATATGGAAACGGGTGACCTGTACAGTCAGCATGCCGATGGAATAATGGGTCTGGGTCGTGGAGACCTCAGTATTGTTGACCAGCTTGTTGATAAAAGTGTAATTAGCGACTCGTTTTCCTTGTGCTACGGTGGAATGGATGTGGGCGGTGGTGCAATGGTTCTCGGAGGAATTGCAACTCCTGATGACATGGTGTTTACCCATTCCGACACTGCTCGAAGGTACGTGTAGGAAAATTCTTGCAGTATTGCAATGGACTGTTAGGCTTCTTTTCCTAACACGTACCCTTGATACATCTCACACATTTACTCTAGTTTCGGGGTGGCAACAGCCCTTATTACAATATCGACCTGAAGGAGATACATGTTGCTGGGAAGATGCTGCCTCTTAATCCCAAGGTGTTTGACGGCAAACATGGAACTGTTCTTGATAGTGGTACAACTTATGCTTATCTACCTGAGCAGGCATTTGGAGCATTTAAAGAAGCCGTAAGTATATTCATTTTTTGATTATCGGATACCTTTTTTTTTTAATCATGTGTTTCTGTGCTGAATTTCTCTGTTTTTGGCGTGCAGATCTTCAAGGAACTCAACTCCCTCAAAAGAATACAAGGTCCTGACCCTAATTACAATGATTTATGCTTCTCTGGTGCTGGAAGGTAATACGATTGTCATTATAGAATTTGTCTACATAGTAAAAGTTTGCAGTCAGTATTTTTGTGTAATTAAGTTCATATTTTGCTTCAGTGATACTTCACAACTCTCGAACGCCTTTCCATCGGTTGAAATGGTATTTGGCAACGGACAGAAGATATTGTTGTCTCCAGAAAATTACTTGTTCAGAGTAAGTATCTTTACTTTATGTTGTTGAAAAGCCCTGCCTTCAAATCATGTAGTTATTTGTTGCACCATGAAAAGTTCAATTCGTATACATAGCTAGAATTGTCCTTTTGTTTATTTATGCTGCCCCTGAGATTGAATTATGTGTCCCTTTGTTGATCACCATTTTGCTATATTCTCATGTACAGCACTCAAAGGTGCGTGGTTCATACTGCCTTGGGATTTTTCAGAATGGAAAGGATCCGACCACTCTTTTAGGGGGTACTTTTTATTTATTTAATTACTTATTATTATTTTTTATCTCAGCTTAATGTTTATCATTGAATGATTGTATCTTCTGATCGTTTTTCTTTTTGACAGGTATTGTTGTTCGGAATACTCTTGTTACATATGATCGGGAACATGAAAAGATTGGTTTTTGGAAAACCAATTGTTCTCAGTTATGGGAGAGACTTCACTTGTCCCCTGCCCCTCCACCATTGCCTTCAGGCACCGATAAGGATAACTCAACCTTGGATATATCTCCTGCGTTAGCTCCTAGCGAGTCACCGCCTGCACCTGCGCCAAAATCTTCAGGTATATCATGTTACTGTTTTCCATCTTCTGCCGTCTCACCTGAATTTATTAGTTGATGAATCGTTTTTTGAAGAAATATGGCTTAACAAGTTTGTTTGACATTATGGTGAAATCTTAATTTTGCAATGCCTATTTTATGTGATGGGTGGTAAGCTTTTTCACTCAAGAACAATGCCTATGACTATGGATTTAAATTCTTGAAGTTGCTGAGTCAATGAGGAAGTACCTGCTGAGTTAGTAAGGATAGAAGATTATGAGAACCCACGATGATTTTCTTATATGACTAAGATCATAGATAATGTCCATTGAAAACTGTAACTGATGGAATTAAATGGAGAATCTCTTATTGCGTTAACTAAGTTTTGACAGAAGGGAATGTTTAAATAAGGCCATGCAGGTTTTTCTTATTTTCAACCAGCAGAGTTTCTTTGTCCAATGCCAATTTCTTTGTTCTCTGGCCCACAATACCATGATGCTCGTTCCTTGTCTTTGTGTAATGATATATCTGAAAACTGCACTTTTTGCCTTTTCAATCTCAAGATATTATGATGATTACACAATCAGTAGATATAACGAAGGACCAAGCTCTGATTGATTAGTTGGGATTGTTTGTTTCTGAAGAATTAAGACTGCGTATTCCTTTCTTGCCGGTTATTTGGTTTAATAGTTTGCTATCTCCTAGATCCTTGACTGGACATATGGTTTACTGTCAAGAAAGGTCTGTAGCGGAATCGGGTACATCACTTCTGTCTCAATTCGAGAGAGATGAGTTGTTCGTAACAGCATCCCATGCCAAAAGTTTGGACATTTCGGTTATGACTCTTATACTTTGTAGGCGAGTGGTGTTCAAAATCTTATAACTGCCAGGTCATTTAGAAAAATAAATAGTTACTAAATCTACTGATTATAGCTAGGAACTGGATTATCAACTTTTCTGTATCACATTCTTCTTCACTATTTTACTTCAAATTCTATGTGGATTGATCAATGTTTACTGATGATTCTAATAACGTGATGAATGAGCAGAATATTTGATGAAGTTTTTGGTCTTTTGCAGGGGAGGCTAAAATAGGTCTCATAACATTCTTTATGTTGTTGAACGTGACGTACCCAGAGTTGAAACCTCACATGTCAGAACTTGCTCTGTTCATGGCCAAGGAATTAGATGTTAATTCTTCTCAGGTAAATCAATATAAATTGTTGATCCTTTAGGATTGAATGTGGAACGTAATATCTAAGTTTAATTTTATTTTTTTTCTAGTGAAATCTGAATATATGTTAGTCAAGTTTCTCACTTTTTGATATCAACTGTCGCAGGTTCGTTTGATGAATTTCACTTCTGGAGAGAATGATACCCTCATAAAATGGGCCATTTTCCCAGAAGAACCTGCTGATTATATTTCTAATGCTACGGCCATGGTAAAAAAATTGTTACAACGACAACACTTTCTTTTCTGTATACTGATAGATACTGAGGGGCTCATACGCTTTTTACTTAAACATTTTTTTAATTGTTTTTTTTACAGGATATTGTATCCAGGTTGAGTGAAAATCGTGTTCATCTCCCTGATAGCTTTGGAAGTTACAAATTCTTTGGATGGAATATGGGGCCGACACCACCACAACGGTAAAATAAAATACCTAGTTTCTTATGTAGATCGCTCCCATTAAATTTATTTCACTAGAAATATCAAGCTCAAGAAATTGGAATAGGGAAAATTAATTGATCTACCTGATCAACAAAGCTTAACGTTAGAATTTTCTTTAAATTTGGAAGACATTCTTAGAAAATCATATGAACAAACAAAAATATTTTGTATACTCCTAAGTAAATATTTGATCTTGTTGCAATATTCCAGGACATGGTGGCGACAACATTACATGGCAGTAATCATAGCATTTGTAATTACGATGGTAATTGGATTGTTGGCATCTGGGGCATGGTATATTTGGAGGAGAGATAAATCGCTCGTTTCTTACAAGCCCGTTGATTCTGTTGTAGCCGAGCAAGAACTGCAGCCATTACAGAACTGATCACAAGTTTGGCCTTTGGTTTGGTTTACTATCTCAAAACTTATGACTTAACTTGTTCGTCTGATTTATGTTGCTGTCATAAGCAATAGATTCGTTTTTACTACGATGAAATGGTAGATTAGAAATGTGAGGAGGAGGTGGCGTGCCTTCTTGATGACGAGCATTGCCCGATATATTATATTATATTATATTTTGTCCATTTCTCTGTGAATAGCAGAATCTCATCTCAGCAAAAAAAAAAGAAACACGAACGCCATGAAGATTAATTTCTTATTTTTATATTTTTCACATTATGTATTCTTATTTGCGATTGAGAATTGTAAGAATAGACGAAGAATTAATGTGACGGGTTTTTCCTCGGAAATCGAGACATCTTATTTGTTATTGCTATTACAATTCTTGCGCATACAGACAATGCACTCGAACTACGTACATCTCTGACAAGGAGGGATGCATTCACTCTGATTTTTTTTTTTTGGGAAAAATACAGTTTCCGCCCCTCACATCAGCACCGATTTCATATTTGGTCCGTCATGTTCACAAAAAACACATTTGGTCCCTTATGTTTAAAAAATTCAACACTTCTAGTCATTTCCGTCAATTTTCCGTTAAAACTAACGGAACCAAGCATGTGCCCATCAATGACTTATCTGACAGACTAACGGTAAATTGATGGAAATGACCAAAAGCGTTAAATTATTGAAACATGAGAGACCAAATGTGAAATCGGTGCAAACTTGAGGGATGAAAGCTGTAATTATCTCGATTTTCTTTTCATAAATACTATTGGGGGAAAAAAAGGTTAAAACTTTAATTCATGTTCTAGATCATTATTGTAAGTTATATGTAGGGGCGTAAATGAATCGAGTCGAACCCAATGCATGTTTTATTGTACGAAGGCTTCACCGATTTCATCAATGGCTCTCCATGTAATTGTACTAATTAATTAATTTCTATCTACCAAATCATTTTACTAACTCAACACAATGTATCTGATTCACAACTTCTTTAGAATAGTTTATTTCGTTCCAACTTCCAAAATTGTTATGTAAAATCAAACCTTCTTTTATTCCATTAACAAACATTATAACTCTCTATTTTATGTATTTCAATGTATGACATTATATCAATAAAATAACTTTTTTTTAAAATAAAGGGATGTGATAAATGCCGTTCGAGCTTTAATAATAACGTTACGACTTCAAACGTGATTTTGATCATTTTTAATTCCAAATTTTGCAAAACCCGAAAAAGAGAATTTGTAGTATTCTGAGTTAATTTTCTAATCCAACTTGAATCACCAAAATTGGATGGCGGACGAGAAAGATTTACATGAATCAATGGATATTGCTCACAACCTTTATGTATTGATGTATCTAAAATTCAAAATGTGACTCATTCATGCATAACTTTGTTACACGACATCCAATCTAGCGGATTTAAGTTGGATTAGAAAGCTAACCCAAAGGACAACAGTTTTCGTGTTTCGAATTTTGCCAAAATCAAAATAGAAATATGTCAAAATTAAGTTCGAAGTCAAAACGATATTTAACATCGTGGGAAAATTGAACCACAGGTATAAGTATAACACGCATGCATCTGTCTAGTGGAAAAATTGAATAACTCGAGCTCGAACTAATAGTGACCCCATGCCAAATTATTCGTCGTCTTGACATTTTTCTTAGATGTATATATAATTAATTAAATAATACAATAAATTGCACCCAGAAACCCTAATTTCTCCGCCGCCCAATCACCCCACTCCAATTCGATTCTTCCCAAACTCATCACAACACCACCACCCATTTTTGTATTACCGCGAGGAAGTTCGCCACCCAGTCGCCGCTCGCCGTCGAAGCTTCCGGCGATTACAAGGTAGGTTTTTCTCCTCTAAGTCCTATAGTAGAGAGAGAGAGAATGTGATCGATCAGAAGAAAGAAATGGGGTTTGTGTTCGGAAATTTTGAAAAAAAATTAGGGTTAGATGGATCAATTTTGCTTGGTAAAATTGGAGTTTTCAGAGCATTGTATTGTTCAGTATTTGCCTAGAGCATGTAAATATGAATGAATACAAGCATGTTAGTTATCCTTTCAGAATTCAGAATTTCTCATTTCCAGTAAATTATGATATCGGAATTTTTGGTTGATTGTCTTTGTTAGATCATTCTAAAACGATAATCGCATGCTTTTTTCGTTGTGAATATGATAGATTAGAGCTGCAATATTAATTTAATCATCATATTTATTACCAGAAACCATGAAAGTAGCTACTTTATACCGAATTGCTCGCGCAAACTCCATTCTACCGAACCTAGTTCAACGTCGTTGTTTCCAAGCTGATTTCGTTCCGAGAGATCCCAAATCCAGCCCCAAAAGATACAAATACCCTGCTTTCTACGACCCGTACGGGCCAAGGCCCCCACCCTCGGAAAAGATTCTCCAGCTCGCCGAAAAAATCGCATCTTTGCCATTACAAGAGCGAATGCAGATCGGTCCAGCTCTGAGGGAAAAGGTAATGCATCCCAAGCTGGAACATATTTCCGTTGAAGGAATTGATTTGGGTGCTCCCGGAGGAGCACCTTCTAAGGCGGAGGAGAAGAAAGCCGAGAAAACCACTTTCGACGTCAAGCTGGAGAAATTCGAAGCAGGTGCGAAGCTTAAGGTTATCAAAGAGATTCGGTCCTTCACCGATCTTGGATTGAAGGAAGCTAAAGATTTGGTTGAGAAAGTGCCCGTTTTACTCAAGCAGCAGATCACGAAAGACGAGGCGACTAGCATCATTGAGAAAATCAAAGCTGTTGGAGGAGTTGCAGTGATGGAATGAATACTAGTGCGCTCTGTTACTATTCGATAGGTTGGTTCTTTATGATTTTTTTTTTCTTCTGATTTGATACGTTTATCTATTTTGGGAATGAGGATAATAATTCGTTTTCACACTTCGATTTTTTATGTTCGAAACCTTGAAATCCCGAGATAAATAGATGACCATGTTTGCTGCATTGCTTGCTGAGTCGAGACCTCTCTTTTGTACACACTGTTAATGTATTCAACAAGAATTGAGATTTTCCTGTTGCTCTTATTACAATGCTTCTATAATATAGCATCTATAGTTTCTTCTCTAGTTGATCTTTCGTTGCATATAAGTCAGTTTATTATTAGGGCAAATTACGTCCACCCCCCTGAGATACAGCCAAATTACGAAAAAACCCCTCTTTTTTGGGTAATTACAACCACCCCCTCCTTTTTTAAGTATTTTTACATAAAATTTATGTAATTCGGTTATTTACCGAACCAAATCGTATATTCAGTTCGGTAAACGGTATGAAATGTTGGCGTACCGAAATTTCGGTTCGGTTTTACCGATTATACATCCCTAATTTACTTCTGGAGGGATATTTTTGTAAGATAATACATAGTTGAGCGGCGGCTGTAATTACCCAAACATGAGGGGGTTTTCTTAATTTGACCATAACTCAGGGTGGTGTCGTAATTTTCCCTTATCATTATTATCGTAATTTGATCTCAATTGATCTCTCCTCTCAGTTACATAGCTTCAGTAAGATGAACCCCATCCCAGTTAAAATACTCGTAGGGTTACCATACGAGGTCGAAGAAGGGGACCCACCGCATGCATGGAAATAGTCGAAGTTGTAAGATCCATTTCCATATCCACGGCACACTCCTTAAAGATTCTTTATTCTGTATTTCTTCGCTCTCTTGATCATGTTCAAATAGGGGTTGTAATAATCTGCATAGACTATGGTTAATTTCGGAAGGGTTGTGAGCGTAGCTTTGATTGTTGACTCTGTCGTCTGAAGGAGCTAGATAGAGTGCTAGGCGCCCCGCCCCGTTGGAGGTAGGCCTTGAACAACTGCAACGTGTATATATTCAAAACAATATATTTCATGCATCGGATTATAAGGATGAGAACTTGATGATTCAGTTAAAAGTATTTTTCTCACTTGTGTAAATGTTCTTGGCCTATGATTGTAAGATTAGTGATTCCTGATTTATTAATAAAATTAAACATGTTCATTCAAACTGAAACGATACATATTCAATCGAATATAATCGGTGTTGAATTTATATGAAAAGGAGATACATGACATTTTTCATGAACTTATTTTCACGATAAAAACCCTACATATCTTAAATATGACTAGTCTGACTGGATATGACTATAGAGCCAATCTTAAACATGTTTCCAATATATGATCGGTGGAAATTAGACGGTCGGCGGCAGATGAGAAATACCATTTTTTTGAAGCAGGTGTTGTTTTGAGGACTCTAACTAAATTGCCCAGAGGACTTGTAGCAAAATGCGAAAATATGAATATCCTGATCTGAAAGAGTATTAGCGCCCAGAGGTGTTTAGCAAATCACCTCATTAAATTAATACCCTTATTATTTTTATCTTTAGTCTTTTTTATGTGGATATTTAGATATTTCACCTAAATAAGCTAAAAATTAAAGTTAATATGCAAACACTTACAACTCTTAAATTCCTGAAGTTGATTTTTTTTTTTTTTTTTTAAGAATCTGCAAATTAAACACGACCAACGTTTAAAAATAAACATTTATTTTCGGCTTTTACTTTCAACTTTTACTTATTCAAAAGCTTTTTGCAAACACCATATAATCAATCCACAAGTTTTTAACTTGAGGATACATGTTATCTAAGCTGTTATAACACCTATCACAACTTCTTGTATACCATATTTAGTTCAACTATTGCATTCATCTTATCGCGCACTTCCAATTCATCACGTGCAAAAGAGAAAAAAAAAAAAAAGTCGAAAGCAAAATAAGAAGATAAACGAGACGGAACTTTATATAGATTAGTAAGATGAATCTGAAATCTGAGTTTTATATATACAAATTGAATAGTCTTTAATTAGAATATAAACGTCGACAGCTATTTACAGTGGCGGAGCCAGCATAAATAGAGCCGTAGTTTCTTAAATTCATAGTATTTGCCGCCCCCTACAATTTTTTTGTTTTTTAATTTATATTTGCCTGCCGTACGTGCGGGCATAAAATCCTGACTCCACCACTGCCTATTTGAGTTTATTTTTTAACTAGCAAGGATTTGTTTCCGGTGGATTGAAGAACTCGGGCCCAATGTGGGCCCTACAGACAGGGCAATTAGGGTTCTTAGACAGCCACGTGTCGGCGCATCCTAGATGAAAGCCATGGTTGCAACCTGGAATCAACCTAGCCGGTTGCTCGCTCTCGATTTTGTCCAAACAAATCGCACAATCACTCGCAAACACCAAATCTTTACCTGTCACTTTCGGCAGCTTCTCCAGATCGAGGGCCGAAACCCCCGTGTTGTGGCGGCGGCGGTTCATCCACAACGTGTTCACCAGCTGGCGGTTAAAATTGCTGTCCGCTGCGAACCAAAAGATGTACAATAGAATTACTGCTGTTCCGATGACGAGTATTCCGACGAATAAAGGCAGATCATAAAGTAAAAACTCTCCCAAATCGTCCTGCATATTGTTTTTTTTTAATCTTTTATTTTTTTATTTGTCTTTGGTGTTCAAGGAAATCAAGAATAAAGTTAGAAAACTGAATTTAAATAACATACCGATAACCAAAGTACCAAACCAAGTGTAACTAGGAAACCATCTTTCACCGGGAAACTAATAAACCTAATTATGGAAAGCAACTAATAACATAATTAATACATTAATTAAGCAAATAATTAACGTAACTAAGGAATTGTCTATGCTAAAAACAAGCCATGCACCAGCCATGTATATTTCGTCGATTCGTCTCCGTCGTCAATAATCTTATGTAAATTATATATCTTTTTTTTAGGAGGTGTTTGCAAAAGCTTATTAAAAGCAAAAGTTATTGACTGTGAGTTAAGTTCAGATTAAGTATTTATTTCTAAAAGTCGCGAGTTTTTTCAGATTAGCTGGAAAAATTAACTAAAATAGAAAAAGCAGGTACGTACATGGGTGCTTTTAAAATTATAATTTGAAGCAACTTACTTTAAGAGAAGCAAAAGGAAAAACTTGATTTGTAAACACTTAAAAACAGACTGTGTGCAGAAAAAAGCTTATAATCCATTTCTAAAAGCTTTTGCAAACACCACCTTAATATTACAATATAAAATAAAATGGGTAAAACTTATCTCTTTCAAATAAATTCTACATATACTTAATTTTGAATTTTGTTTATCAATACTCTTAGAAAAATCGGGGCGATCCCCCAAAATGTTAAGTGCACAATATGTTATTAGAATGATTTGGATTAATTAGAATTTTTTTTGCATGCTTGATATTTTATTTGGCATAACGAATTGAGTCGAACCAAATGCATGTTTCAAATATATTTAAATATATTTATACTTATATAATTAATGGGGGGAGAGTAAAAGTAGGAGGCTCTAGCATTTGGCCTCATAGTAAATCTATTTTTAACAAAGAGATGTATGCATGCATGTAGCTATCTCTTGCATGAAATATATATATTTTTTCTTTAATTTGTTTGATTATATATTTAAATTAAACATTATTATTGGGGCATGCATGAATTCCCAAGAATGTTTTTTTAGTGATTATTATTTATGATTATTATCTGGGCTGCTTGATTTTGTTCCATTCTAAAATAAATACATATTCATGGCCACTCAGGGCATTCAAGAACATCCTCATCGTTCTACGTATTAATTATTTATTAAATACTTTAATAATCCTTTATTCATATTTATTTATTTGTTTTTTTTTATTCTCACATGAATTTGAAATTAGAGGATAATAATTTTTTTTTTTATTCGCGGAGAATTGGTATCGGTATCGAACATCGTTTTTTTTTTGCAGGAAAAACGGGGACAGTATTTTGGCGACATACCAAAAGCGAGCATTTTCATTTCCTTGCTCTTCTTCTGCTCAAGGTAACCAACCTCACAAGGGAGTTTCGGAACTATTTCTAGGAAATGATTTTCAACTTTTAATATTAATTAGTTTAATATTTTCAAATAAATCATTTTTGTCTACTTCATTGCAAAATTCAAGAAGAAAACCTATTTTAGAAGTTTTAATGATTTTATTTTGGATATATCATATTCTGGTTTACGTTATTAATTAAGTTATTATAATTAACGGTTACATGTTTTGAACTATTTTTTCGTGAATAAGTCACATTTATGTCGCTGCCCGGAACCCTGTAAAAATTTCATTATCAAACCGTCTAACTTTAATATGTCCACTATTTACCCTTTTTTTCCTTTTTGCATTGTAGACTTGAGATATTTCAATACGGGGAAAAAAGAAACAACACACGGTATTGCTACTACCACGAGAGACGTTGACGAAAAGGGAGAATCGAGTTGTAACAAA
This sequence comes from Erythranthe guttata, assembly GCF_000504015.1. The sequence goes on from NW_012193232.1 coordinate 98,686, forward strand.
AATAAAACGTCCGGGTGGCAAAAATATTTCAAATTGTTGAAAAAGAGTTCAATAAAGAGATTACCATCAAATTTACCTTCAATAGTTGTGCCTAAAATATCAAAAAGGCATAGTAGAAGTAGTAGAGATCAAAATGTGGATATAGACAGGTGCCTCATCACTTCTACCTGGAAAACTTTTACCCTTGCTCAATTGCAATCTGCAACCAACAACTTTAGCAAAGGTAATTATCGATTTTTTTTTTTTTTTTTTTTTTTGCTAATATAAAATATTTTGGGTAAATTTAATTAGTGTGCTCTAATTACCACTGCCGTTGACAGTCGGTCTCCGATGTTGACTTTTTTTCCTTTTTATTGACTTGTCGCACATTAATATTATCAGCTTTAATATCTCAATGAGTTAATTGAACTCTACCTACTAAATGAGATACTTATGAAAGAGATTAATATTTTGATTATTGCATTAGAGAATCTGATCGGGAAGGGCGGGTACGCGGAGGTTTACAAAGGTTGTCTGAGCAACGGACAATCGGTGGCGGTGAAGCGGCTCAACAAGGGAGTGGGGGAGGACGAGGTTGTCAATTTCTTGACGGAGATCGGAATAATAGCGCATGTTAACCATCCCAACACCGCAAAAATGATCGGTTTTGGGGTCGAAGGAGGCTCTTTTCTCATTCTTCAATTATCATCATTAGGGAGCTTGGGTTCACTCCTTCAAGGTATGTTTTCGTTTTATGGATAAATTTGTCTTTTTTCATTTTTAATCACTATCTACAAAATTAATCGCAGTGAGTAGGACAACTACTAATGTTATTGGTTGTGAACTTTAACTTTAACATAAATTAATTTGAATCTTGTATATACAGCAAGCATTTCCTCGTACAGTTACCTATATTGGATTAAATTGTATTAAATGAGATCGGATTAATTCTTTACTGTTAATTAGTTAATTATTTAATTATTAAGATGTTTGGTTCCTTAGATATTTGTTAAATTCTGGTATTATACGTGAATTATCTATAAAATCTCTTATTTAACAAAGTTAAGCTACTGCTCTAATGTTTAATTTCGAGCTTCAACTTTTGTAGCAAACTTAGTAAGTATGAATCTTGTCAATAAAAAATCTTATTAGCTCCTATTTATTCGGTAAATAGAACTTAATAATGATAACCGAACGAGGTTTTAGTCAACTGAAATGAATAGTGTCAACCGAACGAGACGGATTCATTGAATTGAAATTAATAAAATTATTATCTGCTAATTATTTATGCAGGTTCAAAGGAAAAACTAGATTGGAGTAAGAGATATAAGATAATCGTTGGTACAGCACAAGGCCTACTTTATTTGCACGAACATTGCGAAAGACGAATTATTCATCGAGATATTAAAGCTGATAATATCCTTTTATCCGAAGATTTCGAGCCTCAGGTACCTGCATTTTATTTTTCAATCTTTCGAAAATAATGTTCAAATGTTATATAGATGTTAATTCTTTATTTAATTTAGCCTTTGTTCGGTCGGTTGCGTGTTGGGATGTAGGTCGGAATGGAGTTTTCGAATTCCTTTAATTCTGATTCGAAAATATCCGAATTTGGGACCGTATTTTTTCATTCCAATTTCCGAAGTTCTGATTTCCGATTATTCCGAATTTATTTGGAACGAAATCGAAATGGTATATAAAATTACCGGAAATTCTGATTTTCGATCCAATTTAGTTTTGAATATTTCTATGGCTTTTCGAAATATATAATATAATTTTATGATATATTTTTTGTAATTCCATAATATAAAATTACTCGTGTTATATTTTGTATGAAAAATATATAAAACATAGGGTCAAGTAATATTAATTGGTATCAGATGTTGCATTTTTTCTTTTAAGAAAATTTATGTTTCAATTTGTTGTTCCTACGTGTGTTTTTATTTATTGCGTTTTGTCAAACTCTTTTTTGGATTTCTTGCATTTTCGAGCGAAATTTTGAAACAAATAGAAAAACATTGTTGAAAATTCACATTATATCCAGATTTGGAACAAGAGATTATAAACTAATGTAATTTACAAAATTTCCAAAAATTCGCCGATTTTGAGACATTCCGAAATCGGAATGAAATTTTGCATTCCGATTTTTTGGAACGAAAATTGGACCCCATTTTTTACTTCCGAAAAAATTAAAAAAATTCCAAAAAAATAATTTTCTATCAACTTCCGTCCGATTTCCACCCCTAGTTGCATGAGTCAAAATTAATTTAATATGGACTGATTGACTTGTACTAACTCCATAATATGGGGATACAGTTATCTTTGTTCTTTTTAGATACTATCTATAAAAAAATATTCAATAGTAGCATGAATTTTGCTAACCCAATATGTTATTATGTGTCACTATTTAGTCGGTATATCTTAATAGTAAAAATCGATCGATTTCTTATTCTTTCGGGTAGACTAAAATGAGATTTTTATAGAATACTACGAAACATTATATCATTTTTTAATGTAAAGTAATTATTCATTTGGGTTATTGCACGAGTGCAGAGTTTATCCAATGCACATATATTGTTGCATATTTTTTTGTTAAAAAAATAAAATAATTTCCTCTTAATAAGACCACAACTTAGTTATTTATTGCTTGGTATATATTTGTGACTTGTTTTGCAAATGTCAAATAGATCTGTGATTTCGGGCTCTCGAAATGGTTACCGAAACAATGGTCCCATCACAACGCCACAAAGTTTGAAGGCACATTCGGGTACGTATTGTTCTTCAACTTAAATCGATCATTGTCCACTTACGTTCAATTGGTGTTAGGTTACGCTTATAAGTTGTTAAAAACAATTTACAGAATGTTTTAGAGCTTATAAGTTCTTCCAAAGCGTTTGGTAAAACACTTAAAAAATTATATAAAAAAAAAAAAAAAAACTGTTTGAGAGCTTTTAAATTTTTTTTTTTTGAAGTACCTCCCCTACCTTTATATTCAAGTTCTAATAATTAATAAAAATAACTTATAAGTTCAGTATTCAAATAATAATCAGACGTAAAAGGTTATCAGATATTTTGCCTCAAAAGGGCACAACATATATATACTGAATACACGATGTACACTTCACCGAATGTAACATATATTTGGTTTAATTGTGAATAGATACTTTGCTCCAGAGTACTTTATGCATGGAATTGTGGATGAAAAAACAGACATATAATTGTGGATGAAAAAACAGACATATTCTCTTTTGGAGTTCTACTTCTTGAGATTATAACTGGACGCCAAGCATTAGATGAATCGAAGAAAAGCCTTGTGCTTTGGGTAAGTGTTTGCAAAGTGATTTCGAGCTTTTTGTTTTTGGCTTAGAATCACTTATGAAGTGTTTGCAGTTCCAACTTTTGTTTCTACTTTACTTAAAATAAGTTGTTTTAAGATGAAATAAGAAAAACAACTTCTCTTAAAATAAATTGCTTAAAGGTTGATTTTCTGTGATTTTGCAAACACCCCAAACTTTTAAACATAATCACTTATTACTAACTTAAATCATAATCACCGACTTCTATTTTTTTTTAAAGCTTTTGCAAACACCACCTAAATGCATTTTTGATTTAATGAAGGGCAATTTAAATATTTTATAACTTTTCTTAAGGTAAATACTAATTTGAGGATATAAATGTAATCTAGGCATACTTGAAAGGGATTATTTGTAAATTAATCTTTATTTATTTTCTTTATTTATAATTTTGTTATGTAGGCAAAGCCTTTAATTGATAATAATGCAACTATGGAACTTGTGGACCCTTCTTTGGAGAATAACTATGATCCAAAAGAGATGGCTCGGGTTATCTCAACTGCCGGTTCATGTATCCAGCAAAATCCGGTTCTTAGACCGAGAATGAGTCAGGCAAGTATAAAATTATGTTTCTATATATTGCTGGAATCAAGAAATTAAATTCAATATATGTAGAGCATGTTCGGCTAAGCTTATAAGTTGTTAATTAAAAAATATCTTATAAAATATTTAAGAGCTTATAAGCTAGTAATAGTTTATAAGATGCAGAGAAAAATAAAACACGAGGTTTTTTTTTTTAACACAAGAACGATTTATGTCGTTCTTTTAAACTCGAAATTTCACACTTTATATGTGAAATACAAGCATATAATATTTTGTCTTTCAAAAAAAATATATATAATATTTTGAAACTTTTTTTTTAGGTTATGACACTGCTGAATGGTATTGATGGAAAGCCAAAGTCGACGGATGGAAGTCGAAAGCAATTCCTTAAGCGGACATATTCGGAAGAACTTTCGTATGTAGAGGAGTACAACTCAACAAAGTATTTAATCCAAACAAAAAATAATAATTAACATCAAATCTAAATCTTAAGTACGATTAGAGTAGCACCTAGACTGTATAGAGTTCAATGGAAAAAAGAAAGAAAAATAAAAACCCTCTTATAGTAATTTTGTTTAACATTGGTTTTAATTTGTGAAATTGAGATTTTTTATATAAATTCTGCACTTTGTATGAAATGATATTTTAGTTTTTAGGCCCTTATAATATGGCTAGAAATCTAACAAGAATCGAGTGACTAAAACATACGTACGTTTAATATGCTTAGTTGGTAAAAAAGGATCACTCGTAGAATCAGTTCAGTTCAGTTCGCATTCGCTTATTTTTTTTTTCTTTTTTTTTTTTGGTCCCGAGATAAAATCAGACTCCTCTCGGAAGCTAGATGCATCGTCGTCAGTAGAGAAGTTCATTTAATCTACATAATCCTCACCAACGGAAATCAAACGGTTGACAAGTACAACATCCTCTCTAATTTATTATAGGATGCCGAAAATTGAATTTAAAATGAAAGCAAAATTCAGTATGTTTGTAATAGGGAAATGTCATTCATGATCGATATAAATCCCGAAATGTTTGGAAGAGATCTCGTAAATTCTCAGCCATTGTCGTCTCCACTACTACAAAATTTGATTTTCTAGTGTTAATTGTAATTTTCTTCATCATTTCCATAGTCAACTATATTTTTTTTGTAAGTTTTTAATTTCTTTAGCGGTTAGCCATGTTATATGGCATTTTGCTACAATTTTTCAGTATTAACTACAAAAAAAATCGTGGTCTACTATAATTTATTCATTAGTTTCAATTTATCGTTTCCCTTTGTTCATTCTCCAATCACAAAAAAAAAAAAAAAAAAAAAAAAAAAAAACCAAAAAAAAAATAAATAAATAAATAAATTCCCAATATACAACAATATCAAACATTTATACAAATTTTGATTTTTTTTGTATTGTAGTACACTACAAATGTTTGAAACTAACACAAGGTAAAAGAAATGTTGAAGGTGCAATAAAGAAATCTTCCAACATGGGGCTAGGGTTTTGGGCGCCTATTCAAAGGAAATATTCCTGTATTTTGTAAGGTGCAACGACTTTCCCTATTTGCTAGGGTTTGTGCGATGCGGCCTGAAAATCATCAAAACACGAATTTATCAAAATTTGTGCATAACTCAGGTTAATAATATCTACCGCAGACGCTTGATTTTTTTGATTTGTGAAGCTTTCTTAGATCGAATTGTTACACCATTTTTTGTATTAATCCACAAAAATCACTGAAATACTATTCACCCTAAGTAGAAACTTCTGTTATTCAATTTCAAGACAAATCTATGGACAAATTTTGAGTTTTAGACTATTTTACCCTATTTAATTATAAAAGTAAAAGAATCATTATTTAAATTTATAAATTCTACAACACCAAATTTAATAAATTTAAATATAAAAGTAAAATTTAGGAATTTTATTCATATTAATAAAGTAAAGCAATGATAAATGAGTGGAATTGGATTAAAAGTTAAAATTAAAAAAAAAAATGATACGTGTTTACTAAAAATCTTTCTGTATTTATATTTCAGTTTCTGAATTTACCTTCTATTTAATTATGTTTGTATTTAAAAAAAAAAAAAAAAGCAAAAAAAACAAATTGTGAAAAAAAAAAAAAAAAAAATTACTCATAATTCCAGTCTTGCTCTGAATAAACTTTGAAGTAAGAATCATTACTCAAGAGAGAGAAAGAAGAGAGAGATAGAGAGAGAAAGTAAGTAATCTTCCTCACATATCGCACAAACACTCCCCCAACTTCTTATGTTCTGACATCGTTGGTTAGGTTAGGTTAGATCAGGTGTAATCGGAGGGTTTTTGCAATTAGCCGGAGATGTACAGTGGTTCCAGTGACGGCGAGGCGTCGGCGCAGAGGAGAATTCCGGCGGCGTCTTCCATGCTCTGGGTTCGCAATCTCCGCCGCTTCATCGGATCCGGTGCCGGCCTCGGATCCGAAGCCCTCACCGGTACGTAATTACTGCTGACGTGTCCTTTTTTGCACTGGCGATTCTCAATTTGAACCTATCGCCGACTGAGAATTTGGTGAATTTTTTGTACTTTGCTCCATTCAGAACTGGAGACCAAACGCATTTTGCTCGATATTTTTAAGGAGAAGCAACAAAAGAGCGCCGAAGCTGGCTCCATTCCAAGCTTCTACAAGAAGGTATATTTCGAAAATTAGGCTGTAATTTTTTTTTTTCTATTGAGCACTTGTGTTTTCTGATTCTCTCTTATTTTTCAGAAACCTGAAGAAGGTTCCATTAGTCATAGAGTTCAAAGGTTGGCCAAGTATCGATTTCTCAAGGTATGTTGATGTGTTTCGTAGATCTGCCTGGCCGGGTTTGGGTCGGTCATTCGGTTTTTTTTTCCAGTTCACTGTCATTTGCCTTTTGCAGTTCATGATTAAAAGCTAGAAGTTCAGCTTATAAGCTGTCACGATTTGCCTGAATTGATGTGTGATTAACGATGATGGTTTTGTCTAATCAGAAACAATCAGATCTTCTGTTGAATGCCGATGACCTGGATGCTATGTGGGTTTGCCTGAGGGAAAATTGTGTAATTGATGATGCAACTGGTGCTGAAAAGGTAGTGGGGCTTGTTCACCTACGTTACCTTTTAACTAACTTATAAAGGAATGCAACTCTTATAATACAATTTACCTGCCTTGTTCTTCTAATACAATTTATGATATTTGCTCAGATCAAGTGCTTACTCTTCTTTTTGCTCGTTAACAATAACTATTATGAGTGACGAATAAAATACTTTCTTATCCTTCTATTTCCAACATTAATGAAGATAAAATTTATTAATATTTGGAGTAATTTAAGTTCTAATGGGCTATTGATGGCATTAATTTCTTGGAAAATCTTACTGCCCATGCTCTCTGGTTTTTTTCGAAGTTAGAAGTATACACGTTTGATAATAGGACCATTTGATCTTCTTGAATGAACAAAAGAAGTGTTTTTTCTTGCTGTGAGTTGGGGAAGTTTTCCATATTTTCTTAGTTCTTTCCATCCAGATGCTTTGTTGGATTGCACTGTGTAAGATATGAATATAGTCCATAAAAGTCAGTTCTGGTATGCAGTAGGGTAAAGAATATTAGATACTGCAGAACTTTAGTTCTACAACCACCAGTTGCCTGAGATATCTATCCAACATACATCCTTATAACTCTCTAATATGAAATGCACCTAGTGTAGAATATGTCTCAGTTTGCAAATTGTGACATGAGTTTTCTCTTATCAGATAATTTCATATTCCACATTCTCTTTCTCTAATAAATTTCATTAAATGGCAAAAGAAACCGGACAGTGAAGAACTTTAATCAGACAATTTTTCAAATGACTCATGGCTAACATATCTATTCAATATGCATAATCACAACTTCCAAATTAGGAGATGCACTTGGGACAAAATTTCCCATGGCTTTCAATTTGTCAAATACCTGTCTGTTACACTTAGTGTTGCACACAATTCCATATTCTCATTCTGTACAACTTCATCAAATGCAACTTAATTGCGGGAATAAATGTATTACTGGCATCCTATTTGCTGCGATCTCTAATTCCATTTTTCCGTAAACTGTGGGTTCTGTAATAGTGTTTTTCCTTTCCCTTTTCCGTTCTATCTTTGAATTTATAAGTTGTTCGATTGTCTTTGAAACTATCACTTTGTAAGCTCACAACATCAAACAATTTAAGGCTTGTGCAATTGGTTGAGTGCAACTATACTGAGATGAACGTCATTTGTAAATTGTGCAGATGAATTATGAAGACTTCTGCCACATTGCCTCAGTATGTACAGAACAAATAGGCCTCAAATGTCGACGTTTTTTCAGTCCCTCAAATTTCATGAAGTTTGAGAAAGATGAATCCGGAAGAATTTCCATCCTGCCTTTCTATCTATATGTGATGCGGACGGTAAAAGTTGCTGCCCTTTAATACTCACAGAAAATTCACCAGTACCCATTCCCCCGTTCACTTTTCATTATAAGTTTAATATGATGGTTTGTCTTTTAAAGTTTCGTACTGCAGTTTTATTTTTCTAGGGATGTGGCTATGATTTGAAAGATTGAGTAGGGCTTGAAAATAAAATACACCTATAAATGAACTTTCTTTTCAATACGTCACAACTGAACCTCCTAACACAACCCTCAAACCAATTGCATGTAAGCAACCAATTATAATCTATATGTAAGCAAATAAATAATCCATTTCGAAGGATACACATTTTGACAAGATACTGGAGTTCACAAAACAAAATTGGTAGCAAATTAAAGCACCCATAAACTGTACAATCATATCCTGCTAAGAACCACTAACATTGCTATTTGGAAATGTCCGACACTTCACTTGTCAGTCGCATCCATACTATCACAATTTACTTTATAGGTAGTAGCTGATACGATGAATGTCTTTCAGTTGAAAGTTCACTTCAGAAGTAGATTGGTCAATAATTGCAGTATCTAAATAAAAAAAAAGTGATATGCCATTTTAAAGTTGCTTGAAAGTAAGGATTCTCTGTGCTTCTTCAGTATTACTTACTACTTCATTATGATCCAGGTTTCACTTACTCAAGCGAGAATTGATATGAGTGAGCTTGATGAGGATTCTGATGGCTTCCTTCAACCTCATGTATGTTAATTGTACTTCTGAGGCTAATCCCACAAAATAAGTTCAACATTAGATATAAAGATGCTTGATGATGTTGTCCTCATTTGTGCTAATATAATTTCCCTTTTCTCTTCTTTGAAACAGGAAATGGAATTATATATAAAAGGTCTTATTCCTAATTTGGCTCAACTAAGGGACATGCCTGCCGCTTTTGAGCAGATGTATTGTCGCATAGCTGCACACAAGTTCTTTTTCTTTTGTGATCCACATAAACGAGGTTGGCATTCAATTGTAGTTATTAGGCTTGCCACTGAATTATTGCCATTTTGTTTACAGTTCAGCATATAAAAACTAATTGTTAATAACAGGGAAGGCATGCATAAAGAAAGTTCTGCTTAGTAATTGTCTTCAGGAGCTAATGGAACTGCACCAGGTAAACTTTCGGTATTATTTACCTGAAATAGTCGAATGGTAGCATTTCCTTTCCATTTAAGTTTTGGAATATTATTCTGATTTATGTTTCATGTACACTAGGAAAATGAGGAAGAAGCTACCGATACTGAACAAGCTGAAAATTGGTTCTCGTTAACATCTGCTCAACGCATATGTGGTCAGTGCTTTAACATAGGTTTTGGAATATGCATATTTCACTCACTTCATTGATATTGCATATACAAGATCTATTTATATTAACTAAATTCCTTTTCAACCCTGAGTGTTCAACTCATTTTGTTCTTTTCATAGGATTTTAACAAAGAATTTCCGGCATATAATGGGCATTTTAGTATTATCCTATTTGTTTGTACAAAAAAACAAATATCCATCCCCCGAGTTCTCTTTAATAATAGAAATCATCCCTATTTCTGGTTGATTTAATATGAAACTCAAATTGCAATTGATTTTATTGAACACATTAATTTAAATTTGAGAAGTAATAATTCAAAATTAAAGTTATATCGAAGAGAAGTATGTGGTTTCTTTATATAATTAGTTGTTTGATGCACTCGTGTCAGTATGTAATGAACTATGTGGTTTTTTCATCAATATATTTTTTTCAAACTAGGTTCTGTTTCAGATAAGCATATAATAACGGAATGATAATGTGTAAATTGTTTATAGAAATGATCAGATGACATTGTGATACATAGATATTTTATTCAGTCAGCTTCACAAAAAAATTCAGAGCTTTTCTTCTTGTTCATCCAGAATGATCTGACCCTCAAACAAACGTCAAGGGTAGTTTTTTGTAAATTGACCTACTTTTAATTTATGTATTTAATTCTATTTTGGCTGTGTGATTCTGAAGGTGAGCATACAGTTCTGATGCCTGTGTATTGTTTGTTTTTCGTGATTTCTGAATGCCATCATACTTTGGCTTGACTAGCTTATAGCTGCTGAAATGGTTATTTACAGATATGTTCCTTGCTCTGGATAAAGATATGAATGGAACGCTTAGCAAACAGGAGCTTCGAGATTACGCAGATGGGACTTTGACGGATATTTTCATTGAGAGAGGTAGAAACTAACTGTAGTCCCCTCTCTCTCTCTCACACACTGCATGTGTGTTTGTATGTATACATATATGGAAAGTATTATACTGTATATCATCTTACTAAAGTATTTGTAACGCTGCATGAAGGGACGGTCGAGTTTTCCTCGTATACCATTTTCAGAACACTCTTCTGTCTGAAAGTATGCTTACCGGTATCAAGTATTACAATAAATGATAGTGCTTTTAAGAAGTTTCTATTTTAGGAAATGAAGCCTTATTTTGTGAAATCTCGAAAGATAATAGAAGTCATAAATCCCGGATGTAGAAATCATGTAAGTTAAAGGCCTCTGATATAACTATGGGAAACTGTCTTATACTTAATACTGTCAATTTGTTTGTTAATATTAAGTTTGTCTTGTTTTGTGAGCTCAAATACCTCTCATGCTACAAATGTTGACAAATAAGATTGCAAATGTTGATAATCGAGGTGAAAAGTAGTTTATCAAGTGTGATGCACTATCCTGTTACTTGCCATATGCCTAGACCCCATGTGCACTAAATGTTGTATTCCTTCCGATTTTTATCTGTTAATTTTTGTCCTCGTCTTTACAGTGTTTGATGAGCATGTCCGGCGTGGAAAAATTGGAGGTGGTAATGCTCGGGAAATGGATTTCGAGAGCTTTCTTGATTTTGTTCTAGCTCTAGAGAACAAAGATACTCCTGAAGGATTGACGTATTTGTTTAGGTGTCTTGATCTTAACGGAAGGGGATTCCTCACAACTGCTGATATTCATTCCCTATTCAGGTTTGGGCCAAAAAAAGTATTCGTTTCACTTACTAATATAATTGTGTTTTGAGTAATTTTTATTTTTCTGTTCCTGTATCTACTATATTAAAATTAAGAGTTTATTGCATTCAGTACCCCTGTGTTATATCGAATTGCTAAAAAACCCCTGGTATAAATATTAGCCAAACCCCCAATATGATGCATTTTTTAGCACACAACTTCCTAAATGGAGGGTTTTTAGGGGGTAATTTGCTTAAAAAATTGCATCCTATGGGAATTTTTGCTAATATTTATAGCATGGGGGTGCTGAATGCAATAAACCGTAAAATTAATATGGAAGTAAAGAAGGGAAACATCAAGAGCATTGATTGTTTCCTGATGAATCTTCCAACAAAAAGCTGCTGCAATTTCCTGCTTGTAGTTCTTGAGCAAGATCTCTACAAGTCTCATTTTGCAAGATACATGCATTCATACATATCGAAGTTTTAATCATTTATTGGAATCTGTATAAATTGATAACTGAAAACTGAAAATTCATAATTTTCCCAATGATAAAAAAAAACAGGGATGTTCATCAGAAATGGATAGAGGGTGGAAACTACGAGCTTTGCATCGAGGATGTAAGGGATGAAATATGGGATATGGTGAAGCCATCGGATCCGTTGAGTATAGCACTGGCTGATCTTCTGGCATGCAAACAGGGCGGCACAGTTGCAAGCATGCTTATAGATGTACGTGGTTTTTGGGCACACGATAACCGAGAGAACCTTCTCCAGGAGGAGGAAGAGCCTGAAGAGGAACAATAATAGCTTTCTTGATCTTTTCGACAGAGATAAAAAACTGTGTTAGCAAAATGTGTAGTTGTTTCTTTCACTCAATTTGTTCTGTTTAATTGAAAAAAAATATCATACTAGCTTGATATTATTCTAACCACTAATGTTGAGAAATACTGTATGTATAGGGCCATGTATTTAATGTGTAACCTAAATTACCATATATGTTGTTGCAGTTGTGAGAGTAGATTGAAATTACCAAAATTTTATTATTCGAGTATAGAATTGCCGTCTTCTGTTACTTCGTATTGGCTAGTGAGACGGCATGGATTTTGTTTGTAAATGCTTCGTAACCCGTAGTATTTATATACTTCCTACCAATTTTTATATACTATTTATATTGTGAAAATACTATTGTTAGATTTTTTATAAAATTAAATAGTCAATGGACTCGATCAGATCAAACATTTCCATCGGTCTTCAAAGGCGAAGCCCTCAACAAATTAGGGTCAAATTCGTCCGCTCCCATCATCACAAATAATGCCTATATTTACTCGGAGAAAACTGTGGTTGCTAAAACTCAAAATTTCTGGCAGAGATGCATTAAAGGTGCCCTTCGATTCGTTTGGATGAGACACTCTTGAGATGGAGAAATATCTAGATCGAAGCCGATCAAATAGTATAACTTAAACATCCCGAGTAATGTGTAATTTTTAGACTTGAGTCGATCGAATTTTACTCCAACTGTTCTTTTTTTGGGATTTGCCTTATAACATACACGCACATAACTGGGATTGAACCAAGAACCTCCCACTATAAGAATGAGAAAAGTACCACTCGACCAAAAACGCTCAACATTTTGATCTCTCCTAAATATAAGGGAGTACATTTGCGCACATGTAAGGAGAAACACAACCCGGTGCCTGGGGGGGGAAAGAAAAAAAAAAAGAGAGAACAAATCGAATTTAGCTTATAGAGTTTAGACAAAAAAATCACTGCACTTGTACGAGCGATTTCAGAAGAAGAAGAAGAAGAAGAACATCGATTGTGTACCTGAAGTAAAGAAGTAGGGATTTGAATAAAGCCCTGAAGTAACAGGTTTACATCTTCTAGAATCTGCACTGGAACGGGAGTTATGACATAGAGTACCCCTTTTGAGGCGTCTACTGCTCTCACAATACCTGAGGAGAAGAAAGGGAAATATTTTGAACCAAAACAAAATAACCAAAAAACGAAAAAGTAAATTATCAAACAAGAGTCCTGTTGTACTTCAATAAAGAGAAAAAAAACACTAGAAAAGATTCGGTGAACTAACCCAAGCCAACACAAGTAGGCAATTTCTCAGACGCTGAACTAACCGCCAGCCCAACAATAGTTGCATTCAAACTTCGATAAATTTCGTTCACCGGAACCTACCATAAATATATTCTACTGTCAAAAACACTTAATAATTTGTATATAATATGTACTCCAGTGAGGAAAAAAACAGGTGAGAACAAACACACACACACACACACACACACACACACACACACACACACACACACACACACACATATATATATATATATATATATATATATATATATATATATATATATATATATATGTCCCGGGCTAACCTTGTGGTAAAGGTGCTTAATTTTGACACTCGACACATCAACTCCATAAGGTGGGAGAGCACATAATGCAATAGCAAGTTCTTTAATTGTGGACATATTCCTATCACTCGGAAAACATTGCTTGAAATATGCCATCATACGCATATCTCGTAAAAGGCCCGAGTCCTTTTGTACCAGCATCCTAAAACAGAAACCAAACTTCAAAGATTTAGTTGAACCTTACAAAATTCTAGATATTAGAGCTTTTTTAATTTTTTTTAAAGAATAGTTCACATAATGAAAAAGCGTACGATCTCTTTAAATGATCCTGAAGAGCAGCATTGATCTCCATAACAGACACATCATCATCATAATTCCCCTCATTTAACCAAAAAGTTCCGGAAGGTAAGTTCTTGCTTTCGACGGATATACGAATATTGACCACATGGGTAGGAGATATATAATTTAGCATGTCGACCAATAGTTCATAACCAATACCTGGAGATTATAATAATATAGCATGTTATTGCTGTATAGTACAAGTAGCAAAATGTATTACAATGTTTTAACTTAACAAAGAGAAGCAAAAACAATGAACAAACCTTTTACCCAGCCAGGGGTATTTATGACAAGTGGCAACGAACAATCTCTGGAGAAACCTTTCGATCTATTACCGGACTCTGATCCAAAGAAAAAACACAAATCAGCAACAAAATAACCTAATCTATGTCCATCTGTCCTCATACACACACAAAACAAATAAAAACTGCACAAAATGAAAATTAGCGTACTCCAAAATAAAGTAGGGCAAATTACGGCCACCCCCTTGAGGTATGGCCAAATTACGAAAAGACCCCTCTTGTTTGGGTAATTACAGCCACCCACCTCCTTATAAATATTTTTACATAAAATTTATGTAATTCGGTTATTTACCGAACCAAATCGTATATTTAGTTCGGTAAACGGTATGAAATGTTGGCGTACTGAAATTTCGGTTCGGTTTAACCGAATAAACATCCCTAAATTTACCTCTGGAGGGGTCTTTTTGTAAGATAATACATAGTTGAGGGGGTGGCTATAATTACCCAAACAGGAGGGGGGTTTTCGTAATTTGACCATAACTCAGGGGGTTGGCTGTAATTTGCCCTAATAAAGTATTAAAAAAAATGTTTGAAGTATCACCTGTCCTGTTACCCGTGCGGTATTCTTTCAGATAGTGGTCGTACAGAGCCGATATATAAGACAAATAGGCTGATGGGTCCCTCTTTGAGGAGATGTCACCAAAGAAATAACACCTGAACATAAGGTAAATTTTTAGATTTGAGTATCATTTGTAAATTTGACGGGTACATTAAGTTTACATAGATAAAGCAATGACCACAGAATGAGATATTTAGTACATGTGAACTGTATAAAATGACTATGTGAGGTTCGAGCAGCCAAAGGCCAAAATCATGAAAAGATTGGAATATATTTGAAAATGTTGTTTAAAGATCACACTTCACACATTGCTAGGCCTGTAAATCAGGCTATGTGGGTCGATGCGAAAGTCAACCCAAAAAATATCGAATTTCAGGCTCCCGCCAAATGCGTACTTATGAGATCACTGTCCAAGCTGAACTGATGAAATATTACAAGCTCCTAGTTGAGTTAGACAAAAGCTGAATTGATGAAATATTACAAACTCTTAGTAGAGTCGGACAAGCCCAAACAACATTGTTTTTTTTATGTTTCATAAATCCTTATGCATTTTCAAAAAAAAAAATCAAAATTTGAATATACAAGTCATACCACTTTGAGATATGTCACTAATTTACAGAATATGATTCAACAGTTCAACTATAGAAATACGAGAAAAGCAAATGTTATCTTCATAGCATATCAATAGTACAACTCAATAAAGCATATCAAGGTAATAGTGCAAATCTAACTTATTAAACTTATCACACTAAATTACAAAATCCAAATATGCAGCAAAAAAGGAAAAGACAAACAGGACAAAGAAAAATTAATCAAAATGAACAAAAGATTTCATACCTCTCGGGTGTTTTCAAGCATGGAAGAGTTAGGTCTACATATAAAAAAAAATGAAAATAGTTATAAGAAATACGACACAAAAATAACAAAGAACAACCTTATTAGAATGGTCAAAACAGCAAAAAAAATGTATGTACCTGGTGTTATTTTATCGATCACAGTAAGTGATAGAAGACCAGGAGGAGTAAACTCTGTTTGCCCAACATCAGTGTCAAGGTAAGCCACTTTTTTGTGCCTGAAACGACGAGCTCGGATTTATGAGTTATGTGTTATGTGCTCCTTTTGAAGAAAACGTGTGTTACGTAATAGATATAATAGAGTTGTACAAAAGCCTTAACCGCAAAGTTTCGCCTCGTCATTTTATCAAACTACAATTCTTATTCCATCTGAAAAAAGGGCGAAAATCTCCAATTTTCCAGATTAAACACCTAGCAAAGCACATGGACAAACACATGTTTTAACATATAAACACTAGTAGGTTATCTGCATATATATATGTATGAATAAACATGTATCTCTGTATCTTTTTTTATTGTGTATTTATGAAAGTTCGGTAAAACTAAACTTACAATCCCTATAATACATTTTCACTACTGATCTGATCAGTTTTCTTCTTTAAACCATTCCTGGTTGATTTGATCATATGGTTAGCTAATACAATTATACATATAACAATCACACACACACTAACATACACACACCAAATACAACACTAAATTCAAGTTCGAATTTTGATGAGGATCACACATCCAACTGTAAGTAAATTTTGCCTAAATGCAATTACTCTTCGGAAACCGCTAGTTTTCCGAGTCAAATTACAACAACAACAGCAAAGCCAAGCCCGAATAATAATCAAACATATAAACATTTCAACATCATTGAATAAATTGAAAGTTGATCATTTTAAAAATAAAAAATAAAAAAAGCAGAAGAAAAAAGAAATTAATAAATTAAATATGGAGAGTACCTCTGGAGAAGAAGATTGAGGAGGTGGCGGGAGAAAGTAGTTTTGCCGCAATTCTTAGGGCCACATACAAAAACAACTGGAAAAGCAACGGAGCCACTGGCTATGGCGTCAACTGCATTTGACCATTCCTCAGGTATATATATTTTTGGTGACGGGCTTTCTGTTGGTTGATTATAGGTTTCGGAAGCTGCCGCTGCCGCTGCCGCCGCCGCCATATTTTCCGATCAGATTTCTTTGTTTTTTACAGTGAGGTTTATCGCAGCGCACCAAGTGTTTGTAAAATTGTAATGTGGGGTTTTAGGGCTAAGAGCAATATTTGGAAGACCATTGGGATTATTTCCATTTTATTTTGTGAAAATAATATATAGTTTAATTTAGATTAAAAAAAGGTTGAAATTTGAAGTAATGTTTTTTTTTTAAGTTTTTGGGAGGGGATAAAAATATATTGTTGCGATTAAATTATATTTAAAAGTGTTGAAAATATTTTAGAAAAAAAATTGAATGTTTTTTCGGTTTTTTTAGTGAATGCATTTTGAAGGAAGTCGAATTATTCCTGAAACGTGAGTTAAACTTTTTGAAATTGTTTTAGGAATTTCATTTTTTTTTTCTTCGGAAAGCAAACTGAAACCAGATAGTATGGTTTGGCCAAATTGTATATCGATCCAAACCTAATTCATTTGTATATATCTTTCACACTTGATATCTAATCGATCTGATTCAAGTTGGATTAGAAAGACAATTTAAATGACTACAAATTTGGTGTTTTGAATTTTGTTATATTCAAGCTGAAAAAATGGTCAAAATAATATTTGAAGCCAAAACGAAGTGCAACTGAACAACATTTAGCATTTCAGTTTGTAATTTAATTTTCTGCATTATTCAATAAAAATCGTTGGTTAAGAAAAAATAAAAGGTTAATTAATTAGAAAGTTAATATTAGGGTAAATTTCAACCGCCTAGAGATATGATCTAACAAAAAAAACCCTTCACTTTCCCATAATTACATCAACCACTCTGCAATTTGTACATTTCTTACATCAACACCCTTTTGTAGGCAGTTAGATGTAAGATATTTACAAACCACAGGGGGCTCGATTTAATTTCTCAACACAAAGGGGATTTTTGGTGATAACACTTTACCTCAGAAAGGTGGTTGTAATCTACCCAATATTATACAACTAAATACAAATTATATGATGTTTTATATTATATAAAGGTCAAAAAAAAAAGGAATCATAATTGTTTTCTTAAACTTCAAATAGGTACTTATCATTAACATAGATTTTAGATTCCATTTAGTTAGTCGTGAGATATGTGAACTCAGGTGAAGCAATGGCAGTCTTCGAAGCCATAGAATTTGCTGGAGACCATCGATTGAGTCAGATTATTGATCGACAGTAATTCGAGCATATTTGTGGCCGATCTATTTACAGGAATATCATCGCTGATATTAAATGGATAAATCGCGGGTTTCGAAAAATTTAATGTTCGTCATTTTAAGAGGGATGGGTTTCAAAGAATTTAACGTTAATCGCATTGCAACCACCGTAAGATAACTAAGTTTTTGAATTTCATAATATGTAAAACCGATACTCTTCCAAACTATGTAGTCTCTAAAGTTCCATCCAAATTTGAGTTCCTCGACTAGAGCGACGCACAATGCTCTACCATGGTCCAATTACCAAGGCTTAACTAGTCTACCAAGTTGAAACAACACATACGAAGTTTCCGAAATTAACATAAATGACGAAAAAAAACGAAAAGAAAAGAAAGAGAAGCATAAAATTTGTATTGTTTCCAAGAACCTGTAATATAACATTGCCTGAACAAGCTGAGCTATCAAATAAAATGTGCTTGAACCCACCTGTCAAATTAAAAATAAAATAAAAAGTTGTGCATAAAATAAAAATAAATGAAATGAAATCTGCAGCATAATGAGTAGTTAACTCACCTTTATATCAGGCTTGACTAAAACTGTCTTTGTAATGCACTTCAACGATAGGTACGATTTACTGGTGCTAGAAATACAACAATACATCCGCTTGCAACTTCGTCGGAGCCAATTACTGAAGACAATTGAGTAGTTATATTAGGAACTTCTTTCACCGTCAATTTAGTTAACTCGAAATAAATTTAAACAGCTTTTTAACTTCATCAATCAATATCATGTTTATTCGAAACATTATAAATATGATTTATTAACCAATATATAAAGCTCATACTAATTACTATATATAAGACTTGTTAAAAAATTGTTTTGAAAGGTAATTATGAAATATAAAATAAAAATAAAGTTGTAAATATATTTAATAACAAGTATTAATCAATAAAGTTGAAAAATTATCCCAATATAAATACATAATAATTTTGGAATACGTCAAATCTAAATTAAACTACAAATTTATATTAGAGGGTAATTACGTCATTTCTTATTAACGAGTACAAGGGGTTAAAGTGATACGAATCGAGAGTATAAAGGGGGCAAAATGACATTCAACGAGAGCAGAAGGGGGTAAAATGAAATTTATCGTAATATTTATAAACAGGCACTCACCGTAGTTGCGAGTCACTGCTGGAATTCCGAATCCAACAGATCCTGTGCTGACTTACTTTTGACCTGGTAGACCATCTTAGCCTGTCTCTCATGCAGTCCAGACAATGAAGAACTCTGCTGCTGCTGCCCACTGTACATTACTGCATTCCCAGATCCACCACCACGCCTATCGATCCATTTAGGAGGCGGTGAGGGAAGTGGGCCCCCCGTGTTCTGACCGGGTTGACCAGAATTTGACGATCTCGAAGATGATACTTGACCAGAATTTGGCCTGCTTCTAAAATTGCCTTCAAGTGTCAAAGCAGACATGCCGTTTCTTAGTTCAGGATACTGTTCCTGATATGTGTATCTATCATTTACAGGGACACCGTAAGTATTATTAGCACCACTGCTTATTGGAGGAGCATGAGGGCTGTATTGTCCATTGACAAAATTTGGGTCATCGTAATATCCTTGTTCGTTATAACCATATCGACCAGCACCTCCTCTTTCATACCCATATTGCCCTCTTTGCCCTCTTTCGTTCCCATATTGCCCTCTTTCATTTACATATTGCCCTCTTTCATTCCCATATTGCCCTCTTTCATTCCCATATTGCCCTCTTTCATAGCCAGTTGGTCCAGCTGGCCGCATCCTATTGGCTAATTGATTTCCCTGGAAATTGCGAGGATTTGTTGTCCGGTCTGACTTGATGTTCAGTGAGTTGTTGACCAGACGGTAAGCAGCTTCTCCCAATACAGAGCCAGATATTGCCCCAGATACTTGTGGTCTATGAAAAACATAAGTTCAAAACAGATCAAAACTTATAGTTTTACTAGTTTAAAGCTCAACTCGGGGATTCTAACTGCTAAATAAAGTCGAATATTTTATTGAACAATGCAGTTGTTTTAAATTATTCACAAGACAATTAGAATGAAAACTATTCATTTGTTATATATTGATATAGTTTCGTTACCTCTCTCTGACTTGCTGGTGCCTTCCACGGTTATCTTCATGCCATAATGCTGGTAATGGTTTTATGTCAATAGGCCTCAAAATCTGGAAATTAAGAAAACCCATTCAGAAATTACACATTTAAATAAAAAACGGCATTCCATCTGGTCTATTTCATCTTCCTCGTTTTCTTGGAACGAAATGAAGCCTCGTGTAATATACCAACGATATAATCTCTAGCCATATATGACCGTAGGAAGTAAACCAGGATAGTTGCATACCTTATTAGGCATCTTTACACCTTCAGGTGGCTTTGGAATGTGAGCATGCGGAGCTGGATTAAGATAAGTGATATTTCTGCGAAATTGGATAAGCAAACTCTATATCTGGTTGAATTTGGTTCAAAAATCTTTGGTTTGCAAAGGCTTTCAATGTAACTTACAGAACTAGATTATTCGTGATGTCTTCGAACCCATTGACTGGGGAAGGGATCACTTGTCTCAAGCTATTTCTTTTAGTCAAAGACATGAATCCATTCATTCCACCACTGAAACAACCAGAAAAATGGAAACAGCTTACATGACATAAAATAGGGATTAATACCAACAGAAAAGAAGACTAGATAACCAACCTTGCAATAGTATCAATAGTCCACGGCAATTTTTCCATTACACAAAGGCGATAATAAATGGTAATTTGGGCTGCCAAATCATGAAGGGGATGAACATACAGCAAATCAGACATGATAGTATTTCGGAATTTCTCTTCCTCCTACAAAACCAGAACACGGACGAAAGAGAAGTATATTAACTAGTTACTCATTTTCCTTTTTTCAGAAATAAACAAATTTGTTGATTGCTCATCAAAGGTATATCAACTTATGTAACTCGATTTTTTATCCGTTTACCATTCTGTTCTGGAAGATTACCACTTAGAATGGGCTCATTGTAAGCTGAGATTAATATTTAAATGTCAAATTATAAATCATTTCTTAAAACCTAATTAACCTATTGGGCATATGAAAAAATTCCAAATTTCGAGATAAGATATGGTCGTAATTTGGTTGGTATGTCTAGAACGCCTTCTATGTAGGAAAGCATATTTTAGCTTATCAGACTTCTCGCATGAATGCGGAGCATCAAACCGTCTCATTCAAATAAACAGATCTTCATGTTTTATACAACATTGTTAGGAATATACACATGCCCATAGAACAACGATGGCACCAAAGACGTGCTACAGATTAGGATAACCCAGGAAGCGAAATTGTGTGACATGTGTACAAATCACGAAGGAGAACCATGCTCAACCATGCTCATCCTTTTCTACGTTGTCCTTTGTAAAGGGACAAAGGACAGACGTTTGATTTACCACAAAGGATTGTTTAGTTTCCATCTTCTGTGAATAAGATCTCCTAGATGCAGGCAGTTTCATGAGGTACAAGGAAGCAAAGATACTAAAATATGCAAATAGGTTGTTTTTGATTTGGCAGGATATGTTTGGGTTGAATCTTTATGAACAACTACTTGATTAATAACAGTTGCATTTACAGTCTCTCTTTGGTGTAAGTCAGTAGTTCCGATAGGAGTCTACCTAAGGGAGATCTAGGGAGATTAGCAAGCATATGTTTGTAAGGAGTTCTTGTTCTCACTGCAAATCTCTTTTTTTTTTTTTACTTAATAAAAGTTCATTTTGAATAACATGAAAATAGAAGAATAAGAAAACTCATCATCTTTCATACCGTCAAGGTATTCTCAATCTTCTTTGTCTCGCCAAGCAGTTTATTCTCATCAATGAATGGCAATTTGGCGATACCCTATTGCACATGAAAGATATGGTGCTTTTCACTGGTCAAGTTATTTAAACACTATGGATCATGCAATGAAATAATAATCATAAGACATGGGAGATACCTGCCAAGCAAAGCGCTTTCCGTTCATGTCAATTTCAAAATCTGGTCACATAAGAGAACGAAATTACGTTTAGAAATAAAATATAAAGAAATATAAGCAAGCTCCAGCAAACAATTGACAATACCAGTTGGGTAGAAATTATAAATAGGTGATGCAGGATCAGTCATCAATTGCTTGTATCTTTCGGGAAGAGCAGTAGAACTATAAAATGGAAACAACATATAAGAAAATAACATCAAATACACAAAATATTCAGAGGCAACTCTCAACAGTTTTTCAGACAAGAGGAAGAGTGAAAAACCTTGCAGCTGGTAGGGTTCCTAATAGCTGATCGAAGGGTTTAAATGGCTTTCCAGGGAAAAAGGTTATCTCCAAATCAGCTAAGCCTTTAAGATCAGATGCAAATGGAGCATAATGATATGGATAGTACCTGGAGAAATGCATAACATGATCTGCGTTACATGATTATCGAATTATTTACTGAAATAATATTTGAATCATAATACACGGGCCTCACTACATGCAATGGTAAGGAAAATAAAATTATTTTCTTCTATAGAGGAGACATAATACACACCAAAGCCATGAGCAGACACCTTGGTAGTAATAGCGACAAACCCAGCACAGCCCTTCCACATACTTCAAAACCTACAAAAGAATATCAATTATCCTCCCTTATCAGCAGTAGTGAACGATAACAGCAAACAATGAAGCTGAACAGGATGAGCGAGATTTAAAGGGGAGCAAAACATATTTATAATGAAATTCCGAGTAAACTATTGCAATGATGAACAAAAATTTAATGTCAAAAGGAAATTGCAAGTGGTCATTACAAATATGCTTAGATTTTTCTATTTTGAGTTTATATATTTAATTAATTATCAATGGTAAATTCTCTTGCTTTTACATTATTTATCTACTAGGTATAATTTATCAACCTATGTTATTCATGTAGTTTTATTAATTACCATCAGTTAAAAATTAGATAATGGAATTTCGTAATCCCGATGAATTTATTTACTGCATTAATATATATTTTAAAAATAGTTAAAGTTACTTATAAAGTAAGATCAATTAAAAAGATCACTATCTATTATAAATGCAATGACTGTACTTACCACGTCCATTCTGATTTCATCAATCTTCTCTGGTTCTGATACACCAAATTTCTCAGAATAGTACCTCTCCTTATATCCAGGCTCCCCCAACTTCACCTGAGAGAATTAAAAATTGGGAATTGTTTAACATAGAGCCATTACCTACGTACATTTTAACAGAGAGGTCCATATAAAAGGAATTTTTTTTCTGTCATCATCACATAACATGTGACAGTATTCCAAAAAAAAAAAAAGAAATAGAGATTTCATAATCTGAACCTAACAACAATCATAAGAATCTAAGACACTGTCCAAATTTAGATAAACTCGCAGCGAAACTAAGACATGTCAAACTACATGCCGCTATCTGCAGTAAATAAAAGAAACTTTTAAAGTAAACACAGATTTGTGAAAAAATAATTTATTCCCAATCCTCACCTTTGAAGGTGCAATTTGCTGCAGTACAAAGCTTGATATTACAACTCAAAAATGTCTAATCATTTAATATATTTAACACATTGATTTTCAACGATTCTGATACAACAGAAGTTGCATATTGTGGTATTTATTCTGTTAGTGTTTTAAAATACATTTTGGTTAAACTGATTAAATAATATGTAATCCATGACTTTCACAATAACAAGCAATCACGATTCACTACAGTTATAGTTTTACTGACTCAAGTCATGATATGCAATAGAAATGTCAACTTTGAGATAATATTCAGATGAGAGTAGGCACCTTGTCCCCGGCTGAAGGTCGGGGCTCTAGACTAGTCTCTCCTCTTGCTTTCAGTTTCATCTCTTCATTGTTCTCATATGACTGAAAAAATAGAAGGAAAAAAAGGCCACAAAGGCTCTACATATTAAGAGAAGCAATGACAATTGACACCTTTGTGAAGCATTTAATGTGCATATGTAATATTTTACTCATAGAAACATAAGAAAATCTCAGAAAGTACCAAGCAGAATGAAACAAGGGAACATACATCCCAACAGAAAAGTAACAGCCACAATAGATAAACTTTAGTTACTTACAAATCTTTTGACATAACAAACATAAGAGAAAACGTTTCCTCCCACCTTCCAACACTCACGGACCTACAAACCCGCAAAACACACAAAAACCCTTCCATTTCAAATGGCACAAAAAAGGTACGCACGAAAATAGTGGGTTCTAGAAGAGAGCTATCCAATTTGTCAAGTCACCTTGAACAGTTAACCTATACTACACAGGTTTCACTTTATTTCAAAAAAACAGATAGGCCTTAATGTAAGTTTACAGTTCTAAATGTACAGGTAAAACTGCACCTATAGGCTAAATGTACAAATGAAGACACACATTATTGCATGTGGACCAAATCCTCAACATATTCCTACTGAAATAGAGTAACTTTATCTTGCAATATATTAATTATAAGTTTTATCTGACTTGCCACACAAACAAAATAAATAGACTAAAAGTTCAAACATATGCATAGCATTAAATTATACCCTACGGCCCACTCTAGTACCACTGTATTTAGTAGCTTATCAAACAAATAATTATTATAAAAGCTCTTATGGAACAGAGTTATACATCCATCAAATATTCAACAGCAGGAAGTGACAGTGGTTGTAATATCAAGATTCTTTTTCACTTCTGTTATAACACAGACAATATTAACCAGCATGATAAGAGTAAGAATAAATGAACAGCGGACCTGCTGTATGCGAGTTCTCTTTCTAAATATCTGATCTTCATGCACTGCAACTGCCTGAACAAAGTGTTCAACACGCTCCAAGAATACCTGAAATATTGACAGATCTTGAAACTATTTAAACCTAATATTAGAATAATATATGAATAAAAATGTGCAGAGCTATTTTCCTGTATCTATGCAGAATCATTTCTTACTTCGACACCATCATATATCACATTATAAAATGACGAGAAGTTTCATCATAACTACCTCATAATATTGCAAAACTTCATAAAAGAAATATGTAATAATCATTTTCTGAACATATGATTCTACTATCCAAATTATTGACATCAACAAGACAACATAAAGAGAAGTTATTATGGAAAGAACATATAAAATTTTGAAACATAAAAACCTTAGGACTAAATTCTCAAAAATAATGATCTACAAATTTGATTGTCGGACCATCACCATTTCCAAATTCAATTCCCACGAAATCACAGATTTTCCATATTTACTGCGACAACGGCCCCAACTCATTCGTTTTACGTCATATCCCTACATCACCAACCCTAGCACCAAACACAGTTCAAGCAATCCCTAGTCACATAAAACAGAATACTATGATTCATGTAGGAAATCTTAATATGATTTAAGTGAGATCTTTATGTCCAAGAGAGACACTGAGAAGAGCTATTTTCTAATAGAATTAACTTATGTCAAGCATACTCATCAAATTGTGACGATTAAGAGTCAGAACACAAGGATCCGAAGAATACCAATGTTAGCAATAAAGGTAGCAAGAATAGTGATGACCTAAATACCAAGAATATAGGCTGGCTCAGGTCTGTTCATATTTGAAATCAAAACTCTGATCCACCCTCGAAGGAGATTGCATAAATTTTGCATTTCATTATTTAATTGCAGTTTGAGTTCTGATTCAGTCAATCCATAAAGCCTTGATATGTTCACGTGAATGTAAGGAGGTAGATGTAAGGAGTGTAAGCCATGGTGGTGGTTCATTTGGTGCATTCAAGAAATAGAAGTTAAAAAGCAATAATATTAATATATCATAACATCCATCACATGGCCAAGGAGAAGGCCAGTGATAATTGTGATGGAAGCGGCAAATTAGGTGGTGGAGAACAATGGGATGACAAGGAGAGGGTGGCTGAGTTCTCATAGTAGTGGTCAAGCAGTAGGCCAAGGGAAATACAGATGCGATGACGTGACAGTGAAAGACAAAACATGATTAAACAACAATTGGTAATAAGATGGCGACAAGTAAAGAACTAGTTTTTGTAGTCTTATACTGGAACTTTACTTCATTAAGAGGCATGCAGGGCCATGCATATTCTTGACCTAGTAAATAATTCACAGTTTAACCTAAAATCAAAATTACATGTCTCGCTGAGACAAGTTTAACTTGTACAGAAAGGCATTAACTTACCTCACCAGCATCAGTAAGATAACCACCCATTGCAGAAAATTCCCGCCGATATACAGACATGAGCAAATTTATGGCACCCTACAGCATTGAAAAATAAACGGAAACTTAATTAATGTTTCAAAAGACAAAGGGATAAATAAACGTATATATACATGTCAAATAATGACATGACAACATAAGAGCGGATCTGCTTGAAACCGCAATTAATGTCAGTGCATATGTTTTCATAAGGTTGACATCCAGAGAACAGCAAAAAACAAATATTAGATTCAACTGATTCTACAGGCGTATATACCTCTCTAATTTCAAGTGTGGGCATATGAGGAAGAAAGTCATTGCCGACAAAGAAACACAGAAACACAAAGTCATCCACCAGCCTATCGAAGTCAATTTCAAATGGAGGATTGGGAATATCCATCTCATATCCCAAATATTCTCGCAATACCCAAATGTTGAGAAACTGGCAACAAAATATAGAAATATCAGAAGAATAATCAATAACAATTAACAAGGACAGAAGCAAAAGATAACAATGAGATAATGGAGATATGATCTAGAGTTATCCAACCTGATACTTTTTCTTATAAATAGGGATATCATCTAAAAACTTCCCACTTGCATCTTGAATGCGGTCATTTGTTCCACCACGACATTCAGCAGCCAGATGACCGCCTTGACCACAGAGAAAACATTTTTCTTGGTGCCCAGGAGGATTAATTACCTGCACCATCAGAAAATTGGAAAAAGAGCCTTCTACTGAAAACGGAAGCTTAAGATTGGAGTTTTGTGCAGATACAAAAACAACTGACCTCCCTCAGTATTGAGAAATGGACTTCATGTGTAGCTAGTGACAGCATGATCAGGTCTGCATCCTATTTAAAACATATTTGAATTACTGTTTTAGCACATGGTAACTCATGTATACGAGCGATAAGGACACAAGAAAATAACAGTTAGAGACAAGTCAAAAGTCACCAAGAACGACAAACATTTAGACAACATATTTCATTGTTTTTCTCATGCTCACCAGACCATATAGGCAGTGCCTTGTATTTGGATTGAATCCAGGAAGGTTGCGCTGTAAACGAATGTAAGACATGACTTTATGCTCGCCTTCACCAGGAACATTTGCATCAGAAAGAATAACCTTCAAAAAATCACCCAATGCAGCCTCATAAATAATTAAGAGAGACAAAAGTATCCTCAAAACCAGAAATTCAATGGAAAGGCAAAAAACAGAAAGGATCACTCCACAAGACCGATCACCCCTCTTGAGAGACAAAACAGAAATGGAAAATCTAGTATGATGATTTTAAGCTAACCTTTAGAAAGCGCCATCCAGGAATGCTGTTCAACCTACACTGTACATAATACTGAAGGGCTACAGAGAGCACTGCCATAAATGGAGTGCCAGGGGTGATGACATTTGAATCAGATGTTTCAGTCTTTTCTTTGGGCAATAATTTTGCCCCCTCAAGGTCAAACTCTTTCCTCAATCTTTCTTCTTCAGCTTCCTGACACGAGAAAATAGCACATAGGTCTTGAATAACTAATATGGACTATCAAAACTTATAAGGTAACACAACTTGCAAATTGCAATTCTTCCATATATACAGAATACATACAGCTTCTGCAGCATCCTTAGCTGCCCTGAAACGTCGCGATCTTTGCTGGTTCATTTTGGCCCTAGGAGCCACACCATCTGCATAGTAGAAAGAGGACTGATACTAAGTTTGATCCGCAAACCTGTAGAATTATAATAAAGCAGCTTACCAATTGCCATATAAAGGAGCTTTCTCGGACGAACCAATGACACGAGGTGGTCGATGTAATCAAAGATAGATTTAAATACATCATCGTAAGTGGCAGGTGCAGGCTGCATTAAAGAGGGAAAAAAACATTATGTAGTTGCAAAGCCGACAAAATATCGGTGTCACTCAGTAAGTGGGAGGAAGAAGTTTATTTTTTGAAAAAGTGGCCCTCATTTAATTTCATCGTACTCAACAAACAACTCTCATGAGCTTATAAATAAACGACAAATTAATTGTCCAATCGGTCTTGGCATAAAAACTTAAAAAGTCAAAACTAACTAAAAGCAGCTGAAATGTAAAGATTCTCTAAGAAAATACTGTTCTGTACTAAATTGTTTTTGCCGACTTCTACAAGTTCTTTCTAAGCTAAATATAAACCCTGAACATGGAAGCTATCCTAGAGGAAGATATCGAATACAACGAAATCAACTTTTATAATGAGCTAATCTACCGATTCTTGTGAAACGGTAGTCGAAGTCGGGTCCGTAACATAAATATCCGGAATTCAATAGCAAAGGGAAAACACATACTTTCTTATATCAGATTACATTTCAGACAGATATATATATATATATATATATATATATATATATATATATATATATATATATATATATATATATATATATATCGTCTGTAAAATTTAAGCAAACATTTCTGCAACAACACACTTCCTTGTTCAAGTTGTTTCTACTTCAAAAAAAAAAACCACAAAATCCCAGTAATCACCATTGCTACCTAATATAATTGAAGTAACGGAGATACGGAAAAATAAAAAAATAATGTTCAAAACAGGGTTGAATTAATTACCTTGCCTTCGGGGTGGAAACATGGGTGAATAATACCATTCATATCCAAATACAAGTTATCGAACTCAATTCCGTTAGGGTTTGGCCTGGACACATCGACGGGCAGTGGAGCACCGTTGGCGGCGTTTCTAGGTTCTTCCTCCACCACGTCGACGATACACTTAGGGTACCGATCTGCCAGCCACCGGTAAAAAGCGGGAACCCCCATCGCCGGGATATCGGAGTGGGAGATGGTTGGACTTACGCCTCCGGAAGAAAAATGTTACTGTTAGTGATTACTATGTGTGTTTGTGTGTGTGTGTTTACAAGTTATGTTAGTAATTACTGCTCTCTCTAATTTGGAATTCGTTGATCTGAAAAAATACCCACCGATGGTGTTTATGTAAATATATTTACTATATATAAAATATAATATAATATGTCTGTATATATATATATACTATATATATGTGCTTAGAATTCACTAATCTTCTAGAATTAGTAGAGTACGTTCTCGAGAAAAATGAAGTACCATTGAATTTGGAATTTCTGTCACCTACAAATTTTCTCTTTGGGGGATACAAATGTGTTTGAAATTGCATTGAAATGTTTTTGAAATTGTGAAATGAAATAACAAGGGACTTTTTCTTTATAAGGAAATAAATATTTTAATGAAGAATAAAATCGAACTTACGAGCGGTTTGACTTTTCGTAGTCTTTATCGGTTTTTTCTTTTTTACTTGGCAATAACTCGGGGATTTAATTCTCTAGAGTTGATAGATCTCGTGTCAGTAAATTCAATGAATTACCTCTCGATGATAGTGAATCGGATTAGTATTATGTATAACAATATCGGATATGTCAAATCAACCGGTCGAGAGTTTAATAGTATAACGTAGGAAGTTATTTTATCCATAACGAATCCAAATTTTGATTTCGGGTCCAATCGATCCAAAATTCCTTTAATTAATCACTCGTTTCCTCGCCATCAATGATACAACAAGCATTCCAGATAAAGATAATTGCACCAAGACATTTGGAATCAATGATGGGTTCTTCAACCTTTGCATGCTCGGAAAAATCAGCAAGCATCACGCAGGGCAAGGGCGACTATATCATTCATATCCGATCTCCAATCGTGATGATTTCAAAAGTCAACTTAAAGACGTAACATTGTAGAATTTTATGTTTTCTGGGGATCATTGTCAAAATTGGGCATCTGGTTCTAAAGGGGAAAATTGACAAATCTTAGTTTAGTACAAGAGACACGCAAAAAAAAGTCGAACAAAACCACAAAAATTACGTCAAGTGGCAAGAAACCCTAGTTAATTAAGGAAGGAAGAAACAACAGACTACAAAACTCAACCTGCAACTCGGATCAGGGGAAATGAAACGGCACATCCAGCCGAAAAAGCACAACACTGCTAAACTTGTTTTTTTTAAAGAACCAATTTTTAATTTCATTTACAGATCAGAGATTGCATGCAATAATCCACTTGGTATCTCTCACTCGGGAATCATATTCTCGTTGTCTGCATTGCCTTCTTCCTCGATTGTAGGCTTCGATGGCCCACCTGCTCCAGCCTGCTTCTTCTTTATCCCACTCACTATATCATCGATTCTCAACAGCATGCACGCAGCTTCAATGGCTGTCTTGAATGCTTGCGCCTTCACAGTGTATGAATCCCATATCTAAATATCATAATATAACGTCAGTGAATTAATAAACCCAGAAAGGAAATAATTCGATAATATTCATTCATCGAGTGATTAATCAAGAACAAAGCGGAAGAAGAAAAGGGAAGGGAGAACAAAATTCACACCTTGCGCTCTTTCATATCAGTGATTTCACCAGTGTTACCGTCGATTCCGATCCACGCATTCTCACCGTTTGCATGCTAGAAAAAAGACGAAATTATATTTATAACGGGCATAATTTAGAGCTTGTTCAAAACTGCAAGCACGCAAAAATTAGGATGTTTTACCTTTCCTTGTAAGGCAGTCATGATCCGAATCACATTGACACCACAGTTCTGAGCCAAAGTTCTTGGTATAGCTTCGAATGCCATTGCAGCAGCTTCATATGGCCACTGTTCGGAATTATCCATAAAATGAGAAGTTTTCAAAACCATATTCCGAGAAATGATACTCGAGTTCTCTATATAAATACATAGCTTCACAACAGGTTTTTATCAGAAGGAAAACTGTGAAATAGTTACTTTTGTTTAAACGTGAGTAGAATATCAGTATATAAATAATCGCCTAATCATGCTCTACAAATAAAATATCGACATTATAGTACCAGCAAAACATTCTCAGTAGTCTACAGATACTCCAAGTATAATCGAAGGTAGCCAAAATTGTTCGAAAACCGATAAACAGTGATTCAACAACATAAAGAACACATTGAAATTCTTTACCTTCTCTACGCCTTCAATGGATGAGCTCTTTTGCTTCAACATAGCAGATACAGTCAGTTCTGTCGCACCACCACCAGGAACAAGTTTCGGGTTTTTAATTATGTTTCTTGCCACAGCCATTGCATCCTATGTTAAAGTATAGTTAAAAATTTAAAATCATAGCTTTACCAAAAAAAAAAAAAAGAAAACGAATATTAGGGTACCAAAACTCAAAGATACCTGCAAATTTCTCTCCACTTCATTCAACAGGTCCTTGCTGGCACCCCTTAGAAGGACAGTGCATGCTTTTGGATCTTTACAGTCCACAATGAATGCAAAGAACTCATCACCAATTTTCCTCACCTCAAACAGTCCAGCGCCTGTACCGATATCAGATTCCTGCAATTCATCGGGCCTGTTAACAATAACTGCCCCACAAGCTCTGGCAATTCTGTTATTATCCGTCTTTCTCAGCCTTCTGATTGCACTGACACCAGCCTTGCTAAAATAATGGCAAGCTAGATCACTGAGCCCCTTTTCAGTTATCACTAAATCCGGTTTGAACTTCAATATCTGCGCACATAGGTTCTCTATGTACTCCTCTTCCATTTTCAGTAAGACACTCCAGTCTTCCTCCCTCAACAATTCAGCGTTGGTTTGGTTCTCACCTTTCTTGTACTCGAGAGGACAATCAAGAAGCATAATTCTTGGATTTAGTATTTTTCTTTTCATTTTGCCAGGGGCAACAACGTCCTTGTTGAACATGACTCCTTTTAAGACTTTCGAGTCTTCCAATTGACCACCGGGAATCTTCTCTACCTTGATGTACTTCTTGATATCCACCTCACGCAATCCTTGGCCAACATCAACACCTGCTGTGGTTGTGGCATCTATTGCCAAGTTCTGAAAAATTAACAAAGAACACACTGTGAATGCAGCTTCAATTACATTTGTCACGACAAACTATGGGTTCAAATTTCATATTGTGTAATTACTATGACGAAGCTGTTATTCTACAACCAGATATCACATGTAAATACAACATAAATAGGCAATGCAGGCAGGCCTTTTGGGTACTAGAGAATAGAGTGTTTACTTGACATGTTATCCCCTATTTATGTTTCTTCAATTCTCATCACATTAGAATGTCCTTTTTTTTACAATAAAACAACGAAGTTGAGATTCAATATTCACATCTTTAGCAAAAGGAGAAGAAAGGACAGTGGCAGGTGGATTGAGAAAGACCAGATATATTACAATCCACAAACAGTGACCAACGATCAAAATACTTACAGCAATCAAATCGCCAAATTGACTGGTAAACTTTGTGCCAATACAACTCTTGACAAGCCCTAACATTGTTGCATCTGAAAAAAAATAGAAACATACGAAAATAAGAGCTGGAAGAAAGAGAGAAATGACAGTGTCCATCCATAAAAAATGATGCATCAAAAGCTCTGGAACAGCCAGCTTTAAACCTAAACTGAGTTATCACTTAGGTTTGATTAGCTCTACCGTATGGCATGCAACTTCTTACAGCTGAACATAGAGGTTGAAATGGCTTTCCATACTCTCACAATGTCATGATAAAATACAAGACAGATAACAGTACAGAAATAACTCAAATAGTAGTCATGATCCATCACAAGTAAGACACTGTAATCTTAATAAAAATAAATCCAACCACAAATTACTAGCTCCATTAAAAACAAGCCAAACAACCGAAACATTTTCCAGTTCAGAGATTTCAAGCACATTAAACAGTTCAACCACATTAGCGTTACGGGTTTATAGGGAATGACAAAGGCAGTAAACTTACGATCATTTATATCCACAGTCATAGCAATTTTGTCAAGTACAGCGACTGCATCTTCCAGAGCTTTACCATAAGCTGCCGTCCAAAAGAAATAAACTTGTCAATATCAAGATTATCAAAATAGATAAACCAGACATGAAGTGACAATTAGATAGAGCTCAAATTTACCTCGACAAATGACCGTGGGGTGATATTTCTTGTCAATGAAGGCTTCAGCAACATGGAGCATTTCACCAGCTTCAATGTATAGATTATTCAAAGATAAGTACATCCACATAAACATAACAACATACGAAATATCGTCAAACATAATTTTTCTACGAGACAATCAGCTAAAACTTTAACATTGACCCATAAGAAATTAGAAGGCATTTGTTAATTGCATTAAAGTGAGTTCATGTGTATGCTCGCAGACTAGCATTCTTAATAAGTAGAAATTGCACATAGATACACCCCAAAACACGGTCATCATGCAAGTGCACACTTGCATCAATACCATTTGTCCCCATTGCAAGCTCAGCGCACAATATGCACTAAGTATCACAAGTAAACGAATAAGATTCCAAGTAAATTAAATGCATACCGAGGACAATCACGGATGTTGTCCCATCTCCCACCTCCTCATCCTGAGTTCGGCTTAGTTCAATCATTGACTGCCACCAAAGTAGAAAAAATGCACATATGTCAAAAGGCAATCAAAGTGACAAAAAGATCAGTAAGCTACAGTCATAGGAATCTTTCTTCCTGTTGTTCAAAGACTGAGGCAAACAAGTTAATGCTGAAAAAGAAAATGAAGGGAGAATGTACCTTAGCTGCTGGGTGTGCGACATCTAGCTCACGTAGAATAGCATTTCCATCATTTGTCACTACAATCCCTGTGTTTGTCAACATAAATAGGTTCAACAGGATGAAACGAATAACATACAGAATAATAAGATGAAAAAAAATATACAATCCCTGTGTTCTAGAAAATTGTGATTTTCCTTATCAACATCCTAAATTAGAGTTATTCATAGTCAAGTAAATATGATCAGTAATATAACCTCCAGAAGCATCAAGGAGCATCTTCAACATTGACCGCGGACCTAAAGTAGTACGTATAATATCTGCAACAGCCTGACAAGTGCAAAACAAATATGTTGAATTTAACCAATAAGGTAATGGGGGCAAAAAATGGAGTAAGGGAAAAAAACTCCGAGCCCTATGGTCTAATAGAGACCAGAAGCAGATATTGAGATTCATCAAACAAAAATCATAAACATAATGAGACATCACAAACATCATCGAGAAACACAGCATGAAAATTAAACCAATAGTCTCCCACTCTTCCCAGATGTTATACTATGTTAAACAAGAGGGACAAAAGGGAGTTTTAAAGAAAATATTATTACAGAAATGCACTGTTATTAGTATAACTTTGTTGCTTAGGATTTATTACCATCAATAGTGTTTTGGTCATCCAAAAACTGCTAAGCATTGGTATACACATTGTCTATAACCATACATGTCATGACACTTACATAAATCCGATCCTCCCGTGTATGATTGGGCTTCAAACTAAATGGCAAAGTTTTACTTATATAGGTAGAGTAATACTTGAAGATTTTGTTATGCTACTTTGCCCAAACCCTGGGTTGAGGCAGTATTCTCGCTAGTTGCTCAAAAGCGCCAAGAAACAGATTTATGCAATCACTCATAGCACATCAGGCAGATACGAAAAAAGGCAATCTTACTAAAGTAGCTACTCTTTATAGGCCCGCATCAGAAAGGAGCACGATATTTCACATTGCTAATGCAAAATAAATAGAAAGTTTAGAAAATACACAAACTCCTGATCCTCAAAGTCGATTCAAAACGCATCAAAGAAAAGGATAAAAGGACGAGATTACGAGAGTGGGTACTACCTTGGATGCTTGAATATTGGCATGTTGCACCTTGCTTCCAGACTCCCGCTTCAATGTATCTTCTGCTTAAAAGAAATCAAAATATATGAGCAAGATCATTAGTGCAACACTTACATGAACGAAGCCATGAACGAGCTGAGCTCCATATCTCAGTACATTTGAAACATTTATTAAAGTAACCATACAAGGAAGAAGTGAACTTTATGTCCAAAATCTACACAATAAAACAACCCTACCCCTTAACAGACTCAAAAGAGGCATTTCCTTCACTTAAAAACATAAAACCCTAGGTAAAATTAACAAAAAAACCCGCATTTTCGAATGTGCATCCAAATCTAAAACTAATCGAGATCGGAGCATTTGATTCGCGGTGCGTTTGAATCTTGCTCTGTTCACCATACATATACATATACAAATACATAGAGATGTATAACAACTGAAGTGTGTAATGGATCTACTGCGTGTACTGAAAACGTAAGAAATGGCGGCCGTGCGAATTGGTACAAAAAACAATGAATTTAAAAAGAAGAAAATCAGAGAGAATGTAAAATGGCGAGGAAGAAGAAGCGAAAAGGAGAACTTACTCAGTACGAGGACTGGGGCATGCATATTGGATTCCGATCTGAAGTTACCAGATTCGCGAGATTTGGTATTTGAGAGCGAAATGCAGTGAAGAAGAAGAAGAAAAGGTGATTTTTCTTCTGGAAAACCCTCGAACTCGAACAAGGGTTTTTAGTGTACTTGTGTTTGTGTTTGTGTGTGTGTGTGTGTGTGTGTGTGTGAAAGAAGTGCCTCTAGTATAATAACCCCGTTTTATAGCAATAAAATAAAATAATTTAGGGTATATTCATCAAAAAAAGATTATTTAGGGTAAATACTATTTAAATATCACATAACCCCCTTTGGTTTCACCATTTTGCACATAGTCCCCATGTAATATTCATATAGGGATATTAACTATTAAGTACTGAAATGTTAATTGCAGACTTTTACTGAAATTGGCTTATTTGCAGTTGTAATTTTATTTCTTATTTTTCTAACTTTCTAAAGAAATCGAAACTCTCTGACAATGAATATTTCAATGTGGATATTAAGTATGAAAATAACAAAGAATTAGTGATATGGCGTAAAACACCGTTATTCATGGTCATCGATTGATAGTAGCTTCAAGCGAGAAAAACATTTATGTACTAATTACATGTCATATGTATGGGAAGGGACATGAAAAACGAACCGGTGGTGTGAGACTACGAAATGTGGGAACAAATATATGTGGATGTACGTTTCGTTTATATGATAGCAGAAATCGATATGATGGACTATGGCGAATGAAGTTAAAAGATGGCATCCACACTCACACGATGCTACCGTATCATATATGACAATGTCCGGAAAGTCGTTTGACACTAGAAGAGTACGAAGTTGTGAAGTTACTGAGAAGGAGCCACGTAAAGCCGACATTAATTATGGATAGATTGAGGAAGGATAATTCACAGACATCGACGAGTGTGAAACATGTATACAACCAACTTGAGAAGATGAAAAGAGAGAATATGGCGGGGAAGACAGTCATACAGCACGTGATATCGAGCCTTCAAGAAACTGGATATGAATATTGGTATCGAAGTAATGAAACCGGTGATACACTGACTGATTAGATTTTTGTCGCTTCTATTTCACTCAAAATTTTGTGGTTATTTTCTCATGATATATTGATGGACTTCACTTACAAAACCAATATGTATGTAATTTGTATTCATTTGTTATGTATTTAGTAATTGTAATTTGATTGCATTTGATATTTACGTTTTGAGGTTTAAAAATATTTGATGTATGTATGAAATGCCACTTCTCGAAATAATTGGGGTTACCCATGTTGGATATAATTTCACAATTATTGTTGCTTTCAGGGTCTGAAATGTGCATTGGAAGGACTGATACCTAATGTGATCTTGAGGGATCAAGAATTGGGACTCATTAAAGCGCTGCCTCAAATATTTTCAACTTCCCAACATTTCTTGTGTTTGTTTCACATAAATAGAAATGTGGGAAAAAAAATGCGTTGAAGTTTATTGGAAGTAGTAAACACAGGGTTTTATTCCGGCGCGAACATTGGGAAACACTTAGCGGAATAAAAAACATTGGAAGATTACTATGAAAATTACGAGGTAATGGTTAGACGCTATGGTTGTTACCCCAAACTGATATCATACCTGAACGATACTTGGTTGATATACAAGAAAAAAATTGTCAAAGCATGGACTAATAAGAAATTCCATTTTGGAAACACGTCGACAAATAGGTATTTTCGTTTTCGGTTATGCATTTTTAAATATATATATATATATATATATATATATATATATATTGTTGATGTTTTTAGTTATTAGTTGCATTTTTTTATGTCTATGGAAATGGTGGGAAGTGCTCCAATTCGTCGAAGGGCTGGATTAGTGTTTTTACCAGCGTTGTTAACACCGTGCAATATTAGCTTGATTCGGGGGTCGAGCGTCAACTTACTAGGATCAAGGGGAAGTTTCAAAATCCAGTTTAATCAGGAAGCATAAAGCAGCGTATCTGGTATTTCAGAATTTGATATGCAAGGTCAGGTCACATAAGACATTAAATTTGCTGGGGGTTACGACGGGCGGCGGTCCCTGTTGCACTGGCCGTCTGTTGATGACGTACTAATGCATGCGAGATTTGTACCACTCCAGGTACTGAGAAACAACATCTGATGGCGGCGAAGCTAGTTTTTACCATGCACTGAAATCAAGTTGTCAGCCAAGTCCGTCCACTCATCACTTGGAGCATCATATTGTATCTCGTATGTTAGACTTCCAAGGGGACCGCGTCGGTATAGCTCTCCAGACTGAATGCAGCAGTGTGGTATGGTCTAGATAAATCCAAACTGCCGTAAGACACGATCCGGCAGATATAGATTGACAGTCAACATAAACTAGATACAATCGTAATAGAGTGTAAGCGGAACGCGTCTATGCAGGTGCGGACCATACGACATCCAGTTAGTATGGTACAATTTTTATTACGTAATAAATACAAAATGCATCAACCATTGAATTAATATAACAACTTCAAAAAACATACCTGATCGGCTTGCATCTCGTCGAGCAACCTTCATACCGAAATCGAGTTCTGAAACATCCTTATGTAGTTTCCACTTCATGAAACGGGGTTGCATTTCCCTATAAGCCAGATTAATAGGTACTCGGAAAGGACGTAAGTACTCATAAATCTAGCACATTAAATAATAAAGAAAAATTACATACTAAGTTATAATAAATTGAAAAAAAAATGTTCATAATAAAATACCTGGAGCAATAATGTACATTCATGTAGCCCCTTCACGTGGGCCTTATTAGCCAGGCCAATTGTCGGTAAAAGTGGGCCAAAACCGATGCACCCCAAGCATACTCACCGACGTGCTTTAGGTCGAAGGAGCATCTCATCCACGTTGGCTTCAGCTCGTCTACGGTCCAATTGGGGAACAAAGCCATCCCGAGTAGAAACATCAGAAACTCTACGACCTTCTGTCTTCAAGATCGATGCCGCTGCAACACCCAATCACATAGCTCCGTCCAATGGACCCCAACATTCATGTACATATCATTCGGGTCGACTAGGTTCAGATCAAGAACCTCTTTAACAACAGCTCACACATTGGCCTCTCCGCCTCAAAATTATATTGGATTGATAGATTGTCGATACGCAACCCCAAAATGAAGACAACATCATGCAGGGTGATCGTCGTCTCACCCCAAGGCATGTGGAAATTGTTCGTCTCCGGCTGCCACCTCTCGACAAACGCCTACATTAGGCTCTTCTCCACATTATGAATGTAGAAGTGCTCGAGTGAGTTCACGCCAGATGCTTCCATTAGCTCTAACTCATCATGCACGTATGGTGTCATGTGCTTCTTTAGGTCATCCTTCGTAAACGCGTTTAACGCGTGAATCCTATACTCACACCGTCCGTCAGTGTGCTCCTACAGAATATGTATTTATTAAAAGAATGTATGTTAAAAAAATGAAAATATATATAAAAAGAAATAAATATAAACTTAAACATGTTTTTCCCAAATGTAGTGAGCCATATGAATCTTGAAGCTAGGAATCAATCTATAGGTAATTTTCATCGTCGTCGTCGTCATCGTCTCGATTATAGGGGATACGAGAATGCTGCACTACAGCTTCAGTCCCCACCATAGCTCTCAAAGTACATACCATATCGGGTACTTCATCCACGTCGGGTAAATCGGCTGCGTCAGTTGTTCGCTCACTATCTCTCGTACGCCGATGAGATGCAGTCATAGGAATGCGGTCTAGTCCACCGTCCGGCTATAATAATAATATATAAAAATCTTCCTTGGAATCGTGCTCTAGAGTACGAGACCTTCAAGAATCTTAAATGTCGCGTACTCTATAGTACAATTCCATCAAAAATTTCCAACGAATCGTGCTCTATATCAGGAGACGTTCAAGATTTGTGAAGGCCTCGTGCTCTAGAGCACGCTCCCTCGGAAATTTACCATGAATCGTGCTCTAGAGCACGAGACATTCAAATTTCTTGAAGGTCTTGTGCTGCAGAGCACGATACCTCCCTATTTTTTTTCAAAAATTACCTAGATCTAACTAATCATACGTTTTTACCTAAATTGTAAATGAAATTGATTGAAAGTAGTAGAATTTGAAAAAAAAAAAATCGGAATCAAGACTCGTTTGCTGCGGATTGAAGCCGATTTTTTTTTCGAATGTTGATTGTGTTTGGGAGTTTGGGGATACAGAGATAATTTTGAAAAACAAAATTCAAATGAATGAGATTTCGCTGTATTCAGTAATAATACCGCTGCAAATAGCAACACCCTATTAAGTATTAACCCCTCAATAGCACATAAACCCCCTTGGTTTCACCATTTTGCACATGATCCCCATGTAATATTCACATAGGGGATATTAACCCATCAAAACACATGTACTAAAGGTATAGTCTTAATGTTATATTGGTTTTATTCTCAAAAAAGTATAATGTTATATTGGTTTTTAGCAACACACCCCTCGTTAGAAATTTATTGTAATCATAAATTCATATTGCATTAATATATCAATTTTATCATTTTTTATCCATCGCAAATCCTATATCACACTCATCTCACCAAAATTAACTCAAACGCCACAACTAGGACCATATAGTATTAGGAGACCCACGAAGAGATCAAGTCCGGGGAACTGGTGAGTTATTCGGCTTTGGGTGAGATGAATTTCGACCGACCTTCATAGCGAACGACAAAACACTTCTCGCTGCCATGCTCATTTCTCGCTTCATTCTCGCTGCACCGCTTGTTGAAGTCACATTTAATGCAGGTCCAATCGTCTGACAAGCTGCAGAGAATGTTTGCTACTTTTTACATGTGGAGGCGTTCTTACTGACTATTAAAATGACAGACTAAACTCGATTGGAGGTAATTTGAAATCCGTAATATTTTATTACAGTGATCAGACTGGTTAAACTAGAATGGAGAAAGGGTTGACGTCCATTTTCATCTATAAATTTGGGCAGTACCGTCTAGGAAGGTAAGCTCTCAGAAAATAACCGTAAAATATATGTTCTTCATAAGAAAGACTTGCGACCAAAAATAACTTAACGTATTAAAATCAAATACTTTAAAGAAGATTACTAACTTGGCCGTCAAATTGCTAACCCCGACACGAGTCCGAATTTTCCTCTCTTCTACAGATTTGTTTAAAGATTCAAGGCCCAATCCAGCCCTAAAGCCCACTTTAAAGATCAAGTCTCATCCTAACAAAAATATCATGAATTGGGACCGATCACACACGATCTATATCTCTCCCCTCTCGATATCTTATATGTTTCTCTCTCTCTCTCTTTCTTTTGACGATTCGTCCCTGACCTTGTTCTTCTCCATCTCAACGAAAACCCAAGTGATCTCTCTCTCTCTCTCTCTCTCCGATTGATCGACCGCATTTCTCTCCTCTCTGGTGGTTTCATTGTAAACGGCGACGGTGGCGTGGTGAAAAATGAAGGTTCTCAGGTTGATGGTGGTGTTTTCATTGAGATGTGTGTGCTAGGATTTCCACATGACATTGTTATTCTTTAAGCAGTGGTGTTTCTATTTCACCAGTGACGGTTCTCTTTCACTACGAGGGATTTGAAGATGAGAACCCAATCGAGAAATCGGTCGATCTAAGGGGAAATAGTAGAGGTTGACCTTTGAATGTGTTGTAATAGTAGTTGATATAAATGCTAGAACATAGTTGTTTTAATTAGACATAGAAACTGTATTTTTGCACAAAACGGGTACAAACTTGAGAATATTCCATAAAATCCTGAATATTCCACTAGATCTGACACCGCAATGATGAATATGTAAGAAGATTCATAGTTGAAGGGTGATTGTAATTACCCAAACATGAGTGGTTAGCTGTAATTTACCCTAATAAGTTATTTGAAAAATAAAAAAAGGTAATGTAAAAGCACTTTAAATAGACACGGCTGAACTGTTGGGCTATTTCGGCCAAACATTAAGGTGTACACATAACACACACACACACAAGAGCGTAGGTGGCGTGTGTTCAACCACATCTCGCCCATCTCGCTCTTACACTCCAAACCCTCCGATTAGCCCTAACTCACCCACCCCTCAATTCTCCAATTTAATTATTCATCTCATGGCTTCCGCCGCTGATCCCACCGCCGCCGTCGCCGTCTTCAACGTCGATGAAGACCTAATCGACGACGACGATGACGTCGAGAGCTCCGACCGCGACGAAGACGATTCCGCCTCCTCCGCCGCCCTCGCCGTCGATCGCCATCTTCCGTTCACTTCCGCCGCCCAAGTGACCGTCGCCTTCCCCGATCCCCACCCCCACCTCCGCCTGCAACAGCCGGAGCACCACCACCACCAGGAGATCGTCGTCGCGAAGAAGCCGATGCCGCCGGACGAGTCACGGAAGCTGTTCCAGCGCCTCTGGACCGACGAGGACGAAATTGAGCTCCTCCAAGGGTTTCTCGACTACACCACGCAGCGATTTGGGGCACACAATTCCTCCTCCCAGCACCACCACGACACGACGGCGTTTTACGACCAGATCAAGAGCAGATTCCAGCTCGATTTTAACAAGAACCAGCTCGTCGAGAAGCTCCGCCGCCTCAAGAAGAAGTACAGAAACGTTGTCGCCAAATTCAGCTCCGGCAAAGACTATGTCTTCAGGAGTTCCCATGAACAAGCCACCTTCGAAATCTCCTCCAAAATTTGGGGCAACACCGCCATCAACAACTACTCGCCCTTACCTGCCGCCCCTGCCCCCGCCCCCATCGGAGACGACTACGACGACCTTAACAACCACCATTTCGCTTATTTTCAAAGCCCTAACCCTAATGGCATTGATATAAACAGCAAAACCCCTCCCCCCAGAAAGAGGAACCGAGCTGGAGTAGTGAAAGTAGAGCTTATCAACCCGATTAGTACCATCAACAACAATCCGCCAGCAGTGCCGGTGGCTCCAATGGCTGCTCCGGCGATGGGCATGGGGGCAACTCAGATGGCATCTCCGGCGATGGGAATGGGGGCAACTCAGATGGCATCTCCGTTGATGGGCATGGGGATAACAGGATCAATGCCTAGTGTGATTGAAGAGACTGTCAAGAGTTGTCTGACTCCGATAATCAAGGAGCTATTGACCAATTCGATGAGTTCGACTCCAAATTCTAACGGGCCTTGTTGCGGACATGGCTTCGGGTTAACGCGAAATCTACTACCCGTATGTTTTAACACAGCCATGGGCGGAGATAAAACTGCTAACAACAACAGGTGGAGGAAGCAACAAATGTTGGAGTTGGAAGTGTTCTCGAAGCGCTTGGAGTTGGTGCAGGATCAAATTAGAGAGCAATTGCAGGAGCTTAGGTCCATGGGGAATTGAATTGAGTTGATTGACAACGTTATCGGGCGTAAGTGTGTTCCTTTCTCGGATCTCTTTTTTTAATCTTATATAGAACGTTGTGACGGATGTTGGTAGATGCGAAATGCAGAACGCTTACATTATGATTGGTTAAATAATGAGTTGAGATTGTTCAGTCCATATTAGATAGTTTGACATGTAAATTAAAATTACATGGTGTGGTAATATTAGATGTTATAAATTATAATGTATCCAAGAACTGATTTGGTCTGGTAATTAGGCGTTATAATGTATCGGGAACTGATTTCCCGTGAAGGGAAGTGGTAAAGAATCTATGATATTGATTACTGAATGTGTTTGTTTTTTTTCCGCCTCCCCTCATTATTTTCACTGTAGTTGTGAATTTTAACGGCCGAGTCTTATACTCTTATTCATGGCGTAACTATTGTTGTATCATAAAATGAGTGCAGGAATAGATGGAATCTCTATAGGACTTGTTTTTTTCGAAAATACCTTAAAACTCCTCCAAAGTTTACTACACCACCACTATGTGCACTCGTATTGATGTTTGAGAGATGTGGGACCAATTTTTGTGTGGACTGATCCGAAATTTCCTGCTCGGTCTTGTTTATAAGCATCTTCATGCTTCAGCTATTGATTGTTTCTGAATCAAGCTTCAAACTTTGAGCACAATTTTACTCGTATGCGTTTGCATCTCTTTCTCAAATTCTGTTTTTAGGTGTAAGATAAGATTCAAAATTGAATCAGCTGGATTTGCATTTAGCCTTGAGATAATCATGTGCAGAATTATTTATCTTTTTGTCTGTTTGAAGAAGTTTTCGTTTGCACAAAAACTTATGTATCAAAGGTCGCCCTGGCATGCATGTAGTAGTATTATTTTACTTTTGCGGATTTATCCGTTTTGTCGTTTTTTTTATTTTATGCCGGAAAGTGTTGAGTTACCGGCTACATGTACACATTTATCAGACCTATTTGCTAGAACGATCTGCCAAATTCGGGATTGAGCGGGAAAGTACCCGATACGACGGTTTAAATTCGTT
Source organism: Erythranthe guttata (assembly GCF_000504015.1). Next base: position 142,672 of record NW_012193232.1, read on the forward strand.
ATCCTGTTTCTTAATCAGAATTCCTCATTCCCTCTTGTGTGTTTGTGAAAGTGTGACTTTTCTAGTAGTAAAATTATTGCTTGAGAAATGACTTCAAGATTGTTTTAGAATTATTTTGATTTATACAATGATTTATTGGTATTTATGGTATACATACAAGTATATAACAATTGGCAATAATGATGTTAAGGTCGTGTTTGGAATTTTTTTTTTAAAAAGTAAAAGTTGATGATTGCGAGTAAATTTACGAACAATTGTTTATTAGGTAAAAGTTGGGGAGTTTACAAAAGTTACTAGAAAATCAAAATTTTAAATAAATAGAAGTTCATGATTGCGAGTAAATTTATGAACAATTGTTTAGTAGGTAAAAGTTGGGGTGTTTGCAAAAGTTACTAGGAAGTCAACATTACATATTTTCTTAAGCTTTGGTAATTTCTTTTAAGGATTTCGTAATAATTAGCATGGAATTGGTAAAATTTTTGAAGGTTTCGAGCTAATTAATTAGCCCAAAATTTGTACAAGGATTTCGTGCTTATGAGCTCAAAACTTGCAAAAATTTGGATTTTTTGTACGAACAATTTGTACTTTTTTTCGAAATCTAATTTTTCACTAACGACTATTTGTAAACAAAATTGTAAATTAATCAAATGTAAATCATAAAATACTATATGCAAACTTGTTAAAATTTAAGTCAAATTGTTGTCGCACGTGACATAAGTTTTTAAGGAATTTTATGGGTTTCAGAGAGTTTTGAGAATTTTGAAGTTTGAAAACTCAAAACAAATGAAATCCCTCCACTGCAAGAAGCATTTCAGTTGATTTAAAATCATTGGAATGAAAACGACGATACAATCTCAACGACTCAAGTCAACACGTGTTTGCATTGTTTTGTAAATTGGCATGTGAGATTGTACTCAGGCACGTGGAAATTTAATAGGTCTAACATGAAAATTCTACACCCCAGCTACCTCGAGCGCCTGGTGGCATCGAACCATCACATTCTCGATTCACTTAGGCTTGGTGATTCATGAACTTTTATAATTAGTGTATAAGCATCATTTGGGCATTACAAACATTTTATCATCAAAGAGATGTTACCTATAAGGAATCCAAAAAAATAACGTCATGTTTATGGCTCGTTCTGGTACCTATATCTATATCAGATTAGTTAGGATTATATATTTTCTACTGACTAATTAATTATTGAGGCTATTACAAATAAGTCCATTATGTGCCACTTATTCATAATGAAGATCAGACCAAAAATTCTTTTACAAAAAAGTCCAGAGGTACATAAAAAGACTAAAATACTCCATTACATTTTAATATGCTCCAATTTCATTCATTTAACCCAATTTAATCTCAATGTGACCATAAATTTTCCAACTTTTCGATTTTGACACATAATCCAATTTAAATACTCCATTACATTTTAATATGCTCCAATTTCATTCATTTAACCCAATTTAATCTCAATGTGACCATAAATTTCCCAACTTTTCGATTAAGACACATAATCCAATTTTAACCGTTGCCGTCGATCTCCGGCATTGACTTATTTTTTCCTGCTGCCGCCGCCACTAACCGGCAGTGTTGACCTTTATTTTATTTTTTAAAGTTTTTTTCCTGAGCATTTTTTGGCTCTCGTAAAAAACACAATAATATTACTATGGTTGATAATAATATCAACTATATTACTGTTTAACACAGTCATATTGCTATATTACTATCTAATATAGTAATATTAACGCAACAAAACCGCTATGTTACATTTATGTAATACAATAATATTATTATGTTGACCGATCAACAAACACAAACATAATAAAAAACAAAAAAAAAATTAATATTCTTGTAATTGGCAGTAATATTAAAATTATTATTGTCATTAATAATTATATTACTATAACAAGGATAATATTATTGTGGTTACAGTAAAATTAATTTTACTTTGAACCACAATAATATTACAATAGTCGATAATAGATAAAAATATTATTAGGTCAACAAATAAAAATTAAAAAACCAAACAAAAAAAATGAATAAAGTTAGGCTGCGGCTATATGCAAGACTAATTCCACTTGTGCAAGACCAAATTAAAATTTTCAATGTATAAATACTATAATACCCTTATTTATTAAAAAAATAAAAAATTCCAAATATGCAAGACCAAAAATTCAAAAACACAAAAAACCCTATCACAAGACCACAAAACCACAAGATCAACTATCATCTTCTCCATCTTCCAAAACCCACAAGACCTTTTCTCCTTCCTCCTCCATTAACCCACAAAACCTAGAAATTCAAAATCATCAAAACTCAACAAATCTTACAAAGATGGCAAGTATGGAGTCATGAGACATCAAAATAGAAGATTCTACGATGGAAGAACCCAAGAATGTATGCATTTATGGGTTTTTTTAGCTAGAATCGATTTTCCAAAAAAAATCCCGCGCAAACGAATTCGACATGTACAGGTCGAATTTTACAGCTAAAAATCGACATTTAGATGTCGATTTTGAGGTATAAAATTCGACATTTGAATTTGTGCTATAAATTCGACATGTCAATGTCGATTTTTACCTATGAAATTCGACGCTTAAGTGTCGATTTGTAGCATAGTTTTTCGACACCTTGGTGTCGATTTTTGTTTTTTTCTCATTATTTGTATTTGGTCTTACATGAGAAAAAAAAGTCAATTTAATTTATGGGCATACTTGTCATTCCATCTTAATAAAATAGAATCTTTTAGAATCTTTCTTAAAATTTGGTCTTGCACAAGTGGAATGAGTATTGCATATAGCCGCAGCCATGTGGTGAATAGTCAAACACCAATGAATTACAAAATAACCAAAGAGACGTGGCTTTTTTGGGCTGAGTGGGTTTAGCAAACAATAGGTGTATGTATAGACTATAGACCAATTACCCCAACCACCCCCCTTCAATTCTCGATTTTATTTTATTCCCCCATGGCCTCCGCCGATGATCCCACCACCACCGCCGCCGCCGCCGCTAATATCTTCAACGAAGACGAAGACCTAATCGACGACGACGACGATGAGGAAGAAATCTCCGACCGCGACGAAGGCGATTCCGCCTCCTCCGCCGCCCTCGCCCTCGATCGCCATCTCCCGTTCACTTCCTCCGCCCAAGTGACCGTCGCCTTCCCCGATCCCCACCCCCACCTCCGCCTCCAACAGCCGGAGCACCACCACCACCAGGAGATCGTCGTCGCCAAGAAGCCGATGCCGCCGGACGAGTCACGGAAGCTGTTCCAGCGCCTCTGGACCGACGAGGACGAAATTGAGCTCCTCCAAGGGTTTCTCGACTACACCACGCAGCGATTAGGCGCACACAATTCCTCCTCCCAGCACCACCACGACACGGCGGCGTTCTACGACCAGATCAAGAGCAAATTCCAGCTCGATTTCAACAAGAACCAGCTCGTCGAAAAGCTCCGCCGCCTCAAAAAAAAGTACCGAAACGTCGTCGCCAAATTCGCCTCCGGCAAAGAGTATTCATTCAAAACCGCCCACGAACAAGCCACCTTCGAAATCTCCTCCAAAATCTGGGGCAGCACCGCCTTCAACGGCTACGCCGCCTTGCCTGCCGCCCCTGCCCCTGCCTCCGCCCCGATCGAAGAGGAAGATGACGACCTCAACAGCCCCAATTTCGCCTATTTCCAAAGCCCTAAACCTAACGGCATTGATATAAACAGCAAAATCCCGCGCCCAAAGAAGAGAAACCGAGCTGGAGTAGTGAAAGTAGAGCTAGCCAACCCGATTAGTACTATTAACAACACTCCGCCAGCAGTGCCGGTGGCTCCAATGGCTTCTCCGGCGGTCGGCATGGGGGTAACTCCGGGGGTATCAGGATCAATGCCAAGTGTGATCGAAGAAACCGTCAAGAGCTGTTTGTCGCCGATAATCAAGGAGTTGTTGTCCAATTCGATGAGCTCCACTCCGAATTCCAATAGTCCTTGTTGTGGACACGGGTTCGGATTACCACAAAATTTGCTGCCCGTATGTTTTAACGCAACCATGGGCGGGGATAAAATCGCCAACAACAACAGATGGAGGAAGCAACAAATGTTGGAGTTGGAAGTGTTCTCTAAGAGGCTGGAGTTGGTGCAGGATCAAATTAGAGAGCAATTGCACGAGCTAAGATCCATGGGGGATTGATTGATCGACAACTTTTCTTGGTCGTCGTAAGTGCGTTTCTTGGCCTTTTTTTTTTTTTCGTTTATCTTTTTGTTAACCTTTTGATTGTTGATAGATGTGAAAGTGCAGATCATGCTTAGATTACGATTGGGGTGAATAATGAGTTGAGGTTGTGCATTGCCTTTGATGGCTTGCTCATTTTCTTGACGTAGATGTTAGAATAGTTTGACATGTAAATTAAAAATTTACTAGTTGCTCGGTTTCATGGCGTAATTGGGTGTTATAATGTATTAGCCAGTGATTTCCTTCCGTCGAACGGAAGCAGGAAAGACCTCGATTTATAAACTTATGGCACAAATAAGTAGTTTCTTTTTTTTCTTTTTAATTTTTTTTATAGGTTTTGCTTTATGCTTAATTGGTTTGTTAAGACTAATCGTCTACTTTTCATGGCGTAAGTATTGTGTGGATGACCATTATCGGAAAGCGATTAAATGAAAAATTAGTTAATGTTGCTTAGTAGTTGTTTTCGTTGTCATGCTATGAATCTTTTTGCGTCTTCGATTTGTCTATTGAGGGAGCTAAATATGAATGCTGTCTTAACGGAGCAAAATGAAGTTTTGCTTCTTTAATTTGGCGAAATTCGGTGTTTCTATTAATTTATCAAAATTTGGTCTTGGCAATTGCTTCTCTTTTTCAGTCAGATTTAGTTCAATTTTCTCTTTTTCGGGTTGCAGGAAAAGTTATTTTAGTTTTGGGAAAAAGCAAGCAGTGTAGGATTTGTGAGGATAAATAAAAAGAAAAAAGAAAAATAAAGGGTGATGAAACGCTTTAAGTGAGTACCAAATTACTTTACTCTAAAAGCCATGCTACACTTTTCAATCTATGTGCTTGTTGAGCTTCGGCCAAGAGGCCCACGTCATTATTATTATTTTTATTTTTTATTTTAAGGACATTTAAAACAAATACAAAATCCTTCTCAGTTTAATTTTTTTAATATTTTTGGACGTAAATACTCTTAACTATATTCAATGTTAAATACCACACACTCAAAACCCCGTCAAACTCTTCTTCTTCACCAACCTCAGTTCTAAGAAATGCAATTGCATGTTTAAATTGAAGGACATAATATTAGATAAAATGTTCGGTCAGAGTTTACTATTGTCAGTAGTATTCACAACCACAATTTATTTGAAACTTACAAGGACTCTCATATGCCGAAAGATTAATAAAAGAAGAGATGTTACTTGTTGAAAGTTTGTTCAAAACAATAGTCAAACCAAAGGCAATTCTAAGAACGTTGAAGCCAAGGGATGTGACAAATGTAATTGGGATGAAAACAGTTAACAATATTTGCCAGAAGATAAAGTTTGAAGAGTTATCTAACATGTCTCAATTTCAATTTTTGCATTAAGTTGGCAGACTACTATCCGTACATATACATCATGAATTGCACGTACAAAATCAATCGTTGGAGATTATAGGTGTTACTTGTACTGACAAGACGTTCTCCGTCGCCATTGCCTACTTGGACCACGAAAAAACTTATAAAGTTCTAATGGCATTACGTATCTTGGAAAAATGTCCTCTGCCTATTTGCATTGTAACATATCGGGATTTGACTTTGATGAAAGCAATAAGAAATGTGCTCCATCCAAATCATCATTTGTGTGTCGTTTCAGTCGGCTTGGTCGGCTCTGATTGATCGAAATATTGTGGAGGCGCTCAATAGGGATTGAGAGTCATGAAATAATCATTTGTTGATTATCCGGAGGCTATAGCATATGTAGCTAATTCAAGGTTGGATCCTTTCAAGGAGAAATGTTTAATGACATGGACAAATAAGTGTCCTCATCTTGGAATGTACACTTCTAATTAGGTGGAGGGTGTACACGGACGGACGAAAAAAGACCTGGGGAAATCAACTGGCAACTTCGTGGATTTTTATATTGATGGAGGTTAATCACCACCAACATTGTCTCTTCTCGAAGACCTTCCCAGATCTCAACCGCCGGAAAACTACTCCGATCATTTGAAATTCCGGGGCTTGAGCCCCGGGGAGAAACTCCGACCCTCAAGTTAGTTGGGGAAATAGTTCGAGAAAGAGTAAAATGATAAGGAAAACGAATAGAGAAGACAATGTGAGATCGATGTGCTGATAGTGTGATTTAGTGCGTGTAGGAGTGTGTATCATGTGTGAATAAAGCGTACCTCTTATTGGTAAGACTATAAAATATTTATAAGTCATACATATTCTTGAGGTTTGACCTAATTATGAGCTCATTAAACATAATATTATTGGATCACCGTCCATCAATGGACTTTAGCTCAAATATTTATACAAGCTCAATAGTTTGTCAAATCAACCCTCGTCATATATGAATATCCACAATCAAATTCTCGAACAACACAATTCCATCAAAGAATCTTTTGAAATAAACATAAATGCGTACCAACACATTTTAAAGTTGTTGTACGCGGAAATGTATCTAAGTAAATTCTTAAACAACTGAAAGTTGAGGCGGACAAGTCGAAAGAATTGCTTCCAAGTGATATGTCTTACAGTTGCATCATCCGAAGAATCATTGTCTACCTTGTTGCCATGATCTTCACAAGTATATTGCAAAGAAATGTCATATCCCACTTGACTTGATAGGCTCGTATTAGAAGCATATAAGTATGGAGCCAGTCGTGAAGGGCCTTCTTTTAGCCCTCTCAGTCACCCCACTGAGGAGCTGCTTCAACCAATCCAACTTGACGGCCTTCTTTTTATCCTTGTCATCTGGGCTCTGACCTAGCCACCGGTACACAATAGGAAGCTGTCGAAATTCACTCAAGATTCGAAAGGTATCTACCGAAAATAGCTAAAAGTTCGATAGGTTCAAGTGGAAAACCACATGCAAAATCTCAAACGAAATTCAAGCAAAAAATGAAGAAATAATTTAATATTAATATCTCCAATACGCTCAAGTGCGGACGAATTAATTTTTGAAGCCTTGCACATGAAATATTTGAAATGGGTGACTGTGGGATTCGAACTCGGGACCTTTACGTTTGGCATACCATATTGAATGACCATTTTCAACTAAAAGTTTAAGCTGTTAGTGAAATGTATCATTTAATATTATTATCTCCAATAATACTTGTATTTGCATTTCATTTTAGGTTTATTGTTATTCCCATATTGATTTGAGTGATAAAAATGAGGTGATTAAAAAAAAACTTACTGAACTTGGGTAGTTTTACACGAAACACAGGCTTATGATTTGTGTAAAACTCCACATAATACAAAAAAGGAAAAAAAATCTAAAACACATTTTTTCGTGCTCCGTAACCTAAACTTTAAAAATACTCTATTTCGTGAGTTTTTACCTTCAAAACTTGCAAATGAAATAAAGTCGCAGTTCAGACCACTAAAACACGTACTGATAGCATATCAGATTACCTAATTAAAACCCTGTGGAAAAATGTGTAATGCATTTGGCTAACAACACTAAAGTAAATCCTTGCAATGTTCACCTTTATATCTTGGCACGTTGCACGTTCAAAATTTTCGAGTTAATTACGAACATCATGCTTATAAAGCTTATAAACATGCTTAGTCTTGATAATTATGTGGCCCTACCTAAGCAATCTTAACAAACATGGAACCCATTAGACAAACTCTTTTAATGAATATTTTCACACAAAATTCATTAAAATATGTAAATATTTGTACATTTCAATTAAAATCGTGTGTATATATATATATACTAAATACACTATATTCAAAATATGTTCAATGAAACTCCTTTAATTAAGTCAATAATTACGCAAAGAGTAAAGATGAACTAGATGAATGTGCAAGATGCCCGAAAAAAATATATAAAAGTTAGGGCAAATGGCAAAAAGGCCCATCACATGGGACTTAAATGCATTTTAGTCCACAAAAAAAACAGTCTCTCAATTAAGCCCATCCCCATGTCTTTAGTCTAAAATACCCTCAATAATATAATTCTTAACAATTCCACCCATTATGCTCTAACTTCCTTAATATTACACATTGACCCCGGATTTAAACAAATATATCACATTAACCCCCAAAACTTTTTTTTTTCAGAAAATAATTTTTTTTCTGAACTGTTTTTTTTCCGGCCAGATTCCGGCAAGATTCCGGCGTTGACTTTTTTTTTTTTTTTTTTTTTTTTTTTTTGAAATTTTTTTTCCTGCTTTTTTTTTTCCGGCCGGTCAACCACCGTTGACCGCCGGTTTCCGGCGTTGACTTTTTTTTTTTTTTTTTTTTTTTTTTTTTTTGAATTGTTTTTTCTTAGAAAAAAAAAATATTTTAAATAATATTACTGTCTTGACTACTAAATTACTGTCTCAGACAGTAATATTACTGTTTGAGACAGTAATATTATGAATATTATTTTTCCGAACAATAATATTATTAATATTATTATCTAAGACAGTTAAATTACTGTTGGAGACAGTAATTTAACATCCAAGACAGTAATATTAATTTAAATAAATTTTTTTTAAGGGAAAAAATTAAAAAAAAAAAAAAAGTCAATTAACAGTTAAGTTACTGTCTCCGACAGTTAAATAACTGCTGGAGACAGTAATTTAGCAACGAATACAGTAATATTAATTAAAAATATTTTTTTTAAGAATAAAAAAGTCAATTAACAGTTAAATTACTGTCTCCGACAGTTAAATAACTGCTGGAGACAGTAATTTAGCAACGAATACAGTAATATTAATTAAAAATATTTTTTTAAGAATAAAAAAGTCAATTAACAGTTAAATTACTGTCTCCGACAGTTAAATAACTGCTGGAGACAGTAATTTAGCAACGAATACAGTAATATTAATTAAAAATATTTTTTTAAGAATAAAAAAGTCAATTAACAGTTAAATTACTGTCTCCGATAGTTAAATAGCTGCCGGAGACAGTAATTTAACAGCCAAGACAGTAAAATTAATTAAAATATTTTTTTTAAGAAAAAAAAAAAAAAAAAAAAGTCAACGCCGGAAACCCGGCGGTCAACGGCCGTTGACCGACCGGAAAAAAATTTCAGGAAAACAAAATTCAAAAAAAAAAAAAAAAAAAAAAAAAAAAAAAAGTCAACGCCGGGCGGTCAACGCCGGAATCGGCCAGAAAAAAAATATTTCAGAAAAAAAATTATTTTCTGAAAAAAAAAAAAGTTTTGGGGGTTAATGTGATATATTTGTTAAAATCCGGGGTCAATGTGTAATATTAAAGAAGTTAGAGCATAATGGGTGGAATTGATACGAATTAGGGTTAAAATTGGGGTCAAAATTAAAATTTGGGTTAAAATTGGTTAATTGATGAAATTGGGCTAAATTGGGGTGTAAATCATGAAATTGGAGTTAAATTGGGTTTCAAATGAATTGGGGGTAATTTTGGTATATATAAAGGGATTTTCCTTATTTGCAAATAAGTTTGAATGGGGTGGATTTATTTGAAAGACAAAAAAGTTGGATGTCCCTATTTTAATTAAGTGCCCTTGTCATGGGCCTATTTGCCATTACCCCTAAAAGTTATTAAATTGAAAACCTATTAAGAATAATGTAAATCAATAAAAAGAAAATTGATAATGAGTTATAACTAAATTACCTTTAGAAAGTTCAGATCTTAACTTGTTCTTCAAAGAGGAAATTATTCTTTTAAAAAAAGAGGGACCAAACACACTAATTTAAGTTATAAAATACATTATATTAATACCAAATTTATTTTGGGAGGACCATGGTACCCTGGCACCGCTTATTTGTTACACCTAAGTATGAGGTGGTAATAGTTCTGGTATAATATGAATTTATGTTACACCTAAGTATGAGATTGTAATAGTTCTGGTATTATATCAATTTATGGTTGTCGAGAAGAAGTGGTCATTAACGATTACGGTCATCTTGCACATTCATCTAGTTCCTCCAAGGAATAAAGGATCATTTAGCTTAAAGTCCCTCCAAAACTATTTTTTATAGCTTAAAGTTCAAGCGTATATATTGAATTTGCTTCAAATCTTTCAGACAGTTTAGACTGAAAATAAATAACTTAAATAAAGAGAGTTGAATGAGGACTGTATTGTAGAGTGCATTTATTCATGTAGCCCGAGCCTAAGTTTTGAGTCAGCTATGTTTGGTAAGGTTTTGTGATTCCGTCTCCATTTAATTTTAGAGAAATATGTTTCGAGAGAATAATTTGAAAATAAAATAAAATTTGAATGTGTTTGGAGAAGAGACAAATTTTTACTGTAATCAATCAAATCATGTCTAAAAGGTGGTGGAAAAATGTATTTTGTAAGAAGAATTTGAAAAATAAAGTGAATTTAGTAAAAACATGTTTGTTAGAGAGAGTAACATTTTAATTTTTTTTAGAGAAACTTTTTAAACATAATTTTAGAAAAGTGATTTTATTTTGGGAAATAATGAAAAAAATTGAGAACAGTAACAAACAGAAAGAAAAGTAGACTTGAAAAGTGTTAAGCAAATTGCACCAAGAAATAAAAGAATTCAATAAAAATAAGCACCATCAAAGCAGGGATCAAATATGATTATTCTTTTCTTTTATACACTTTACTGCAAACTTTGGAGTTAAAAAGGACAAAAATTAGTAAAGCATTTACAAATAAATATAAAACAAACTTTAGCAAGAAAAAAAAAAGAAAGAGAAATAAAATTAGTAAAGGCAAATACCAAAACATGCAATGTGCAAAAATATAAAGTTGCAATACATAACACTGTGAACTGTACAGATCTTGATAAGCAGGGAGGGAGGGAGGGATCTTTCTCCAACCTGCAATTTTTTTGTGTATGATTTAAATATTCATATAGAAGCCTTTGGTCGATTTCGTCCCGACGTGCTAAACTTCCTCTTCCTAAACTCCAGATTCTGAAAATGCAGTAATTCATGAAAAAAATCGAGAGGGATAAACGAAGATCACAAATAATTTTACTTACTCGAAAAACTTGTTAAAATCAATCATTGTTTCTCGGATGTTATAAATTTGATTAAAGAATAATTGTAATTCATTAAAACGAGAAAGAACGATATATCATTGCACGTTCTTTTTTCTATTCAATTCTTTCTTATAATCACGAAATTCGACCACAAAAAAAAAACACACTGATAAATCATAAGCCGAACTAACAACTGGATTCTAGTATTATACCTTCATCAATCTTGATCTCGAGAAGCTCTTCAATGGGCTGCCGACAAACGGGACATTTATTTGATTGGAGCCTCAGCTCTTTGGCACAGTCACTGCACATACACTGCAAAGCAATAAAACAGAATCGTCACAAAATAAAATATATAATCACAAATCTCAATTATAAGATAATCAGAGATTAAATATCATGGTATCATGGAAAGTGTAATCCTAAATACTAACAACTCAATCAATCTTATCAATCCCATCAACATTCTCAAACGAGGTCATAGTTCTTCTACTTTGTGAATGGAGTCTCGATAGAATGCCAAAGGAAGAGATAGGGATACCAGAAATAGTTTTCAGAAAGAGTAGGCAAGGTTATATATTAATTAATTAATAAATAAATAAAAATAAAAATCTTTTTCAGTTAACTCATCTAACTAAATCGAAAAATCATGGTTCATTTCCTCATTTTGCTTTAGTACTTGGTCATTATTTATTTCGATATCTATTCTCTAAATAAGCAACTAAAATTAGCATATAACAATCCTTTTGCATTCTTTATTCTGGCCGGTATCTGTAGAGAATTTCATTCAAAGAGAATGAAAATTGGGATTTATTATACTTATATTCTATCTGAAGTAGTTAACAACTCTTTACTCTTCGTCCATAATTACATGAACCTCCACAATTACCAAACTTCCCCTTCTGATTCGAGTTTCAACAAAAATGATGATATCAACAACATAAATATGAAGGGAAGGATTAGTAATTACGAAACATATCGGAGACGAGTGGTTAACTAATTATGTCAAATGGGATGTTTAATTCATCAAAAGCCAAGACTTTAAGGAGACGTTCTGAAGTATGAATAGTAATTAAATGTGGTTAATTAACTAATTAACTTCTTTCATTCCGCAAACACATTATCACTTATAAATAATATTTTCATCTAAGAACAAAACCGAAAAAGATTGAAGTTAAGGTAGTTACCATGTGCCTACATGGCAAGACAGCTGTGTTCTTGACCTCAGTCAAACAAATGATGCATTCATTTCCCGAATCAACATCGTTGACAGCACCTTCATCCGCATCACTAATCCCATAAATCTCACGCAATTCATAGCGGGCCCCGTCGGTCCACAGAATCTGCTTTATTACTTTGACTTGGAAATTACCACCTTTTTTTTCCAAGACAGCCTGAGAGATCTGAGCATGAGACGCTTTAACCAGTTCGGCATCTGTACGCTCGGCTGTACTCGTAGACGGTGAAAATGACTCGGCAGATATTACGAGTGGGTAAGCGTCTTCTCCTGGAACAGGCTTTGACAGGTCATCAATGTCGAAGAAGCCCAAGTCCACACCAGTTCCTGAAGGCTGGCAGAACTTTTGTCCAAGTCCTTTTTGGAACGGAATTTTTGCAGGCACGATATCCGGATATAATGGAATAAATTTACAGTTGACTCCCTCCTTGGCAAAGTAGAAGATAGTAATACTGCAACATAATCACAAAGTATATCAGGTAAAGCCACCATCATAATTAAAATAATAACAAGTCATGCTAATAGTTTGGACAGCAAGAAACTACTGTTGGGCAATAATTTAAATAAATCCTTCATATTTAAATTAAAAAAATGATGAAATTTAAGACTAGTCTTCAAATAGTGTTCTTGGCAAGGATAAAGTTTCTACAGCTTCATAACAGTTGGACTGTTTAAATTATACAATGCAATACTTACAAACTTTGGGCTCGTTGAATTTTTTTTTTTTATGCTATTTCAGACAAACGATTAAATTCTTAATGTCCCAATTCGAGAAACAACCAGCTGTTTGGATGCTGGACGCCAAAACTTGATTTAGGAGAGATTGATTCTATGCTCGACTAAGTCAAAAAAAAAAAAAAAAAAGAAAAAACCCAAGTTTTTTCATGTCATTTCAACGTGAGTCGCGGTTAGGGAATTCTATGAAGTATTCTACTTACATTACACAGCAGTAGAACTTTATTGTTACTGAAATTCTGACATTCAAGTAAAACCTACTGAAAATGGCACGAAATGAACAGAAAAATTCTAGCAAAAGGTCACACTGGCAACAGATGGACAAAAGAAGCAAATGCGATACGAAATTATCCGAACTTTGGTAGACAGTAATTGTCCAGAATAAGGGCATGCTAATATGTTAGAGAACATCTTCCCCAGAAGATCGTGTCATGTAAACGCATTTACATGTTAAGTTTTATGCATCATACACCTTTAAGCACTCTTCCTAATAGAAGCATGCTTTTTATGTATGCTTAGTCATGTGAACAAAACATGAAACTAATAACAAAATTAACAAAATGAAAAAAACCATTCCAAAATTAACAAAATGAAAAAATTAACCAACTTTCCCCGCACGAAAAAAATAAAAAATAACAAAATGAATGATATTACCAACACCATTCCTGTTAAACAGCATAGTTTCCACTATAGAATCTAATTTTCAGAAAATACATGAGATTGAGGGGCAAAAAGGTCATATTCTTTACCCTTAGCCGTAGAATCCAATTGTCGAAAAATATCCCACCTTAAGAAGCAAACAGTAGACGATGACAATAGTAAAACAGGAGAAAAATACACCTAATAATGATTTCCAGATGTATGCAAAGTTCGGTCAGGCAACAAGTTATCCCTTTTCAACAAGTTATCCCTTTTCAGGGCAGCGTTAGTACTGCACTTGAGTCATAAGTGAAGAAGAATTGATCAAGGGCCAAACAACTTACACATTGCGCCATAAATAGTTTCATTTCTTAATATCATACCCTAAGGCCTCGTTTGGTTGACAAGATAAGATTAAATAATCTAATGAAAATCCAATTATTTTATCGGACTCTGGGACGTCCAACAAAAAAAAAACTCCCTAAAAGGCAAGATAAGCCATGATAACATAATATTTGTGGGTCGATCCGACAAGTTATTGGGGATACCAAACATCAAAGGAAGTCCAATTATTTAGTTAATAATGGCTAATCTCCCCAACCAAACGAGGCCCAAGACTCACTCCATTATCATTTAATAGTTTCATATACTTCCTCCAAAACACACACACAAACAAATAATTGGCAGTTTGTTGTTCGCATTTGAAGTTAATTTTTGGGGCTTCGGCTTCTAAAACAAGCTGCGCTCGTTTTTGTTCTTTAACAATAGTAAGAAACAAAATCTTCAGGAATCAACAGCACTCCAATATATATATCACAAATAAAATGACGAGAAATTCAAACATCTAGATTAGACTTATTTCACTAAAAACGGTGTAAGCTTCAATAGACGGCTGCATATGCACATGATCAAGATCAACTTATTTTAGCCAGATGTTTTGAATGCCTACTGTTATATACGATCCCGATCAACTTATTTTAGCCACTTCAGTTCATAGTCGGTATCAATTGACAGGTTCACACATTATTTTCGATCCTTTTCTCGGGAGTAAGTATTGATTACTGATGTTAACCAAATCAATGTTATCAAAGTCAAAGGCAAAATGAAAGAGAAACAACCACATAATTCTAATACAACGAGTAAAATATATTGTACCCCAAAATAATCGAATATGATATACCTTCCATCAACCAAAGCATCAAAGGTGAAGGTAACCACGTGGCAATCGGGGTACAGCTCATCCGATTGAAGCCTAATTGTGTCTTTATGAACATTCACATCATTCTTAATCTTCTTGGCGCTCTGATGATCCACGTAGGGGGCGGGCTGTATTAGCGGCAGCGGGGGCGGCAGCTGAGGAGGGGGCGCGGCGGGTGGGCCCCACATGTTGATTTGGGGTGAGTAATAAGGACGGTAGTTGGAGTATTGACCCATCGTATTGACGGGCCTCACATAGTAGTTGGGGTTGGAGTAGTTGTAATTGTTGTTGTTGTAGGGTTGAATGGGGAGCGACGGCGGAGGGCGGTTGGGGCATTGGGGGACGGCGGGGTAAGGGTGTTGTTCCGGCGGCGGGGTTGTAGAGTGAGGGGCGTAGGCTGCAAAAGCGTAGCTTGGTGGTTGGGACGGCGGATTGAGATCATCGTGGGGTTGCGATGTAAGTTGCGGTTGTTGTGGTGGTGGTGGTGGTGGAATCGCCGGCGGTGAATTTATTGGGGGGAACGCGATCGGAGAAGGAGGGTTTGGTGAAGAGGAAGGTGGAGGAAAAGGTGGCGGCTGCGGCTCCGATTGCCGAGGCGGCGGAGGCGGCGGCTCCAATTGCGGCGGCTGCTGTGGCTGCGGCTCCGATTGCGGCTGCGGCTGAGGATGGTGGTGGCGGCTGTGGCGGTGGAACCTTTTACTCCAGGAATTTCCCATGTTTGGGGTTGCCGGCGGGATTGGCGGTGGCGGTGGTGGCGGTGGTTGAAAGTTGTAGAATTCTGATTTGGGGTCAAATAATAAAAAAACCCCACTACTACACCACTGCAAAATCGGTTTGAACTTGTCTCCAAATGAAATTCGATGCTTATTAGGCAAATAAATTTGGAATAATTGTTTTTTTTATTTAATTTAATTATTTATTTTATTATTTAATTTATGTTTTGGTGGGGTTAGGTTAGGTCAATATTTAACATCTAGTCCTTTTTAGAAATATATTTTATACATGTATTAGTAATAAAATAATAAAATTGATAAATAGTGGTGTTTCTATTTGATTTCATAGGCGTTAGACATACATTACTTTTCTATATAGAATAATCTTTATTAGAAAATACTTTTAAATTAAATAGTAATTTTGCAATGACTTGGTCAAAATTTTGATTTTCGTTTTTTTTTTTTTTTTGTATAATAGCATCAATACCTTAATTCTTAAGGAAATTTTGGAGAAACCTCCCTCACTAAGCATCTTCCATCTTTAAGACTATATTTTAACCAAATACTTTTTTCGATGGTGAGAAAATGAATTTATCTTCTACCCGTAATATACTATTTTACAGTTTTTGGTAACAAATAGTGTATTTGGTCTCCGAACAATTCTATCAAATTTTACACCAAATAATAAAACATTACCATTTTGCCATTAATAAAGAGTAGGGTTGGGTTTGATTTTCCATGTCATACTCATTTCACAAAATGTATCACAAAATGTTATAAATATAATTTTAATCGTAAATTTACCCTATTTTATTTCCAAAAAATGATTATAGTTCTGGTTTTAAGTAATAATTGTATTGACTATATAATTAAGTTGTGATAAATTTCAAAAACTTTTGAAACATGAATTAAATAAAACTGAAATTATTATACATATAATCAAATCACCCATAAACAATAATTTCATAAATGAAACGTTACAATATAAATTTATCATAAAAACGATCCTACATTTTGTTTGGCAAAATAAATTATTTCATTGATAACTTTGAAGATCACACGAGTCCCATTAAAACCTTGTTTTAAAAGCATAAAATAAAATGTTTACTAGTTTTTTAAAACCTTGGGTTGTTTTTTAATGATTAATTTTTTCTTAATTACACAACTTAAGTGACGGGACGGATTTACCCCTGCAAATCTCACATTTAACGCACATGATTTAACATTTCGTCCAAAATTGTGGGAAAATTGAGTTTAGGGGGCATCGTGCAACGAATTAACGAGTTTAGGTAAATCCGTGTAAAGATTTTTTGTTAGAGGAGCAAAGTGCAATACGACCATCTGTTTGAGGGGTGTCATTTAACATTATTATGATCATCATGACTAGGGCTGTGCATGGATCGGTTTTAACCACCAACCAACCCATTTTCGACCCATAATTTGTGATGGTTAATCAACCATCAACCGACCCATTTAAGTTGGGTGGATAATGTCAACCAACCCATGTATAGTTGGGTCGATAATGGTTTCTAATATGCTAAAAAGTTGGTTAGTCGGTTAATATCGGCCAACCAACTTTATTCATTAATTTATTATTTATTAATTTTAATTAAACTATTTAACATTTTTAATTTCAAATTTCTATTTTATATCACATTTATTAAATTGTTTAATATTGACCAAAATCCTAAAATCAATAAATCTAACCTAATTATCTAATTTGAACTATTTTAATTTTAAGACATAGAGTCTAAATATTTGGACGATTATTATTTGTTGAACTATTTATGTTTAATTGCAATATATATGCCCGTAATGTTTTAAATCTTTTATTTGAATATTATTGAACTAGTGACATTTAATTTATAAAAGATAGAACGTTGTAACAAGTAATAAAATATTAAAAAAAATTAAAAAATATTTAGATGGATAACCCATCAACCAAACCACCAACCAACCCATTAAATTGGTTTTCAACCATCACCCAACCCATGTAAGTTGGGTCGATAACGGTTTCCAATATTTACCAAAGTTGGTTGGATGGGTTGGGTTGGTTTTATGACTGGTTTTTAACCAAACCAACCAACGCACAGCCCTAATCATGACTAGGGGTGCAAGTTGGAACGGAATTTCCAATTTTCGCCGATTACGATCCGAAAAGTTCCGGTTTTGGAATAACTTTTTTCATTCCGACTTCCGAAATCCCGATTTTCGAATTTTTTCGATTTTTTTGAATTGGAATTGGAATTATATAAAATAAATTTGGAATTTCCGATTTCCGATCCGATTTAATTCCGAAATTAATTCCGAAAAAATCTGATTTTTTTCCGAAAAATACACCTATAAATAATATATATTATATAATACTTATTTTCCGAAAAATACACCTATAAGTTTTGTTTTTGGATTTTGACATAATGAATTGTTATTAGAAGTTTTATTGGATATTACGTTGTGTTTATTTTTATTTTTATTTTTGAACTGAATTTTAGTAGTTATTAGTTTTACTTTTATCGCCGTGAATTTTCTTATTTTTGAAAAATTATGAACATTATAGAAATTTTCGGCTAAGTTTTGAAATTTTAAAGCTTACGTGATTTCTGATTTTTTTTCCGAAATTCCGAAATTTCCGGGCCTTTTGGAATTGGAATGAACTTTTAGATTCCGAAATTTTTGGAATTGGAATTGGAATTGATTTTGTACTTCCGAATTTTTTTGGAAATTTTCCGAAAAGGTTAATTCCGATCCGATCCATCCGACTTTCACCCCTAATCATGACCATCATTATCTATCTGATCACGTTTATCTTACAAATATGCTACCAATCTTCTTTTTAGTTTATGTTTTCCTTGATTTCGATGTTGATCAAGAAAACTAACATATTTCATATTATTTAAATCTTTTGAAAGCTCATGAAGCGGGACAGTAGGGTGAAGTTTCATAATCAAGATTGTCATTTAGATATCCACTTCGTTCTTCCTCAACTATCATATTGTGTATAATAATTATGCAAACGTGACTTCATGTAACTCTTCTTTCTTCCAAAATCAAGCCGCTCCTCTTATAATTGCAAACCGAGATCGAAGAGCTCCAAATGTCCGTTCTATATCTCTGCGATAGGATTCATGTTTCTGCAATTTACTCTATATTGGTTCTTTTTTTCTTTCTCTTTTTTTAAATCATTGTTGTATTTTTTAAATTTTTTGTGTTAATCACTTGGTGTATTTTTAGTTTTTCGATAGTATTTCTTTTCGTAGTGCAAAATGTCAAATTAAACTTTCATTTCCTTTCGCAGCGGACTAATTTTCAATTTGCAAAGTGGAAAAGATAAACAAAATATAACTAAATTATGTAGAAATTTATATTCAAAGATGTCACATGTCAAAAAATTATGAGGGTTTAATGTTGTGTACTTTTTCCTTCAAAAAATAAATAAATTATAATTGTAATTTTTTTAATTTGTTTTGACATGTTTTTAGGCTGAAAAAACGGACTTTCATATTTTGACATTTTGTTAGTACTAGACTACTAGTAAACATTTTATTTTTGGCACTTGTGGCCTATTTAGATCTTCTAGAATCTATATTGTGTTGATTTTGATTTATTTAAAAACTGATAGAGCAATGTGCAATTATTTGTAACTTCGTAGCTTGTATTGTAGACTGTTGGATTTAGTATTTTTTTTTTCTGGTAAAGAAGAAACTCGCATCCAACCATATATGTACTGTATTCTCGTAATTTTTGCCAAGATACTCCACTTGTCAAACAATCGCAACTTTGTTCTATGCTATATTCGATAAACGCGCAACCACATTCAATTTTAATATTTTTATTTTTCTAGTAAACACATGCCTGGACGATCACGTATGATGCCCGATTTGTTACTTAGGATTCAAAGAGAGATGCAAATTCGAGTTTAGACAATACAATTATACGAACTACTAACCATGACTATCAAAATCCAAAACGACATCACTAACAATTTTAAGTTACACAACGACAATTTTAAGGTCCCACTTCAAGACAACATATGCCAATTCAAGTTAAAAAGAAAATGAAAAAAAGAAAATCGAAAAATTTGCACCTCGATAACGTGGCTCAAAACATGCAGCACTACTTTAAAAAGGTTACAGTGATAAGAATAATACAGAAAATTGATTTCTTAAACTCATACCTTATAGTAGTATATATTAGCCGAAGGTTGACTTTTTTCGCCCGAGTGTCTTAAATGCGATTACGGTTAGTTTTCACTTTCAACTGCTTTTATTGTCTTTCCCACAGCACCTTCAGATACAAAGCTTATAAGACAAATCAAGTGTAATAAAAACTAAATTTTTAAATAGATTTTCAGTTGGCAAAAGTTGCGGAAATTAGGGAGTGAAATAATTTACTGAAACCTATTTCAACCTAAACTTTATTGGATATGCATAATAGAAAGCCCGATTAATCATACACAAACAATGACTGCAATTTACGGATAAAAGGAAGGGCAAATTGTACATCACTCCCCTGTAAATATCTAATTTTCGCACTTTACCCCCTCAAAAATTTTAAAAGTGAATGTCCGTCCGCTTTCAAAATGTTATTCTTGTTGCACATTGCCCCGATAGCAAAACTCCGATGGATTATTCATCGGAATTGAGTATTTTTGTTGCACGTTGCCCCTTTAAATGTTATTTTTGTTGCACATTGCCCCTTAAAACAATACTTTTTTGCACATCGCCCCTTTAAAATGTTATGTTTATTTCACAATGCCCTCAAAAAATTGGCTTCTGGGGCGAAGTGCAACCAAAATAATATTTCGAAGGAGGAGTATCCCTTGTTTGAATTTTTAGGGAGGAAAGTGCGAAAATGGGAAATTTATAGGGAGTGAAGTGCATTGTGTCCAAAGGAATTAGTCCGATTAATAGTACTCCAACTCGTTTTGCATTTCTAGTATATGAAAAGAAAAGGACGTACCTTTTATACAACTTTTTGGAACCACAGGGGCAGGGGGAATTTCGACTTATTTGTCCACTTTTAGCCATGTTTAATCGTGCAACGTCCAAGGGGGACGACCCCATCAATTTCTGAACCTGCAATAAAATGATGACTTCACAACTCGATAATCTTTGAATAAATGGGAAACAAAGAAAACTAAATAAAGTGGCATTGATAAAAAAATTCAAGTTAATCTTTGAAAGTCGATTCTTGGATAGGAATAATCAATTAGTTGGTCATGTGATGGTGGCAACTGGCAAGAATGCTGCAGAAAACACATGGTTTGTTTTATACTAAAATGTTTCATGGAAGTGATTTAGAATGTATCACCTCCAACTGAACCATGCTAAAAATGAAAATTCGGTACGTAAAGAGTTCGAACAAAAAAAAAAACTGGAATTCGGTTTTTAATTGTCAATTTTGGATACTGATATTTTATCTTTATGTATTGTTATATATCATTGTATGTACATATTTGTTTTTATATATAATATAATATTGAAACAAAAGAATCGAAAAATGTGTCAGTATTTCGTCGCTAGCTCCCGAGACGATACTCAATGGAGTTAAAACGGAGGTCATAATTAAATCTGGCACATAAATAATATTCTAATAGCAAAATAAAACCATAGAAGGATTTTGAAAGAACGGGATATAGTGCATTCTGATGGAATACCTCTGATAAGCTCTTGGGCATCGGTTTGCCCTCTGCTTTAAGTTGATCCATCTTTTTCTGTGCTTCTTTTGCCCATGTAAACTTTGCGAATGCACTTTCAACGACTAATATCGTGCAGTTACATTGTTTTGCTGCATCCATCTTTTGACTAATTTGAATGTTCTACAGCAAATAGAAACAAAAATGAATGTGAGTACCACTAAAGTACGACTTGACCTTTCAACTTTCATCTCCTAACTTATCGAAAGAGCAATAAATTTGCTAACTACTAACAATTTTGCAATGTTGAATGACGAAGATTAGCAAAAGATAAACTAGTCTACGTACAACCAACTGAGAAAATTCCAGTGATGTGAACCATAGCCCTTCCGAAAAAAGCATGATTGACAGACATCAGTGCATGAAACGAGGAATTAATTGGTAAATAGCTGAACCAACGTCTAACTATCGAATTTGTCATTCACGAGATAATTAGGGAACTTAAAACCATAAACTTTCTTCATTCATGTAACACAACTTAAACTCTTGTTTTGATATGTGCACCTATCATTTACTATTCTTATGTTCCATCAACTATGAGCAATCTAACTCTTTCCACACTGTTCTTTCCCTTGATTTCTTCCAATTTTAAAAACTCTAGGGTAAATTACGGTCACACCTGAGGTAAGGTCAAAGTACGGAAAAAACCTCTTATGTTTGGATGATTATAATTTAAAACCACCTCTCAAGTATGAATCTTCTTACACGTCCAATCTTACGGTGTCAAATTTAGTGGAATCTTCTAGATTAAGTGGAATACTTTCCAGTTTGTACCCATTTTACCCATTAAAGTTCCACATTTTGTAACAAGATGATCATACGACGTGTATCTTGGCTTGTAAGTATCAGATTGTAATGCATCAGAAACTACATTTTTGCACAAAACGAGTACAAAATAAAGAACATTTCACGGAATCTAGAAAATTATGTTGAATTTGACACCATAAGGGTAGACGTGTATTATAATTACCCAGACATGAGGGTTTTTTTTTTCGTAATTTAACCTTGAGGTGACCGTAACTTACCCAAAACATTATACATGTAAAACGGAAATTTGCTTCTTTTCTTTTTTCACAAAACAAAGCTTCAGATTTGAGCTATTTCTAAAG
Source organism: Erythranthe guttata (assembly GCF_000504015.1). The sequence goes on from NW_012193232.1 coordinate 165,118, forward strand.
AAAATCAATTCCAATAAAATCCAGTTAAAAAGAGAAATGTTGAAATTGATGATGCAAATAGCAAAAGGAATTTCAATAGTGAGAGAGAGAGAGAGAGAGAGAGAGAGAGAGAGAGAGAGAGAGAGAGAGAGAGAGGCGCTGCGAACCTCACCAGTAGGATCCAAACGCCCTAGGTAACGAATTACGGCTTCTTGCTTCTCAAACGCATCGGCGAAAGTGGCGTCGCTTCTCCTCCCTACTGCAATCGGCTTCAAACCTTCCAATTTCCTTGCTTTTCTCATCTCATCCGCATATCCTGCTCACCTTTTACAAAATCAAAAATCAAAAAAAAAAAATTTGACAAAAAAAAAAGAGAGAGAGATCGGCGGCAGTCACATTATTATGGGCGGAAAAATTACTGACGGAGAAGAGTGAACGATTTGGGGGAAGACTCGCCGGTGAAGAATCCTTTCATTTTGTCGATCCATGATGAGCTGAGACTCGCCGTGGTGGAGATGCAACGGCGGCGGCTGGTACGGTGGTGGGATGAGAGAAGCAATCGGAGCATTGGTTTTTTTGGGTGAATTTGCAAAAATGTCCCTAGAAAGAAACTGAATTTAATTAGGACACGAAATATTAATATTTGGTTTAAAGACCCTTCACATGTTCATTTTAACAAAACTACCCCATATTTTGTTTTTTGTTGAGAAAATGTATCTGTGTGCGCGCAATTAATGGAACAATTTTAGGGTAAATTACGAAAACCCCTTTGAACTTAAGCTAAATAATGATAAGTACCCCCACATATCTGTAATAACCAAAATCCCCATCTGATTAACTGTTGATCGAGTTTTTTAACAAAAATGTGTACAGCCTATTATACTTTCTGTTAAATAGGTGAGAAATAAGAGAAAATATTTGAAATTGTGTAAACTCTATTCCGTGGAGTAAAAAAATTCCGTGAAAAGTCACACTATAAGGGTTGGTGTAAGACGTAAACAAGCATTAGAGTTTTTTTGTTAATTACAAATAGGTGAGGGTGTTTTTCGTTATTTAACCTAGTTCAGGAGGTTTTCATAGTTCACCCACAATTTTATTGATCACAAGAACAAAGGTAGATTTACAGAGAAGTCGAATACAACATGGTTAGATAAACAATCACTCGTTATTTATCTCCAATGAGGAAAACAATCACTCATTTCTCTCGTAGAGTTTTCTCTTTGATTTTTCTATCATTAAGGTGTTTATTGTGTTTAGTAAATTTTGACATTGATCCAATTCGAATTTGAAGAAAATGGTAGACATGAAAGTTGGATTTCAATCTCAACTCGAATCACTGGAACTGGAATTTTGGATAATTTTTTATGTTCAAAATTGAATAATGGTAACTAATACACCGACTCTGCTCAGTTTTTCAAGAATTTAATGTGCGTTTGTAAAATATTTACTGTGAATTTTGACTCTAACCAATTCGAGTTTTAAGAAAGTTCACTGTGCATTTGTAAGACGATTAATGTAAATTTTGACACCGAACAAATTTGAATCTACAAGCATAAAGTTGTAGCTCAATTTGTTGTCTTTCCAACCCAACTTAAATTATTGAAATTGGAATCCCAACGAAGAAAATTATGATGAAAATGGTGGACTAGTACAACATAATATGTTGAAATCAAAATTAGTCCGCCTAAAGTACGTGGAAGTTATTGGTACTTGATAGTAGTCAGAGATCTGTTTATAAGTTGAAACACAATCCCACGTTTTTTTCGATGTGAGATGGAGGTGTTACACATATTCTTGCGTGGAATTGTAATCATGAACATAAAAAAGTGGAAAAAAATATATATATGCCAAATTTACACCTTCGAACAACGATAAATACACTTTATTCTCACATTTCACGCACTCGTAAAACTTAAACCAAAAAAAAACAAAGGGAAAAAGGATGACAATTGATATAGCACATATGAAAATATGTAAACTTTCTGCAAAAATATAAAATTGCAAGTATGAAAACTGTATATATCCTGATGAATAAGTATCATTCTTCCAGACTGACTTTGGTCACTGTATGCAAAAACAAGACAGAACAATATTAGTCTTGCACCCTTTTGGCATTTGACATTTCATTCATAATAGATACAGTTTATTGTATTTACTACCCGTCTTGTATCGAATTTTTAAAAAATCGCCCTAACAAATATTAAAATTAGCGAAAAATTCCATACGATGCATTTCTCCGGAACGCAGCTTCCTAAATAGTGAGTTTTTATGGTGGTTTACTAAAACAAACTGAATTATAGAGTGGTGTTTGCTAATATTAATAACTCGTACGGAGAGTTTTTACAATTTGAGCAAACACGAGGGTGCTAAATGCAATAAACCCCTGATAAATATATATACAGTTAAACCTCTATAAGTTAATAAAGTTGGGATTAACAAAATTCTATTAACGTAGCGAAATATTAAATTATCAAACTAATAATATAATATATTTTTATCAAGTCGAGACCGAGAGAAATTATAATTTAAGATAGGTTATTAATTTATCGAGGTTCTAATGTATGTCAATAAATCATAAGCCTTTTAATTGTCTTCTATTATTTATTACCTTGGTAAAGTTGATCTCCATAAGCTCCTGAATAGGCTGCCGGCATATTGGACACTTGTTTGATTTCAGCCTCAAATCTTTGGCACATTCACCGCACATACACTGTAACACACACAAAAAAAAAAGGTAAATTACCAAAAGCGCCCCTGAACTATGTTTTAATTATGAAAAAACCCATCATGTATTCATAATTATCAAAAAATCCCTCTAACTACCGTTTGACCAAATGTATTAAATCAAATGTCTATAATGCCCTTAAGCTAAATAAAATTTAAAAGGTCATAAAATTACAAAAAACCTCTGGATGTATGATCAAATTACCAGAAAACTCCTCATGTTGTATTTTTTTTTTTTTAGTAATTCAAGTCATTACAAGGAGAAGTAGGGGACTTCCCCTTATAATGGAGTTGAATTTACTCAAAAAAAAAAAAAAAAAGGAGAAGTAGGGGAGGCGGGACTCGAACCCTAGACTTTTTACCCTATTGGTAAGGTTAGACACCGACTCTCCTAATGAGGGTTGGTCCATATGTTGAACTCTGACCTTATATTTTTTGTCAAACGAATTTTTCAGTGACATTACTACGATTTTTCAGTGACATTTCGACGACTTTCAAATGACTTTTTCGGTGACATTTATAATATCAATGACCAAATTTTCTTGATTCCCATCCAAAAGTTCGGATTCTGGAATACATTTTTGCATTCCAAATTTAAATTTTTTATTTCCGTTTTTTTCTCGGATCAACTAAAACAACTCAATTCCTTCCTTCGAAAAAAAAGAGGAGTTTTAAGGTACATACCATGTGCCTACACGGCAAGACAACCGTGTTCTTGTCCTCGGCAAAGCAAATGATGCACTCGTTTTCCGACTCCGCATCGCTAACCGAAGCTCTATTCGTACCACTACCGCCGTATATATCATGCAACTCGTAGCAGACCCCACCGGCCCACAAAATCTGCTTAATTACTTTCACATGAAAAATCTTCCCATTTTTTTTCTCCAACACAGCTTGAGTGATCTGAGCATTATTATTAGTAGACGACTGCGCTAATATTACGAGCGGGTAAACGAATCCTCCTAGGGAAGCCTTTGACAGCTCATCAATATCAAAGAAGCCTAAGTCTATACCGGTTCCTGAAGGCTGGCAGAACTTCAGTCCGGGCCCTTTTCTGAATTGAATTTTTACGGGATTAATCTCCGGGTGTATTGGAGTGAATTTACACTCGTCTCCCTCCTCCGCGAAATAGAAGATTGTGATACTGCAATTTATAACCATAGTTACATGCATCAGTTTATTTACTCTTAGCCAAAGGCTGGTTATCATAAAACGTAAAATGTTTCTTCGTATCAGAAAATGTTACAAAATTACAAAATTGATATGGACTGAATTGAATATAAGATCCAAGGCAATTACCATATTACTGAATTTTATATCAACAGAAAATAAAATAGACACTCAAAACAATATTCGGAAGAAAATTTGATAACGAAATAGCTGAAGAATTATTTTTTTTTCGTGAAATATTGTTTTGTTATAATTTTTAAATACCACTAAAAATATTAAATTACCTTTAATTATTAGCTTTAAAAACTCATGTGGGGTGCAATATGCATGATATATTGTGTTTTCGAGGGTGAAAAGTACTATTAATTTGTTTCGAGGGTGCAAAGTGCCAAAATTTTATATTTCAATGATGCAAAGTGAGATTAAGCACAAATTAAACTAACATTAATGACAGATTAAAGAAGTAACAAAAAAAAAAGAAAAATACAAAGGGGTAGTTTTGTCAAATAAAAAGATCTTCAAAATCAAGGCTTTATAATAACTTTCTTAATTAGTGTGCATTAACCTTAAACGAAACTTAAAAAGAAACGGAGAGAGTAATAACTTATCCGGAGTCGGGGCCCGAAGAAATTGTTATTTAAACGAGGTTATAAATTTATCGAGATTCTACCGTACATGTTCGAGTATCACCTTCGAACGATCAATACGAACAATAATTCGCTCGATTCGACTCGAACAAATATGGAGAAAAAAAAAAGTGAAAACAAATGAAATACCTTCCATTAACCGAAGCATCAAAAGTGAAGGAAACCAAGTGGCAATCAGGGTAAAATTCATCCAATTGAAGCCTAATTGTGTCCTTATGAACATTCACATCATTAGTGATCAACTTGGCTCTTTGTAGTGGCGGCGGTGGCAGCTGAAGAGGCGGCGCAGAGGGTGGACCCTGACCACTAGTTTGACTCATCGGTCGTATTAACTGTAATTAGAGATGTTTTAAATGTAGTTGTAGGGTGGAAGAGGAGGCGGCGGGATATCGGTGCTGCTCCGCTGGCGGCAGAGTAAGCGGCGTTGCCCTTGCCGGCGATGGGATGGAATGGAAGTGCAAATCGGTTGAAGTTTTCTCGCACGCAATTTTTTTTTGAAAACATCAAAACAAGTATAACTTTATTTATAGTATTGACTTTATTTATTTATTTTTTAGAATAAATAACGAAGTATTGACTTAAGAAAAGGTGTGTAGCAAGCATTGTGATGTCTCTAATTGACTTAATTTTACTTTGCACCCTTAAAATATAGTCGTTTGATATTTTATGCCCTCGAGAAAATTAATAGCACTTTACATTCTTAATAAACGAAATAAATCATTTATAATTCACCCCGAATAATTTTTGAAAGCTAATAAATGTAATTTAATATTTTTAGTGGTATTTCATTAGGATGCCGAATCAAAAATATATATCCATCAATCCTTTTTCGAAACTATAAAGTGAAAAAAACACATCTTTTATCAACATATTTAAAAATTATATCTTTTATCACAAAAATATATTTTACTTAAAAAAAGAAAAGAAGAAAAGGAAAAAAAATTCCTTATGCTATTTTGTCATCAAGTTATTAGAAAATTATATTTTATTACCAAGAGTTATATAAAATATTTTCACCATCTACAATAATAAAATCTATCAAACGAATAATTTAGTTACAAAAAAGTTATTGTTCTTTATTTTTTGAAAAAATATAGTTTTTGCAATAATTTTGTGTTATTTTTATCTTTCTCACTTTGTAAGTTAGAAAATAGATGGCATGTAAAAGAAAATAATAATTTAATTAGTAATTTTGCACTCTAAAAAAAAAAGACGAACAAAATATGAAATTGTCTGCATTAAGTTTTAAATATTCAATTCTAGGTACATTAAGAATGATTTTTTTTTCTTTTTTTTTTTCCTTGTGTTTCAAGGGTGCAAAGTACCATTAATTTATTTCAAGGGTGCAAAGTGCTAAATCACTAGATTTCAAGGGAACGAAGTGAGATTAAACATTTCTAATTACTTCTTCAAAACAGAGTCCTCTAAAACAAGTCTATATTTCCAGTTGGTTTTTTTGAAAGATTCAGTTGATTTAAATCTCGGGTTTTCCGGTTTCCGGATTTCGGATTTTGGGTTTTCGGTTTTAGTTTCAATTTCGTTTTAAATACTTCCCATTTTAAGTCAATTCCAAATTTCATTTCATTTTAAATTATTCAATCCAAATGGCACCCTAAAAGGGTTATTTCATCATTATCAATTTTATTTGACAAATCCATGTAAACAAATAAAACACTTATTTTACTCCTAAAAATCTTGCATTTCAAAAATCATAATCTCATCATTTTTTTTATCCTATTAGCAAAATTAAAATGAGCAATCCTACTTGAAAGATCCACTCTATTCTAAATAAGAGCCACATTACCAAAAAATCGTTCGTCTCGGAATTTATTGAATGGAAGGTTGGATTTCCGCAGCTTTTTTGAAGCTCTCTTCGAGTGGCGTAAATTTGCCCATATTAGTTACAATTGATTTTGGTCCTTCAACTGCTTTTGTCCTTCCCACAACACCTTCAAATACCAAAAAAAAATTAATAATAAATAAATAAATAAATTATAATAATAAAATAAAATCGAGACATCGAAGTGTAGTCGAAACTAAAGTTTCGATTGATGAAAAAATGACTGCAATAATTAGAGAAAAAAAGAAAATTTAGAGACTAGTTAAAACTTAAAACACATGTTGGGTTGACTGTGTATTGTGCAATACATGTTTTCATATATGTGTAAGCAGATATTGAAATGAAGTATCTATATACAGATGACAATCACAGATTAGACACAAAAGTGGACCCAGAGGACCTCGATAAATTAATAACCTCGCTTAAATAAAAGTTTTTCTTGGTCCCAACTCGGTGAGAACGTGTTAAATGATTAACTCGATAATTTAATAATTCGCTAAATTAATAGAATTTCTCTAGTTCCGACTGCATTAATTTATAGAGGTTTAACTGTACAAAGTACCTTACTTTTTTTGTAGGATTACGAGCTGGATATATTGTAACTATGAAATTGCATACCACTTACGACATTCTTTAGCCTGCTCAAATAATGTACGACTTCGAATTCGGCTAAGACCGAGTAAATACCTTTTATACAACTTCTTAGAGCCACAGGGGCAGGGGGCGTTCCGACTTATTTGGCCGCTCTTAGCCATGCTCGATCGTGCAACATCCAAGGGTGACGACCCCATCAATTTCTGAATCTGCAGTTAATAATGCCGTCACAAGTTAATAATTGAGAATAAATTAATAAAAGAAAAAATAAAACACCAAAGACATAAAATGCTCTCTTTCTTTCGTCATTTTCTGGAAAGTTGATCAAGTGTAGCCATTTAAGTGGCAACCAGATAATCAAGCATCACGACAACGTTCGGATTATAAATTTAAAAGAAAAATAATAATGACAAGGAAATTAGTAAAAAATTGGGAACCGTAAACCTTTATTTGATATAAGAAGAAAAATAAAATTAACTGAATTCTTTCGCATTTTATTCCAAATTATTTTATCTGTATCAACTTCCAATAATTCACTCTCTTTTGCATTTTCTTTCTTCCTAAACACTAAGCCCTTGATACTATTATCGCAAAATCTTGCTTTGTACCAGCATGTACTGATTATTGGGATCCTGACCGATGAAATTATTTCTTGATGAAAACTCTTTGTGAATCCCAAACAAACGAGGTCAGAATTTTAATTGACCGACAAATGAACATAAGAGGAGAAAGTTTTGCCGAACTCATTAAAGTTCAATTATAAAAAAAAATTAAGAGACGAAAAGAAAATGGATGATGGTTAGATGATTCTCAGGCAAATAGGAACAGCCATGAAATTAAACTACAAATCAGTTCTTTGATACGAGTAATCAATTAGTCGGTCGCACTTTGCGCCTATGAGCTAATTGGTCACGGGTTTGAGTCATCCGAACGGGAATCAAGGAACCAATAATTATCCTCGTTAAAAAATAGTTCATCATGTGATGGTGGCAAGAGTAATTCGGCTCTCATTACTTTGTAAATATTATAATTAAATGACAGAAAGCAGAAAATACAAGAAGGCCCTATGTGGAATTAATTTGTAAAATAATGTTAATGAGTGCTTTCTGGGGGGATTCTGTAAATCTGGATAAACTTCGTCGGAGATCTTTGTAAATTTCGATAAACCGAAGTCCTAAGGGATTTTACAAATTGCTATTTAGCAAAACAATGACATCTGTTTTCCTATTTCCCTCGCCAGCGAAAATTCTCTAAAAACATAAACATAATCCATCACAATTACACAAAATAAAGTCGAACAGAAGTTATAAAACGCGGCACAAAAACATCATAGCAGCAATTGTATATAAAAAAAATGACAGTGAATTGTGATGAATACCTCTCCCAAGTTCTTGGGCATTGGTTTGCCCTCGGCTTTAAGTTGTTCGATCTTTTTTTGTGCATTTTTTGCCCATGTAAACTTTGCCAAGGCATTTTCGACGTCTAATATCGTGCAATTACAGTGCTTTGCTGCATCCGTCTTTTGACTGGTCTGAATGTTCTGCAACACACAGAAAGAAAAAGGAAAGTGGGTTACCACTCAAGTATACCAATGTATTCGGAAATAACTTCCATCACATAATTTAGTAAAAGAGCTATTTAGCGGGTGGATAGTTTGAAATGCTAAATGCTGAATATAAAAGCATAAAAGAATAGTAAAATATACAAAACCCGACCAAAAAAATATTATAATGTAAACCAAAGGCCTTCAGCAAAGTGCATAATTCACAGACAACAGCACATGTAACAGAAGATGAATTGCTAATTGGCTGAACCAACACCTAATTATCGATTTTGTCATCACGAGATAATTGTGGGAACTGATAATCATAAATTTACTTCCTAAAAGCTGCTTTTCGCAACATGCCAATTTTTTTAACTTCAAAACTTCAATTTGGAGCCGTTTTTTTTGCATCACTGCACTATTTTCAAGAAAAAGTTCTACGGAGATGCTGACACACAATAGGTCAAAATGGATTCCATGTGATCTTTAATTATTAAATAATAAAAAAAAATTATGTTCACAGTAATATCTGGAAGAAATTTATCCACCTTAAAAATGTCTATATAAAATTCTTGAAAAGATTGGCAGATGGTCAACGCAGAACTCTAGTCAAGATAATATCATGTCAAGCAGCCTTTCTGGATTCTCGGATAAGTTCATAACTTAACTAATGATTAGAGCTTTTTCTTCGATAATAAACGCAACTTAAACTCTATGTTTGATATGTCTACCTACTGCTCTCTATATTAGCTCCATACAATACGAGCAACTTCAATATTGTCCTTCCCCTCGAATTCTTCAAACTTCTAAAATGTTATACATCTAAAATGGGAAAATTTCCCCAATGGTTTCCTACAGTAAATAACCGGTTATAGTAAAACAACTAGTAAGCAAAAATAAAGGAGCATTCGACACAAAAAATTAAAAATAAAATTGTTGATCGAACTCATTAAAGATAGTGAGCCTGTACAAAAATACAGAAAGAAGGCCTTTGTTTCTAACAGGAAGATTGAGAAACTAAATTGAAAAAAATACTACTTGTGCTAGAATTCAGATAAAAAAAATTCCTAATTAGAGTTGCAACATCAACCACATTCTTCCAACCCTAAAATTCATACGAGTCAATTTCAGTAAAATTCAGTAACTAGAGAAGTACTACTATAAACAACAACATAAAGTTTTTTTTTTTTTTTGGGTAATTAATTAATTAATGAATTGGGAGATGAGAAGAGAAGAGAGACCTCCCCAGTAGGATCAAAACCGCCTAGGTATCGAATAATTGCTTCTTGCTTCTCAAATGCATCGGCGAAAGTTGCTTCACTACCCCTCCCTACTACATACTGCTTCAAACTCCCCAATTTCCTCGCTTTTCTCATCTCCTCCGCAAAACCTATTTCGTATTTTACCAAAATCAAAAAAAATTAACAATCTGAATTTTACATGATTACGAGGTGGAGAAATCACTTACGGAGAAGGGTGAAGGATTCGGCCGATTCGGCAGAAGATTCGGCGGCGGCGGCGGTGGTCTTCTGGCCGGTGAGAACTCCTTTCACCTTGTCCATCCATGAAGCGCTGAGGCTCGCCGTGGAAGAGATGCAGCGGGCGGTGGATACATCGAGGTTGTAGCCGCCGGCACGGCGGCAGTGGGCTGAGAGAAGTAATCGGAGCATTTAAGTTTACTTATTATACAAATGCGGCTCCAGGTTTGAACCATTTTTGAACTCCAGAAGCATGTAATGTTATGTATATTGCACTTTGGCCCTTTTACTATACTATATGTACTATATGTAACTTTTAAGTGAACCTTTTTTGAAATGTTAGTGTTAGCCCTAAATATCAAGGTTGTAAAAAGCGGTATTCGGGTTGGATAGACATGGCCACGGGTCGGGTCTGACCCGGACCCGCCCCGGACCCGACCCGGCGATCGCCCCGCCCCGCCCCGTTGACCATGAACCCGGACCCGGACCCGAAAATATATGGGTCGGTTTCGGGTCCCGATATTTTGGACCCGAGACCCGACGGGTCCACCCGGCGGGTGGACCCGAGGACCCGGACCTGAGGACCCGACCCGAGGACCCGTCGGGTCCACCCGAATAAAAAAATATTTTTTTTTTCAAAATTCAAAAATGCAATGGCTAGAAACCGGACCCGAACCGGACCCGACCCGGATCCGGCCCGGACCCGGTCCGAGCATTCAAATTTGCACTTTCCGTTGGGAAAATTACACTTTCCGTCCCTCATATTTGCACAAAATTCACGTTTTGTCTCCTATGTTCCAAAAAATGATCCCTCAAGTTACCACAATTTTACAATTTTAGTCCCCTCCGTCAATTTATCGTTAGTGGGTAGTGGAATAAAGCACGTGCGCAACAAGTGTGCCGTTTCTCTCCAAATTAGGTCAAATGTATGAGTTCAATATCATTTCCCCTCTTTCACCTAACATTAAAAAACTCACGGCCCTAATTTCTCTCCCTCATTCATTCGATTTCAACAAAATTTGGAGATTTTCTTTACCAAAATCCGTACTTGAGGGAAAACATAGGTACTCAGTTCTACAACATCGAGTCGTAGCGGCTATGATCGATGTTTTTGTTTCTAGAAATGAAATCAGTCCACTGGAAAGTCTAATTTGTAAGTATGGAAGTCAGCTTCATGTAGTCACCTCTTGGAGTGATGTCAATCCAAGAAGAAGGTTTCGTGCATTTCCAAACTATAAGAGCAACTCCAATAGTTGTGCTAAATTTATCACTTCTTATCAAATTATACACAATAAATAGCGTTTTAGTACACTACTTTTTCTGACTCATAGCAGTGATTGTTTATATTTTAACATAGGGATAGAAAAAAAATTACCAATTGCCAAGTACCACGGTATGCCAACCAAAGATTACCGAAAAAAATATCAAACTGGCAGTTACCATTTCATTCGATACGGTATTGGTACCGTACCGCAAATGGTTGGTACAGTAGTGGTATTGCATTCTCAATGCTATGTGACGTCGTAAAATTAATTGTAATGTTTGACTCAATAAATGTATGAAGACGTTAAAATAATATAAATTTATATAATTACGAAATTCATTTGCGGATAAACAAGATTTTTTTTATAAAATTCTAGCTTAATACAAGATGATGGTAGAATACCATGTACCATGGTATCGTACCAAAAGTAACAGTATACCAATGTCACCCCTATTTTAACACATCACTTTAAAACAACATTTTTGACATCACTATTTATTCCAATATATTTTTTAATACATAATTTTACGTTTTATTATTATATTTCATATATTTGATGATATAATAAAAAAATTAATTTTGTTTAAAATAATAATAATAATTTAAATTTCAATTAAATAATTATATTTGAAGTGTTATATTTCAACGGCCATTTTAAGTGTTAATAAAATAATTAAAGATTATGAATTTAGAGTTTGAAACTTGTGTAATTGTCCTGTGATTTGATTTTCTAACAAAAGTGATTTCGCAATTTCATCCTCTTGGTGTTTCAAATTTGACGAGCCGAATTTATAATATGCCATGTGGTCTATAATATAAAAGAGCTGTTAGAGCTCCAATTTTCAGTAAAAGTTGTAAAATTTGCTGAAATTTAGCATATAACACAACTGTTGGAGTTGCTCTAAGGTGAGTTATTTCTAAACTTTAAATTAAATTTTAATGGATTTATAAGGTGATTAATTTCGTAATTTATTGTAAAAAAATATACAGAGAGCATCCAAGTGTGATTTCTTTAAGTGGGTTGATCCTCAAATGTGTATGAGGTCGAAGAAAATTATTCCTGGATTATTGAAGAAAGTGAATAAGAGGGAGAAAGACTTGAAAACAAAGAGAAAAAAAAAAGCAAAGAATAAGCAAATAATCTAGCCTAAATCCATCGTTAGAGAGATAATTAAGGAACTGCGGATTCTTTGGAAGAACTATCCCAAAATTCAGTGGAGATTCGAAGATTCAATTCCATGATGTAAGGTGCGGATTCTTTGGAAGAACTATCCCAAAATCCAGTGGAGATTCGAAGATTCAGTGGAGATTCGAAGAATCAATTCCATGTTGTAAGGTACGCTTCCGTGTTTATGTTTCTGTTTAATTATCGTTGATTCAAGCATGTTGGTTTTGGGATTAGTCTGTATATACGATAAATTTCTAACAAGTGGTATCAGAGCCACCATGTTTTGGATCATCGAGAATTTTCCGTGTGTTAAATCAAATCTATGTTGACGGATTTGATTTTTTTAAGAATTACGGTCAATAATGTACATATATGAATTGGAATTCTCTTTAAGATTAGTATTCAATTCATGGATTCATATTTCTGAAAATTAGGCTTTATGCTGATCTAGAATTTAGTATTATATGAAACCTGTTTTTTTTTTTTTTTTTTTTTTTTTTTTTTTTTTTTAATTTATTTTTGAAAATTTTGGGTGGGACATTTAAATCCGAAATTAGGTGGCCCGTGAATTGGAAATCCGGTTTAATAAAATTAAGTCAATTTGGCAAAATTATCAATACTTAATGGATTAATTCCATAGGGTTTGGCATTCGTCCAGTCAAAATTCAAATCGGAGTTATTTGGGATTATGACTCTCTTTCAATTGATTGGATTTACAATTTAAGGATTTAAAATTTACGGTAAAAGTCTGAAA